>JAPUBX010000339.1:700000-1066480 GCA_028672205.1 Proteocephalus fallax
CCCTGGCATTTCCATAATTAGAAGGTCAATTTTCCTAAGGTAATCGACCAGAAAAAAGGTTTATCAATTGGAAACCGGTATTCTATTCACATCAGACAGGGTGTGGCTTATTGTGGACGAATTATTGTCGGCAGTTAGGAGCACATTTTAAGAGCACCTGCGACGACGGGTGTGTTTGGGAACATGCCTTTCCCCCAAGAAAACCCAAAACCCTCCATGTAACTATTCCAAATTGCCTCGCCTTATCGAGATAAACTCGTTAATTGCCTGGACTGTTCGGACTCACGGAAAGCGAACCACACTAATCTCACGCACTTATCTCATCGGTCCCATCATGGACAGCCCATGTATAATAGGGGCTTTGATGTCCTTCAAACTGAGAGCAACATGAAAGAACATGGATTTTGGTGTACTTGCTTATCCTGTCAACCCGGTTGGCGCATTGCTATCTGTCTACCGTAGTACCACTTAGACTGTGATACGGGGAGGCATATTAACAGAGTCAGACAGAGACATTTCCTTCTAACTATCCGGTTTATCGCGTGACCTTGAAGCGGTGGCAAGTATGTCACTGCAGTCTTGCTAGACAGGGAGAGCGGTAACCATGTTGCGTGTCCAGGAGAGAGTAAATTGTCCCACAACCTGTAGGGGGATGTTGTACCATGGAAAAGGGGAAAGTAAAATGGCGAATTTTACTGGCTCAATTCGGACTTTCGCATTTTGCGGGCTTCCTCCCAAGGGCCAACCTTCTGTTAATACACCTTGATGCATCGATTTTGGCTTTTAATAATAATTGTCATTTATTTCCCGCATAGCACTGATTACAGCCTCTAATAATTTATACATGCGTGGTGGCCTTGAGTACTTGGGGGAGCGTTGTGGATACATTGTCCCCGGTGGGGTGTTGCATTGTTAACACATGTGCAAGGCAACCAATCGGAAGTCGTGGCTACCATCGGCCGTATTTTTTTCGCCCCACTCGACCACCATCAATCACAACCTCGCTGATTTATGATGGAGTGCTCCACCGGTGTTAGGGCGACCAGAAAACTGACTGTCATGTCGTTCAGAAGCACATGCGTGTCAGAACAGGGTATACAAGGAGTATGGGTTATATTTGGCATTGGTGAGCACCAAGTGTTCTCGTCGCAGAAAAGCTTATTTAATGGACAAATAGGGGTTGAGGGGTTACTGCGGGATTTAGAAAGAGTGTAACCTTTTTATTGTTCGTGTTTATTGTTGGCTGACGCGGCCATGTGATCTGTAGTGCCTGAACTACCCTCGTTGATTACGCACGTGTGATAGCCGGTGAGTAAATGAGTCAGCTAACAGATGCATCTCCTCCCCTCTCTTATAAAACGCCGTTGTTGGACGGGCGCCATCCAATGTGTCAGCCATTCAACTTTGTTTTCACTTTACATGTTCAAGCAGTCGAAGCCTAAGATTTCGTGTAGATCGTCATCATCCCACCTCAATTGTATTTCAAAGTGGGCAGCGATGAATCATCTGTTTGGCTTTCGTGGTGTCTTGTGGCTATTTACACGCATGAATTGGAGTATCGCGTTAGCTAATGAGAATGTCCTCTTGTGTGTTATTGCCCTCCTAGCAACGGGACTTCTTGCGATTCTGAATAAGTTTAAAATTTGATGTCGAACATTGACGTTACAAATATCAGCTGAGATTGTGCAAAAATAACAATGACCTCCTAATCTTATACCTGTAGAGCCATTCGCGTAAACCCGTCGACTCACCACTACATCTGCCGATAAATGGTTCCAGTACAAGAGCCGTCTCGCCATTACCCCCCCTGACACCAACCAGCCAATCGGTGATCACCTCGCCCGACCTTCGACAGTGCTCACCCGCTTTGGTGATCACGCGCGGTGGAGACGTCGGGACAGAGGAGCCCCGACGGCAACCACCCCTGCAGGCGGGGTCAATCGCGCCGCCCAAACTCAGTCCCAGAAAGCGGCTGCCTGGCGAAGGTCTGTACCTGCCCGTTTGCTCGCCCTTTTGCCACCCTACCAGTCGCAATGGCCCTGAATACCCGGTCACCACTTTGTAAAATCGCTAACTTTGAACGCGTGCGTGTCGTCGGCTTCTCCCAATCAGTTGGACACCTGCGTGCGTCGGTGCGCGCGTGCGTGCGTGCGCGCACGTGTGTGTGTGAGCTTTTATGCGGGAGTAGCTGGGGCCTATTGTCGTGGGGGTTTGTAGAAAGAAAAAAAAGGTGGATCTCGTACACATCGTGCCGATCAGCAAGGGCACAGTAGCCAGAAGATGATTATTTCACCGTCTTGCGCCGTTTCGCGCCAATCGGCGGCTTCACAGTGGTCGTTTATAAAATGCGATACAGATGCAGTTGCATTCAGTTGGTAAAAGTTCGCTTTAGGCGATTCTGACCGAGTTTATATGGCATTATTATGCATTATTATGACCACGAATAGCAAACCGCTCAGTATTAATGGGTACACGAAATAGAACAGATGAGGTGTATGAGGATTATAAAATTGCGTAAGAAACGGCCATTTGTAAACAATAAATATTGGCAGTCCACCGTCTATTCACGTCGTCTAAATTTGCAAATTAATTTTCCACGCGACTTCTGCAAGTTCAACAATTAACTTCCGATTCCAAGTGAGGCGCTGCGAAGTAACCATGACGACATCTACCTAACCGCACCACCTTGACGAAAAACAAATTATTCCGGCATCATTGTCGCTATTCCCTGCCTTTGCCTAACGAGACAGCATTTATGCACGATTGTGTTGTAAAACCATCATACAAAGGTTCCGTGGTCAGAGGAAGCTGTGAAATTCCCATAACCGTTAAACGGCGGCTCACATAAGGCGTTCAGATGTTTGATTGTGAACATAAAATCCGTTATAGCAAACGTGAGAACAGTGTCCTGCAATTAAATAGCAAATCAATTGCTTGACTTTGTTGAATACTTTATCCCAGTGACGTTACGAAATCTTTCTGATAAATTCAACAGCTATTACTCGGAATTCAATGGACAATGTACCCCTTCTTTCTCTCTCTCTACACGTGGATGCTTTCTCTTCCAACCGCCATCTCCTGCGCAAAGCCACCCAATTCAACTTCTCTATTACCGCTTTTATCCTTTTAGCCCCTGTGGATTTCTATTCAGACGATCGATACCATGACAACCACGCGTCCAATGCGGTGCCAGCAACCATGGGTTCCAGCTCAACATATATGCCGCAGCAGCAGCACCATTCCTGCACCAGTACCAACTCCTGCTACCCGGGCGGCAGTACCGCTCTCTTCTATAATCCCCAGACAGATGCTGGGCCCCAGTTTCACCCCCAACCGCCACACCCCACCACCAAAGACGTTAGGCAACAAATGCTTCAACATCCTCCGCTTCCTCATCCAGCTGCTGATCGGGTGATTGAGGCCTATCACGCCATGTCGCAGAAATTGGCGGATAAACGACGAGCTTCCAACAGATCAGAGAATCTGCTTGACATGACTTTGCAGGAGGTTAATAGCCTTACGGGCGTTTTCTTTAACCTCTTCTTGTGCGGGCCTTCAATGTCCAATCAGGCAAATGTTGATTAACGATGGGAAGTTCAAGAGTACACTTACTTGCTCTTGATCATCCTCAGGACTGGCGTCACGCTCCCGTTACTGTGAAGACTAGCCAAGCAAGACGACACCTAACCGGCCTTAGTAAATAGTTGATAGCTTTGCTGGGGAAGATTGTATCAATGCGCTCATTCCGAGTGCCCTACAGGTCCTTGTAGTAGCCTGGCTCCTTTTCCGCGATTCTTCTTTTCTCTAAAGCAGCCTTTCGGGGCGTCAGCTTTCGGGGAGCATCTGCTTGTCATCTGCTCTCCGTGCCACGTGTACCCAGGATGATCGTCAACAACCATTATTCAGTCACTATTTTGTAGTCCCCACATCTGGCAAATTGTGATGCCTCTGTTTACACTTCGTCCTTGCGGTGAAATAGACCCGATTGGTTGCCAAATTGGTCGGCTAAAATCACAATAACAGGTCATGTGCTTGTCGTGCGACTCGCGTAAATGCCCCATGGCGTTGAACCACGAATGCAGCCGAAAGGGATAGTTAAATTTTCAGGTATGTTACGTTAGTGCAAGTACTGTATAATTATCGCCTATTGGTTGCACCTTTCGGTGACAACATGACTTCCACAGTGTTGGGCTCCTACCCTCTCGATATTCTGGGGATCTGGAACCAACCACCGAATCCACTGGGCTGATCCGCGCAAGGAGCAACCAACACTGAGACCCCACTAAAACAAACACGAACTACTACTTCATAGTCTTACAAGTTCGAATTTCTTTTTCACATTCAAATTAACCACCTATTTTTAGAAGATCATCAATCTGCTTGTTGATAGCAAATTATCCCATTGTGCACACTTACAGATGGAGATTTTTTCGGTGAAATTTTGATTACATTTCGGCATATTTGGGTTCATTGGCACCATGACAACAGTAGACTGAAATTCTCACCATGCACTACCACGAGAACAGTCGAAAGGCTTCTAAACATATTGCCGCGAGTCTTTTAAATGGAAATGAGCAAAGCCTTGGAATATATTTTTTTCACCAAAACCATTCGGTTGTTCTCCAGAAGAATCGATAGCTGTAAACTTTCAGGCGAGAGAAAATTTCAATATACCATTCAAAAATTGTAGACCCTGTAGTATATAAAAGAATGAAAAGTTGAAGATTTCCCATTCAAAATGCGTGTTGAATTTGAATGGAAAAAAAATCGATTTTGAAAGATCCTGTACTGCACTCGCATTCAATTCGCTTTGATATATGCATGCGTGGCTAGTATCTGACGGGCGATTTAATTCAGTGCTTGATTTAATCTCACTCACTTGATGCATTACCATGACCAACACCCACTCTGATCAATTTAGACACACTTGGGGTTGGCTGCAACAATGAGTTCGAAGCTCTGGGAAATTGGGGGATCCCCAATCTGCCAGAATTTGTAGTGGACCTAGAACGGGCAGCGAACTTTAAAAAAAACATATTTTCATACGTTTTTATACATCGTTACAGAACGTTGTGGTGTTACCGTTTCCTTAATTAGCAGCAATTAAGTTGGATTAAGCTGTAACCCGAATGTCGTCTAAATGACTTTTATTTTTCCGTCACCTTAATGCCGCGATTCAGCCGGTATTCGTTGGATGTGAAACGAGCATTGGCGCATGATTTGTTTGAATTGCTTCCTGTACTTCAGTGGATTATTAAGTGCACCTACGAATTTGCACTTCTGTTGCGTCCTCTTCTTTCAATCCTAGAAGAATGCAATGTCTTGCTCTTTATAAGTTTCTCACAATGCCTACAGCATTCAGAAGTGACCTCTATCGGCGTGCTATTGGGCGATTTTAAGCCTCATTCTTAGTGTTTTATTTACCTCACCACGGTAATCTACAAATATTCTGCCAACAGCAGTAACCCAAACTTAGCCCGCCATTAATCTCCAAGATTTGGAATTGAACCACCCGCCCTGCTTTTACTAATGGAAAAAATACAGACTGAGCTAAAAGATTATTTTATTTCCATCTCGGTGGTTAAAACGCCGATCTCTTCCGCGAGTGTGGACTAAAGGGTTTTCAGCATCTCATAGAAATCCAACTTATCGTTTTTGTGGGTAAAACTGAATAAGGCTTCTGTAGTATGTAATTGTCTTTTTGATATCATGATCGTGACCACACGGTCAGGGTCAATACATAGAACAGGAGACGTACATTTTTTGTGCGATAAAATGCTTCATTTTTTTCTTTATTGTTTTTCACTTTTTCACGAACTTCCGGAAATTGAAAAATAAGATAAGATTAAGCAAATAAGGAAATGCAAAGCAGAGGCCCACAACGTACACTGTAGAAAACGCCCAATCGATATTTTTGTGCTGTATTCTCCTGGTAGACGATTTACCAGCTTCATGGATGTTTGGTTTCTCGCAAGCGTCCACAGTGACCCTCCAAGAGGTGGTGAAAGTGACCGCTGCAACATCCAATCTTTAATCATCACAGGGGGTCACACGTGGAACCCCGGCTGGACTGCGGCAACCTCCAAGTCGCTGGATTTCAGACGCAGGTCGCCACGCCCGGCTATATTTTGGTGTTCATCTTGGTCCCACGTGTTGCGTTTGTGTGCTGAAGGTGTGGCCCTCGTGACCTGAATGACTTAACTGCCATTACGGCTGCATTCAAGCGTCTACGCCGGGCTCCAGCTCTCTCCCACCGAGCAGTGCGAATATGACTCTCTCGAATGTTCCATTTTCAGGCGGAGGCCGAAAAACTGACCCTCCAACGTGCACTCCTGACCTTTGAGACGACCTACGGTCGGCCGCGCGATCGCCACGATCGCCTGATCATGCGTCCCGTCTACGACCGCTATCGCAACGTGAAGCGACTCCTTGGAGCGGTTTCTGCGGCCGTCTCCAACAGTACTCCCGGCACCCTAACGAGCAACTCTCACATCCTCAACCCCACAACGCCGATCCGCAGTTTTGCCCCAATTGACCTGCTCATCGCAGGCGACCTCAACACCTCCACCACGCCCACACCCACGCTCACTCCAGAAAATAATCAACCTGAGGACGTCTACGATAACCGACGACATTGCCAGCTGACTGTCTCCATGGAAGGACCCGTGGCGGTCCCAGATCCTCAGTCGGCGATTGACCCGTGGGGACAACCACAGAGACCCCATATTTCTGGACACATGTCGTTGGATAGCCGTGGTGGAGGTGGGCCAAGTGCTAATTGCAAAAGCGCCGTCGTTGCAGATTCGAGGGCGATTCGCGATGAGTGGTGTAAGTGGGCATTCGGCGTATCCTTGGGTTAATCATTTATGCTACTTTGCGGGCTCATGTTGAGGGTAAATCTAATCAGGCGTTCATAGTTCCGATCCAAACTTTAAAGCCTGACTCGCAATTTGCTTTGTTTCTGGTCGAAGCAACACAGTCAATCGGTCAAATAGTTTAGATCATCCACCCTATTGTACCGATAATTCCTCACTTCCTAATTGGTCGCCTAATCATAGTCACGTTACCCGGTTTTGTGCCCAAATGCTAAAATACCATCCGAGTGTCCAACACACACGACTGGGGTTCAGTCAATCGAGCAATAAGGACCAATATTATATCACATCCATTATGCTTCTTGGTCACAGCGATTGTTCTGTGCCCACGTAAAGGAGATTGTCTCGTCTTCTCCGTACTTCGATAAGAAACAATTAATCGAATCGAAATTCCGTTGATTATGAAATGATATGCTGCACCGAACAATTAGTTGACAACTTGGTTGTAAAAACCAGTTAAATTTATAGATGCTTTTGTACTTACCTTCAGCGTCATCCCCAACTAAAACTTCTTTTACCAGCCCACGGATGCCTGGACTTTAGGATGCATTCCTTCGTGGCCTTTTGTGGCATTACTCTAAAGGCCTATAATGTCAGTGTGGCACTATTTATCAATTCTGGCATATATTTCCGCTTCGCTCAAACTGCAAAATTGCGATTTCCTTACTTGTCGAGTCATTAACGAACGCTTCCGTCTCCTTCTTCCCCGTTTTAAGGGGAATAGAAATGGGGCGTTTATCTTGTCCAGTTGGGGATAAATGTCAACTGGCCCCGTTTGTGTCAGTTCGGTGGAAATGTCAATGTTTTTCTCTGGTGAGCTGGATGGAGAAGATTCTGACCTGCTCAGAAAATTGAGACACTTACCCACGCGGTTCTAGATGATCGGGTAGAAAATTTCTACGAAATCGCCACACAATTGTGCGTTTCTTTGACGTAAACGGACAATCGTGGGGTCAACGTGTGTACCTCTTAATCGATTGATGACCACTTTCAGAGTTTATCACAGGGAACGGTATTCATGGCGTGTTTTGAGTTGCATGCTCTTTATCCATTGATGTTGCTGAAAAACTTAAATCAAGCTAAAATATATTGTTAGTTAACTAATTCAATCGATTTTTATATTGTATCAAGGATAATATTGGAATTTCATTGGGATTTCGGGATCTTAATTCCACATATCAGGCGAAGTCGAAATTGACCACTCTGATGGTCATAGGTGTATTTTTTATAGAATCATTGGTCTCGGTTACCATATTTTGAACTCGGTGTTTGAATCAAAGTTCAAACTTGCCGTGTCCATCTTTGCTTAAGTCGATTTTGCAAAGATTATTTTTGCGACTAACTGGTTTCTACAAGATTTGAACCTTAGGCGCAAACTCGCTGAGCTAATAAACCTTTTAGTGGGCCAAATTTCGCCACCATCTCCGTTTCTATAACGGAGGTGTATGACGACGGATTAAAGTGTCATTAACTCATTATTTTCAATCATTCACTCCAATTATTTGTTTTTTTTTGGATTGTCTAGTCGGCTCTCTTGGGGTTTCGCCCAAGGCGTCGACAGCTCAACGTCACCGATACCCAGAAAAAGCATCCAAAGTAAAGGCCGACAGAGTAGAAGAAGAGGAAGATCAAATCAAGGTGGAGTGGGTTATGGACACCAGGAAGGACATTGAGAGCGACCTAGGCAACCTTCGACTTGCTCAGCACGAAGATGATAACGATGTTGCAGACCATTTCAAACGAGAAGGAAGTCGAACGCCGGTGAACGCAGTTACACTTTCCCCCGACCTTGTGGACACCAATCACTACTACTCATCTCGTAATCAGTACTATCAACGAGGCTCTGATGATGGGCGCGTTCCTGTGTTGGTGGGCAGCTACGGAGGGCGGGCTGCCGATGGAAACCACGCACAAACGCACCACGACACCTCCCAATATGCACCACACGATAAGCAATCTGACCAAGTGCTGTTTCAAAGGCGAGGCAGGTGGACAGAAGACAATGATCTTCTCCGCATATCCAAGTCAATGTAGGCATTCTAGCTAATTGCCAACTACGGTAGGAATTATATTTGCAATTTTAATCATTTTTTATTCTCCGATTCAGGGATAAAAGCCTCAATGATTATGTTTCTCGGTATGTGACACTGCCGTTACCCGAACTCCAAACGGAACTCAGAAATATCAAGGATTCAAAGAAGGCTCTTCAGAAATACCTCAAAGAGTTTGAGCATAATAGCGAACGCAGACAAGGTATTACTTTCCTTATATTTGTTCATAGTTATCATCGAGGTGTATCGGCCCGCCCCTGTGATCAATCGGTTAGGATGTAAGGGTTGCTGACAACAGCTGTTTCACCATCCGAATTAAACCAGTCCGATTTCCTCGCGTGGACCCTGTGTTGGCTACGTGTTTAATTATACAGCGGCAAATTCCGCCCCCCGTCTTCACGTGCCACTATAAACAAAAACTGTATAATATTCCCGAAGAATCTTCATCGGAAAATCCACGAAGCCGACTCATCCTCTAGCAGGAGATATTCCTTCTGTTATATGTTTTATGTCCTAGATTAACTCATTCGATTTGAACACCGTCTTTAATGACTAATACTACTTTATGGTGTAAATTATTTTTTTTCCGTTTTTAGGTCGTAAGTTGGACGCCATCGACCGAATGCCACTGAACGCCGAGTACAATCACTACAAATTGCTGAAACTTCGACTGGGTTGCCTTGAGCGTCTACTCGACGCTCGCTCGACTGGCGTCTAGAGGCAACTCCCAGTTGTTTTCCTGTCTTCCAAGCCATACGCCCTCATTCTCGATCCCCTATTCGCCTTGACCTTGTACAGACTTGCATTTAACTCACGCGATCCCTACAACGCGCCCCTCCCCAACCTCTTTGGGATCAAAGAATTGATTCCGACTAGACCCCCAATTGGATTTGAAGCGCGGGACTTCAACCCCATATCTCTGGGAGGTAAGATCACATAGAATTACCGGAGAGTCACTTTTACAGCAACTTGGAGAGCAGAGAACTTGCTCGTTGATTTAAACTTTCAGTGGAGTAAGATTGTGTTGTGGCAACGGGTTCGTGCCTCGTGCTACTCCGTTAACTCTTCCATTCAACGCACGTTTCACATGCACCTTAACGACAAATTGCCACATTCATATATTTTTGGGACTTATACATAAGCCTATTTGACCTCACTAGGCTCTTACCTGTGTATTATTGCTTTCGGAAGCAAACGCAATATTTTTAACAATTATTGTCTTTTAAAATTGATGGTAAAAGGGCGTAATAGTGTGTTCTGCTAGAGTTTACTCTCTACTTACTAAATTTTAGGACAACGAAATTAGGTTTTCTCATTCAGGAGGTGTTTATCATTTCCCGAAGAGACGGAGAACTCTGCTATTTCAGATTGTCGGAACCTGGTGTTGACCGTTGCAGAATCTGCTTGAGTAACTGTTTAACTGTTATCGCCGTAGATTAGACGATTGAACCGGGCATAAATTATTATTGCCAATGGACTTACAGTTAAGCAAACAATAAGCATGGTTGCCTGTGCTTGAAATGATGAATCATTTCCATGAAATCTTTACAATTCGAGGGTTTAGAAGATAATGTTGATTATTGAGATGAAAAATGGATGGGAAACGGTTGCAAGCCTGTCTGGACGTTCTAGCAGTATATTTGGGTGCTGGCAAATACGCATCTGGAATTGAAACGTCAATCGTTACACGTCTTTATGCGTAATCAAATACTAAAAGAAGATCTTTTCGTTTTTATCAATTTAACAAGCGATTTATTCCTGTACTGAAGATCTATTGCACCGCATACGTTCAAGCTAAAACCAAATGGAGAACTGATTATGATCGCTCACAGTCGTTAATTCGTATAATTTAACACATCATATACACTGATCGTGGACAATAATTAAAAAGAATCATTCTCAGGCATGACATTCATAAATATGAACATATTTATTAACACGGGTAAAGGACTAACTCTTGTTTGTATACCCTAAACGTTTTTATTAAGGTCAACTATTTTACGATCGAATTGGTTAAAATGGTCTCGCGTGTTATTGTCTACGGTGGGAATGGTGCTCTCGGATCTGCTTGCGTTTCCTTCTTTAAAAACAAAAGCATTGTATATTGCCTTTTCTCTTAAACTGTTTAGTGGGTTTGCTCGGTCGGGTCCAAGGAAAACTCGGAAGCCGATTCTAATATTACTTTTTCTGCGAGGGATAATCTGGAGCAACAACACAGTGAAGTCCTATTAAAGATCAGCGGCCTCCTAAAGGACTCCAAAGTCGATGGAATCTTCTGTGTTGCCGGTGGCTGGGCAGGAGGTAAATGCAGCGCTAAAGGTAATTCATGGGTTATCCGTAATTTATGTTTCGTTCAAGTTATACGTGCTTAGCTACCTTAAAACGATTCCGTTCTAGCTGATCCGCGGTCAGGACAGAAATTGAAATATGCTTGGTTTTATTCGCCATTTTCCGTTTGCCAAACTTTATATAAATCGTGGGTTAAATTGGCCTTTCTTGCAAATTTACCTTGACGTGACTTCTTTTATTCTTCTTAACTTATTCTGCATTTTCTACGTATAATCGTCACGTCCTTTAACATTTTTGTTTATTGTAAATTTTAATGCTGAAAGTTTTGGTCCTCGTGACCTCAATAAAGTGATACTAATTATTATTATATAGGTCAATTACAGTCGTGTATGCACAAACACTGCTAATAACCGCTGGGGTTTATCTGGGTGATCCTGTGATGATTAAGGCATTACCAATGTGCCAATAGTAACCACGATGTCCACGTCTTTAATATCCGCATTAGAATGCAACCGTCATTGCATTTTAGTTATGATGTTGTGTAATGAGTAAATTAGGTCTGATTTAATTTATTCAGGTTTTGTTAAAAGCATGGATACAGTTGTGAAACAAAGCTTGTGGTCTTCAACAATCGCCGCTTCCCTGTGTCCAGTCTATCTTCGTGCTGGCGGGTCGCTAGTTCTTACTGGAGCCCTACCTGCCTTAACCCCAACGCCTGGTACGTTTTTCGTTTAGTTGAGACACACTAACCGTGGTTGTCTTCGTATAGGTATGATTGCTTATGGTTCAGTGAAGGCGGCTGTTCATCATATGGCCAAATGTTTGGCAGAACCCAACAGTGGAATGCCAAAAGACAGTTTTGTTGCCGCAATCCTCCCGTGGGTGCTGTGGTTATTGTACCTTATTGCAAGTCGCTTTCTTGAGCATTTTATTTTTATTTCTCAGCGAAACACTTGACACGCCGATGAATCGCAAGTGGATGCCGAATGCTGACCATTCAGGTTGGACTTCACTTGATGTCATTAACGAGTACGTCGAACACCACTTGCCTATCGTGCGTTTTCTATACTCCCTGATAATTCATTATATCCATTTGGTTTTAGGCTCTTCTATACTTGGCTTCAGGGAAATAATCGTCCACCGAGTGGTAGTCTCGTCAAACTAATTACGGAGAATGGAAAAACAGAAACAGTCGTGGCCAACCAGATTTAATAAAATAATGCACTTTGAAATTTATTCGATACATCTCGTTTTTTTCAAAAAACAAGTCTACACTCGACATCACGAAATACAATACAATACACGAAAAAACAATATAACATTAATATGCTTCCAAATAATAAACACCTTAAAGCAAAATAGGCGACTAGGTGCTGATAATTTGAGCGAATCCGTAGCGTCCCTTAACCCACCAATTGGGATCTTCCGCGAGGACGTCAGCTAGACGATCCACTTTCAGTCCCACCGCAACGTCCGCCTTGGCGACGCGCAAAGCAATGATTAGAGGGAGTTGGACAGAAGCGTCTCTTGGGAAGCACCTTGCAAAGGCCGTTCTCTTGTCGTCTCGGGAATCGGGGCACCAGGAGCGGTCCTCAAGGAGTTTGCGATAGTTAAGGTCACCCTGAAATAGAGGGGTAACCGTCAATACAATGGATTTTTAAAACGAAAAGTAGCTAAATCGCAACCAACGTGTGAATAGGTGGCTGTGACCGCGGCATCATGCCACACTCGGAACCCAGGCTGTTTAGCGTCGGCAAAATGCATTAGCTGGTTTCCGTCACCCTGGGTTTTAAGAAGATGGAGGGCATATTTAAATTTCACCAAGGAATGGTGCAAGCCACCAATATGGATATCGTGTTTAGCTTCCTCGCAGGTGATGAAAACGATAAACAATGACTAATAATAGTAAATATGGCGTCACCGCGATTCTAAACGATATTAAATAACGAGACAACAAAGAAACTCATTTAAGGAATCTTTGTAATAGCACCTACCTTGAAAATGACAACAGAAAAGTCAGTGATGAGCCGTTTGTACAAATCGGGGGCTGCGTTTCGCATCTCGTTGTATCCGTAAGGCATTGTCCAAAAGGCGTGTGATTCCGCGGCCATGGATCCTTCGCTGAAGCGCGTACGCCAGCGACCCGTCCACTTCGCGAGGGGGGCATAGGCAGCAGATTTCGGGAGGTCTCCCGCAAGAAGGGAGTCAAAGTCCCGCTGAGTCACGTCTGAGACGAACCAGGGCATTGATTTGATCATATAAACCACCCTGCTGCATTGGCCAGAGGCAATTAGATACTCCCCCAACACAAGATCGGCAAACATCTCGGGCGAAGTGTTGTCCATTACTATGGCAACTGCGGTAGAAGGGGAAGAGGAGGGTGCTTGCACCGGCCAACTCGATTTTATGTCATTGACGTCATTAACAACCAGCTGGGAGGCCACTTTGGTCTGTATGCTAGCGCGAAGCTGATCTGCGCCGTCGTGGGTATCCACTACGTCGGCGTCGCCGGCTTGAAGAGAGAGGTCAAATTCGTTGGCCCACAGTGAGAGCTTTGGAGGTAGGGAAAGGATGGCGTAGCTTGAACAACTGGTATTATAGGATTTCGGCATCATCTGCTTACTCTTAAATCAGTAATCAGGTCACGGGGACAAAAAATTTCAACAAAAAATAATATAACAATGCCATTTACGAAAACCGTATTTTAGTTCGCGCTTCACCTGCTCTCGTGAAACCAACAATCGGGACAAATAAGGAATGTGGAATTGTGATATTCCGCCGTTCTTGTGGACATTGAAGGGTATAGCCCACGCATTAATAGAGATTTACATTGAATAGAATGGATGGCAGAGGTCATCCGGTATACGACCAGTAGAGTGAACAACCAGTAAATTGGCGTTGAATGATTGTCTCTTGGATGAGGAGCATAGAAAACGAGATAATTTTAAAAATCCAGAACCGTACTGATCCTCCTCCCTCCCATCGCAATTCATGGGCAGCTGCAATACGCGACATACATGAATCCAATTAATCCGCAAGCACTATGCATTTTGTTAATATTTCGTACCATAAGAAAAAAGGCGAGGTGCTCTTTGTTTCGTTCTTTGTCAATGGATGTAATGCTGCTCTCCAAGCATTCGATCATTGCAGCGAGTGTGTTTACGGAGTTCGTGAGAGCGAGCTCCTTTCGTGTCTGGAAAATGTCTACAGAATGCAGACCGCTATAGGAAACTCTAAATCTCTAAATGCACCATACCAATTGTTGACGATGTTTTGAAGGCGCCGGTACATGTAACACTCCACGGAGAGCCAGGGTGCGCTAAACCAGGTCAATCCAGCATCTACAAGCCTGCGAGAACGCAGAAAATAAACTGGGCCAGCCTACTTACTTGCTAATTACTTTGTTGTAGACACCAACATCGTCGAAACCAGGTTTCTCTGAAAGGGGAACCAACTGTTTGTTCGTCATTATTTCATAACGCAACTTTGACAGTTCACCAATGACGGCCTTAATCTTTTACTGAAATAAACTGCAACGCATCGACATACCACCATAGAGGAGCCCGCGTATTTGTTCTTATTCCTTGTCAGGTCATCTATAATCTTGACTAGAATCAGAGGAATTCGATCCTTTATAGTGGCGTAGGCAAACTCTCTAAAGATATAAAGGAGACTCGTTTGGAAATTTTAACTTGCGAGTTGCCAGCGCTAAGCATCGGAGGGGAGCTGCATTCCGAGGAACCGTTTTTTTTACTAATTAATATAATGGAATGGTGAGTCAAACGATTCGTATAGCGTCTCAAATAAGTGATTAAAGCCCGTCGATAACAGAGAGTAAACATGCATATTCAAATCAAGGGATTCCAAGTGTGGTCATTGAAGTCGGCATATCGCAATTAGGTCATTCCTTATTTGCCCCTATTTTTAGTTTCACCAGAGCAGGTGAAGCAGGAACTAAACGACATTTTTTATATCCAGAACTTGTTTTATGCTGGAAGTTTTGGTCCTCGTGACCTTAATAAAGCCGCTACAATTATTATTAATTGAAAATTCATTAAACCAAAACGATAGTTTGTTCATTTCGACGTTATGATTGAAATTATTATTTTAAAATGCAAAACCGAATATTAATAAAACAAATGTATATCCCGATCGTCCATTGTTCGGATTATTACAAAAAATTACCACGGGATAGATGGCTCCATTTACACCCCAACCACAAAATACTTCTTCGACAAAGACACAAAAAGTTCGCTTATCCTATTGGTTATGACCGTTTACAATGAATTAAATAATACTGTGACGCTGTTCCAATTGTGGCGTTCTGACCTAAGAAATATTAGACCTTCGCTGGGGGTTTTGTAACGGTAATCGTAGAACATGGATACACATCCCAGGCAGCCATAATGAGGAGACGCATTTAAATGAAAGGAATGGATATAATGAGGCAAACAGTTATAAATGGATGGAAAGGTAATATAGACTTAGGGTAAAAATGGGATGGGTATTTATAGCGGGAAATCTACGATGCTGGTGTGGAAAGGGAGGAAGTTGTTCTAGTCTCGGCGACTGTGGATGAAGGCGGCTGTGTCCATATGAGATCCAGTTTGAGGCACCCTGTATTGGAGGGGAGAGTGTTTGGTCTCACTCTAGATGAACCAGATTGCAGTCTTCACCGTCATAGAAGATGGCCACCCCGTCTAAAGGTGGTTGGCACAAGATGGCGTCCTATTGGCGCGCATTGACCGGGGCGTTACAATACTAATAATTATAGTTGTACATTTTAATAATTTATTAAAATATCAGGAACGAAATAAGTGCTGGAAGCTTATAAAAAAGCAAAGAATTACCGAAGGGAGGACTCGCGAATATGCTATTTTGACTGATCTGGTAAATCACTGGTCTGTACACCGGGGAGACCAGAGAGACCGTGTTACGCTCAGTCTTCCCGAATCCGTTTCCACGTATGAAGCCGTTAGTGTGCCGTTCTTCGCGCATAGAATGCTATATTAATACATGTCCGGATGTGCTCGAGGTTCTTAGCCAACAGGAAGCGCTGCATCCGGTTTGGCATCGGCAACCATTAGTGAGCATTAACATTTTTGCATTATCTTGTGGGGTCGCTGGCCCACGATTCTTGATGAAAATAAACGACACATGCGTCCAAAAATGATTATGAACGAGACCGCCGGCCAAATAGGAATGGGTATGTTCGTTTATAAGAGATTTGAATTTCACAGAGCCATTATGGCCGTCGCGAATCATAGAACGTATTATATTTGCGTGCCCGTTAAATAAAAGCCAATATAAAGTTCAAATAAGGCTTTATGTCAGAATATTTGACGATGGGGGATGATATCCAAAACAAATGGCCAAATGGGACGAAGTCGAACCACGGGAGACAAAGAGATAAAATATGCAAGATTCGTAGGAAACCGGATTGCCAGACCGCTTATTATACGTTTTACAATTCTCCAGGAGTCGTTAGTACCGGATTTCTTCGGGCTACCCAATTCTCCATTAAGGTGTGGATAACCGTTTCCATGCCGATCATTTCTTACTAATGGATGAAACGGTATACGAAGGTCGGCAGATAACGGAAACCCAGTGATGATTGCATTCGGCCGAATAAGTTCATATGAACGTGGTTAAGTCGCACTTTAGTCTACTGATATCGAAGGAATGACCGGGTCTACAGACATCATATTCTAATTGCTTACAGGAAAACCTTTCGACGTCTTATCGTGTTTCGCGCGAATACAAAGGTTCGAGACACTGCGAACCCTTTCGGAAACGCGTTACTGCATCATTTGGGGAATTAGCGGGCAAATAAACCTTTTTGCGCTGGGACTGAGCGAGCATGGATGGATACGGGCGCTGTCGTTGTGTCCAACGCATTAGAATTTCATTCAATAGTCTACATAATTTTGAAAATCCAATCTTGTACTGTATCTATGATAGACGGTTTAATTTCAGGGAGCTCTATCTCGGTCACTTGTATTTAATTAATCCAAGTTAGAGTTCGGGTTGAGAAAGAAACTTGGGTCATTTGGCGAGTGACAATTTACGGGATTAAAAAACTCATATCTCGCCCTTGGATTATAATTTCCAATAACGCTTATTTTCTCTTCAATCAATTGAAAAATACTAAAACGCTACACTTAAGGTATTGTAAAGAAATATGCTTAATTTTTATGTATACTTAGCTTTTATCCGATAACTAATCTTAATATTTGTAAAGTAATTTATTGGCATGATAAAATTTATAAAAAACACCCAAAACTTCTTACCTTTACTGCAGGTAATTGTTTCATCAGTCGATTTATAATTCGCGGCATATCTAAACCTGTTTTAATGCCTTACTCCGAGGATTTGGGGAAACTACAAATTGTGGGTTATAAGTGCTCACTTTTTAGTGAACCTGCGAAAAATTTGGAAATAAATCAGGGAGCTTTGTTGGTTCCGTGGGGTAACAACAAAAGCCTACTTATAGATAGGTAAGTTATCGAAATGATATTCGAATCAAAACAACCGCATGCTTTATTTTGAATGATGTGTTAAATATACAGATTGATGTGTCTGTGGAAAATTAATCGCTGCGTGTTTTATGAACTGTATGTTGTTGTGGTTTTATTATGCGAAGCCTTTTCGTGTTGGTATGCATTTTATAATAGTTACGAATTAACTATTCTTCCACATGGTCCAGTAAAGTGATTTGGTCTTTGCTCAAATTTGTCTTTACCTCAAGCAAAACAACAAGACGCCCGGTAAAAAACGGAATAGTCATTTGCTTTTTGCCAACACACTCAAATAAATACCAACCATACAGGAAAGTGGAGACGTTTTAAAGCCGTTAATTATTCCAACAATACATTTTTTAGGTTTGATTGTCGAGGGTATCTTCTGGACGTTAGCGAATATGACGCTGATAATATAGAAAGAAAACCGCCCTCCCACACCGTCGAGGACAAGACACTCGAAGAAATGTGCAACGATGAGCGTTACCGCGATTTACGGTCAGACATCCACGACGCGGCCATTCTTCAGGGTAAGAGTCAACCAATCCTTGCGCCGTCTTTTGGGCTCTCGTTTTGGCCATACCTCTTGGGGCTGATTAAGCCCCTGGGAGTGCCGTGTTGCCTTTCTTCTCCCCCTAGTTTGATAGAATCCTTTCCGATCTGCGCCGTCTAAAGTGCAAGTAAGTCTTATAAGTACTTTCACTTGTTTTTTGATCCATTCTAGATTCACGGTTATTAGTCTCTGCTTTAGCATCTCTGTCAAGTTTCCGTGCATCGGCTTTCCGTTACGGATTTGCGCCCCAGTTTACTCACCACGTTTACGGGATGATGATGGAAAGCGGCATGTAATTAACCTACTACTGTCTAAGTTTGAGCCCCATGTCTGTTCTACGGAGACATCCAAGCTGGAGTCTTACTCGTTTTATTCTGTTTTTTTAGAACAGGAGACGAGACCCAATGAAGAAGAAACAAATCATTCGTATGGTGCCGTAAATTTCTCATACGACGTTCCATCACAGGGAAGGCAATTAGCTGAAGTCAATCCTGAATGCAGTAAGTATCGTTAAGCCCTTTTCGTGTTAGGTGATTGATGCTAATTGTGCTTTTTGCTTGTTTTAGCTATGGCGGAAGCTTCCAATGTTCCTCAAATCGTCCCAGACAATGTTACGAATAACAAAGACGCATCAAACGGGGAGTCCGACGACATTCCTTATATCTGTCCGCCCGATTTGATTCTCCCCCCAGACGTGGCTATACCCGACTTTGAACGTCAAGCTGAAAGAATCGAGAGAACGGCACTTTTCATCGCGCGACACAACACACAGATGGAAATTGTTGTGAAGACCAGACAAGCTGGGAACCCACAGTTCAATTTTCTCAATTACGACAATAAATACAACCCGTTTTACAAAGAAATTGTCAGATTAATCAAAAGGGGACGCTACATACCTCGATTGCGACCGGCCGCGGAGATGAATTCTAATTCAGATGTCTCGGATGACTACGTAAGTGCAGCCACATTCTGGTAATTGGCTTTACCCATATCATTCGGAGCTTCACCTTTGTTCTCATAGGCATTAAATGGCGAGGATTATGAATTGAAGCTGCCGAAAGTCGATATTTCTGATACTGCTTATGCATCTCTTATCAACCGATTCAAGAAGGCTGCTAGTGAAAAGTGAGTGACATTTTCGAGTGCTTGCAATTAAAGAGTGTGTGTTTGGCTTTAGCGTGAGAAAAATGTTACTCCAAAAAGCGATTGTATGGGTTCTCCGAAGCATTAATCTGACAATTGAGTCGCATCTGGATGTCTTCAGGTTTGGTTTTTTTTTCAACCACCAGACTCGGTGGCAGTTCCAGGTCTGATGCCCCCTCGCCACGTGGCAGTCCAGCGTCTCCCGTGGTCTCTGCGTCAGAAGTTGCCACGGAAGGTTCTGCCATCGCGTATCAGCCGGCGCAATTGCCAGTAGGGGACACTGCGGCATTGGAGGCCCCAGTATTGACGGACGCCGCGCTGGAACAGTGCTACCAGGACTACTACCGCCACTACTACTCTCACTACTACGTCCAGTTGACGAGTACCGGCTCTGGGGGAGACGAGCAGTGGTTTATTACAGAGGCAGCCCGATTGGCCGCAACCGCCGCCTCTGCTGCCGTGAATGCCATGCGCCAGTCCAATTTTGCTATGCAGTACGTGGACCTTTTTAACTGGGGGGCTCTGATGTAGTATCCTACCCGTAAAGGGCGGGTTTTTATGTTGCTCTCTCTCTGTGAATTATTCCAGTGTATTACGATTTTCAAGGGTTAATATGCTGTTTGACTCTATCACGCATATTCTGTTCGCGTTAGCTTGTACGTTTTGCCGTGTCACGTGTCGATTGCATGCTCTGCTGCAAATAGACGCCGCCCTAAACCTAGGCCTTTTATTGACGGTAGGGTTAGTCAGAGTGAACCAGAGATTTGTCAATCAGCTGAACGGCCTCAATTCCGTTTGTTTATGAATGTTATATCCCTTCATTTCTATAGAGCGACCAACGCATCCATGCCCTCGTCTGATGTCCGCGGAATAATCGATAAAATGGCGGAGTACGTTGCACGGAACGGTGACGAGTTTCAGGAGGTTGTGAAAAAGCAGAAACAGGATGACTCGCGTTTCGCCTTTCTCGAGACTGGTCATATCTTCCATGAGTACTACGTCCAGAAGAAGCAAGAAATCGCCGCTACACTGCATAATGGTGGAGCAAATGGGAAGGACGGGATTCAATGTTATTGTGAGTTATAGTTACTCTTTATCAGCTACATCACCAATAAATGAAATGGTGCATCACCAGGTGTAACATCTCGACTTTATCATCGGGAATTGGGGACCCACCTGGGCCATGTTATTATCTCACGTTTTTATCTCTCCAGCTTACTTAGAAGGAGCATCATCTCCCATGGCACATGACGGCGATGACACTTCGAAATCACATCCTCTGAAAAGCATCTCATTCCGTCTGACTAAGTCTGCGAGTTCTGGGCGCCTGAAGGACTTGGTGCCATCACCAACCACGAGTGAGCCAGAAGCAGTCGTCGGCGCCGCCGAAACCCCCCAATCCGGTGCAAATTTACGTGGCAGTAAGTCGTGCAGCGTCCTGCCAGGAATTTGCTACTACTCCGACAGCGATGAATCGGATGTCTCTCCACCCCCGAGCCAAGTGGACGATGTGGAAACAATGAGTCGGACCCTGGAAGCCGTTCTCGAAGTCCCCACAGGTTCGTTTGACCCACAATAAGCAAACCGACTAAAACTAACTGTTTACGCCCAGTATATTCAATTGTCTTTTTTCTTCTAGCTGAATGTCCCATAACCCGCAACAGATCCGTTTCGCCGGCACCGTCTACACCGAAGCAGCGCAGTCCAACTCCTCCATCACTCGCTTTACCCTCAAGCCCCTTCCCCTCGGTCATGAGTAGTTCTTACACTGCTGCTCCGACTCCTCCCCCAATACACTCTCCGGAGAACAGCAACCCCACCTCCATTCCCTTCCACCTAACGCAAAGGGACATTGCGCGTGATATTCGGGCTATGGAAGAGGAGGCGAAGCTTCAACTGGAGCGTAGAAAGCGAGCGGCCCTCTTTGCTGCACGCCTCCAACAGGCCCGATTGAATGCCGAATCCGAGCAGCTGGGTCAGAAGCAGGATAGGGAGGCCATGGTCACATCCGAACCGACACAACTAAGACATCTTTCGGTAGCATCGACATCGATGGCGCATTCTGCTTTGGCCATGCAAAAGATTCGCCGGGATACAGAGGTAGGAGTCATACGCGTAGTAGTTGCTCCGGAGTGTCAGGAGGACTCTTGGTAGCTCTCTTCCAGCGCCCGTTATGGATATAAGGTGGTCACATGGCTAGGTAGATTTTGTGTCTTCCTTCTTTAATGTATGCATTTTTTTCATCTATGTGGCATCTGCAGAGGCGTGATTCGTCAAGAAGTCCCTCGGATGGTCACCGGAGAAGAAGACGTCGAACGAGGAACAACGACCCCTCCGACTCCGAAAATGAGGAATTTGGTGGAGGCAGAAAAAGTCGACGCTACTCGGGTTCTGGGGGGGGTGATAGCAGGCGCCACCACCACCGACGCCACAGGCGGTCTCCGAAGCACAGAATGCACCACAGTCGAGAGGATACTACTCACTCGCCCCCTCACCACAACCCCCTGCTTCCATCATGACTATGAGACCCACTATGTGACTGCTATCGACCTTATGATATTTTTCCGATTTTAATAAAGGTATTTGCTTATTGTGGGTGCATGTCGTCAAATGTAAAGTGAATTGTCGGTCACATAAATCTCTCGCGACTCGCAGCGCCGTTACCATTGCATTGTAGGGCTCGATTGGTAATTAAGAACGTTGTTCACCTAAAGTTTGGTTTGCATTGGCGAGCGGTGCCGTCAAGCTCTTCTGGTCAGAAAGAACTGCAACGGAACACCTATTCCACAATTCACTAAGAGCGCAATCTCTCCAGTTCAAATTGGTTGGATATTATCAAGAAACACCAGATTGGCTGCTTTGTACTTATTTTTTTATCAGGAAACAAAGGTACAGCGAGTCGACGTGGAACTTTGCTGCCGTGTCAGCTTAAAAGAATTGGCAAATACCAAAGGAGAGACGTATGTGGCCGGTCAGTAGTTTCACTTCGTCAGTTTGAATACTTTATACGGTGGAAGGGTTGGCACTGAAAGGGTAGACGAAAATGAGATAAATAAATCCGACTGAGTGCGAGGGAATCCTGGTGATTTATGTTGGGAGGCGTTGGCTGTATTCGTGCGTGATGGCTTGACGCAACTGATCCAAAGGCAATGGTCGTCGACTGTTGAGGAGATTTTGGGTGTCATTGAGTCTACAGCATTAAAAAACACCATCTACCGTGAGGTTGTCACACAAAACAATGAAAGAATTGGAACAATCTAAATAGACTTCACAGATGATAAAGGGAATAGTCAACTGAACATCTCAGTCACTCGCATCCCCCGTTATTGTCCCTACCACTAGTTGCATACAAACCTCTGGGGTAATCGCCTGCTAGACGATGAAGTGGCTTCAAGTGTGTCGCGGTTGTAGCTGCCCATGACCGGGGAAATGTTCGCGTCCACTGTTCTACAATCGGCTCAATATGCATTGAAGATACAGCAAGTTGGAAGTATTCGACAACTGGTATCTTCTCGAATCTCGAAAACGGTCTGGCTCTCGAATTACCAAATAAGGCGTCGTTGTCTAGACCGCGGTTTATGCCGCCCAGACATGCCAATTTCGCCATTACCGAAGCGTTGGGTATGTAGTCTGTCTAAGGAGTGCGCAGATGGGACCAGAACTGGACTACAATTAGCTCCGAATTGTCTGCGATCCGGGCCATTTATGACACCGACAATAGTTGGGTCTTTTACACTTCTCGTTACTGACTTAAAATGGTGGCAACTCCGATCAGCTGCGGGACAACAGCCGCATAAAGCTAGCAACATATATCTTTGAGGTGCTGGACTCACAACCCCACCCGTCTACCGAAAGTATACCAAGAATAGTTGTTAGACTTACAAGTTTGAAATTCTCCCAACTTGCTCCTTCAGTCCGTCTTGGGAGCACTCGGCGTCAAGGCGCTCTCGTCGACAGAGACGCTCCACTGAACTGACTCTCATTATCCTCGGTTCGTTTTCAAAGGTGACTTTTCGGTGTCCTCGAACCTTCTTTCCACCATCGTTCCCCTCTGGTTTGTGATCATTCGAGGAATTGCTGTTTGGGAGGTCCATCGTTTGTGAGAGCATGTTGGCTGTGTGTGGCTTATCACACATTGACAACTACGGTAAGGGAGATCAAGAAGAAGAAGAAGACTATAACGGGTGCTGGGAAACCAAGAAATATCCTAGCGACTTGAGTTAATTGCCTTTCTTGATCATTATAAAGGTCAACGCAGCATAAGTGTATCAGCAAGCCATGCCTGTCGACCAGGTTAAGGGGATAAACTCGTCATTGTTCAACGTGTTATCGCGCGTTGTTCTCTTATTGGCTTACTGTTGTCATTGGCCAAACCGTGTATGAAACGAACTCAAATCCCTTCAGCAGACCTCGTGCATTTTTACAATCTTCCATTTAGTGGTCATAACATTTGCTACGACAGATCAGTTGTGTCTGCTAACACCCCATCTCATATTTTCTCCAGTGAGTCGTGGTTTTGAAAAAAAAACGCGACGCAAGCAAAATGTTTGCAAACCCACGGGATTCAGTTTATCCCTGAATACGGCGCCAAGGCTATTATCGCCACAGTCTCGGTAATCCCTATTCCGCACAACCGGTTGCACAAACGCCTGCCTCAACACCGTGGTCTGGTGCGTGGCTGAATGTGCTGACTGGGGTCGGCGCCGCTCAAAGTCGCTGCCGAACGCGTCGTTCTGGTGCACGGACGTCTGTGGGGGTCCGTGGAGGGGGAAGTTGGGGTCCGCAAGGCTGCCCTCCCCCTCGGAGACGCTGTGGTTCAGCGTGCAGACTCCCGTCTCATGGACACCTGGAGTATTCCCGCGGGGATCCAGTGACCACTCTCCGGGCTCCTCTACGCCAGAATCGATGACGCCATCGGCAGGACAGGTTTCGCTGACCCTTGGTTTCGTATCATTGGGCTAAATAATCGACAAGACGGTCATTATTAACGGCTTGCACTCATATAAGAATGCAATCTTTTATTAGGCTTCTTCTTTCCTGGCGCGGCTATCCGCTATGGAGGCAATTTACTATTTCCTCCAACACTGAATGCTCCCGCTCACCTGGGCTCCGTAGCGCGCAGCACCAACTATCATCCCTCCAGCGACACCCCACCTTCTTCAGATACCCGTAACAAGGACCCGTTCAAATTTTACCCAAAGCCTCTCTTGTATCCCCGTCAATGCACCATTAATTATAATGGAAAAGCAGAAACCGGACACGCGTTGCTGGGACTCAGTCTACAGTGGGTGCTGCTGACCTCTTCGGGGAAATGAAGCAGGGAGCCGACTTCCCAAAGCGAACCATACAAAAGCGAATACCTTTATATTGCAGTTTCAGTTCATCACTTCAAAAAAATCCCCGTTTTTGGGGGTCCACGGTTATATGCATAAGTGCCTGGTTCTTGATGTAGTTCTATCCAATGTCTTTACGTGTCGCCAAAAGAAGTAGGGCATTTCAGGCAAGCATCATTTGGGTTCAATCTATACGGGGTCTCGGGAAATGGCGCTTCAGGTACATCATGGGGCTAATGTGAACATTACCCGGTATGTCGTAGCATAACTATCGATTTTATAATTTCTTGGGCAGCATTCCGAGGCAATCGCTCGGGCCCTTTCGGAGATCCTCGATAAGGATAATTTCTATTTTATTTCGATCGATCTATACGTCGAACCATATGCTTATTCTTCTTCTTCTTCTTCTTCTTCTTCTTCTTCTCATATTCCGCCTTGAACATGCCCGCTTATAATAGTTGGCCGTACGAACCCCCAAGGAAGATCTAACATGTCGTATATCAGAATAATCCCACTGGAAGAGCGTCACACAAGTCGCCTGTATGCGCACGGGAAAACATACTGGGGTCCAATAATAACCAACGCCCTTTCATAAGAACGAAACAAGGACACAGCCACACTATTCTGCTGGACCATAACATGCACGATGCATATCTAACCGGTTTCACCAACGAACTACGCGTTATTTCTTACTGAACCCCTTTTCTGTTAGCCTAGCAGAGGCGCATTATACAATGACTCAATGGGTGATCAAAAAATGACGGCGAATAAGAATTTTCGACGCATAACATTTTACGACGTTATACAAGAGTCAATTCACTGCACCCTAAACACTCACGGGTAAAGTTTCGTCGTGAAGGGCGGCTTTCGTGAAAGTAACATTTTCGTCGGGCGTATAGGACGCCGTTTCGTCGGATTTTGTCGGATTCTGTACACTGTCCACTCGGTGCTCTATGGAGGCCACTCGATTGATCAGCTGGGGTAGTTGGTTTGCGATTGTTTCCAGAGCATTGGCGAATGCGGGAAGCACATCGACGTCAGCTGGCCCTCGGGGAACACCGATAGGCCCATGCAATCGATAAGCCTATTGGATATCGATTTAATGGTCAGGCAAGCATACCACAAAAGCACGTATAGGTAACCCACAAGTCCAATATGGGACCATTTTTCGTATGGAATAGTAATAGGGGCAGTGTCGCCCGGCATAAAGCAACCTTACGTTGCTGCAGCGAGAAATCGGCCTACAGAAACGCTGCTATTCCCATCTCACCGATGGTTTAGCGGTCAGCATCAACACTCCGCGGTCAGGCCCCCAAAACAAAGCCGGTTTATGCTCTAGCAGGAGAATGCCGCACCGATGAACTCTCAAGCCCATCTCTTAAACTGAAACCCATTCTTCGGCATCTCTCTTTTGCGTGTAGCGCCTACGGCCTGCGGCGCGTTAAATGACCCACCAGTTCACTATCCCCTGGAATGGTGGGCGGCTGAACGGCACAACCAGAGGCGTCTAGATCCGTGGGGACAGCTGGTGGATGCTCCATGGCTGAGACGCGGGACTCAATGCCAGACATCTGACTGACCAGGCGCGAGAGTTGACCGGATATGAGGTTCAGGGTGCTGGTGACCTCGAGGTTGCCGGCTGTAGGAAGAGCAGCAGCAGGAGGAGGAGTTGGTTCTTTCGTCGTTGTGTGTTCGCCTGCCGCCGGTCTCTTGGGAAAGAGAACATATCGGTTGACGTTGGAATGCTGTGATGTGCTTAATAGCTTTACGTTTTTTTAATTCTTCCGTTCTTACCGACGTCTACCAGACGTCCACGTGATTACCTGCATTGCAAAAAGCCATCACAAATTGCGAACGCGCTCTCTTTGCGAGTGGGGAGTGGCAGACGCCCGAATTCATAAAAATTATCCTAGGACGTTCACCATGTTGGGTACAACGGTTTTTTATGGGCGCTTCAGTGACCCATTCATCGTATTCCCTCACTGGTTACTTTTCGGTCATTGGGCCTCTCTCAAATCCGAACGTACCATGCATAACAGCTTTTCAGTTAATCTTGCTGGACGCCTGGGCTCTCTCTCCCTCTTAACTCTAAGTAACCTAAAACCTACAGTGGGGGGCATGTCACCCTGTTTTGAAAGGTTGGCTTCCGATAATGACTCCAGGGGATCGTCCTCGGTCAGGACACTACTACCACCGTGGTCAACCTTGGTCCTCCGAAGTTGCGGGCGTTTCCTGATGGTGTGGCGGGGAACGGGTCCTGGCTGGGGCGGCGGAAGCAACGACATGGCGACTGGCTGCGGCGGTGTCGGCACCCGAGGCGCAAAACTGCCCTCGGAAGGTCTCCCGGTGCCCTGTGAGACACTCGTGATGCGCGGACCGAGGTTTCGGTCGACCTCGGTCACCTGAACTCGGTCGTCGTATGCTGCAGGTCGGCGTGGGGGTTTCCCGAAAACATCGAAGACCACCGAAGGCGGAGGAGAGCTGGGCCTGGACAGAGAGGGGTAGCACGGGCGGGCGGAGGGTGGTAGGGTTTGCCGTAGGACACCGGGGCGAACGGAGTGTATTCGCGCCAGGCAAGAGGCGGCACGACCGGAAGAAGTGGTCTTCCGATTGAGATCCTTGTGCAGTAAACCCAGCGCTTTGATCATGTCTGCGGCCATTTGGATCTTTTTCTCGGGGAAGGACTTTGTGAAAAATTGCGAGAGGGATAGTATAGGCTTCATGTCGAGGACGTCTCGGCAAATGCGATAGAGCATCTCCATGAAACGCTTGTCTTCGGTTTCTTGAAAGGGATGGGACGTAAGTGGGGTGGTGATAATTGTGACTTACCGGAAAGAAGAAAATTGTTGGAAAGCAGAAATGCGGTTATATCCAGATTGTAATCACCAAGGAGGTGACGATATAGCTCGATAAAGGGCAAATAGGAGCCCACGATCATCCTAATAAACGGAAAGAATTTGCATTGAACTATAGAGAAGCGGGTTGAGGAAACCAGATTCAAGAGAACAGTCTCACGCATGGAAATCCACCTCAGCTTTGACATGAAACAGTCGCAGCTGACGGCGCAGAACTTCAACAGCTTGTCGTAAATCCGGCATCATAGGCTATGCATCACGGGATTCGATCTGAAATTCCATTTACAACACGTAATTTGGGTATCGTTAGAACTATAATTGACCTATCTACCGGAGGTAGCGTCCCCATTGCCACCGGACGAGGCGGCAGTGGTTGCTGCATCATCCATCAATTTACTAACACCGGAGGGGGGGTCACACGTGGAACTCAGGCTGGTTAAATTCCGGATAAAAGCGAATCCGTTTTCTGCCGACCAGCAGTCTTCAAGTTGCTGGACTGCAGGGGTACCCCGGGTTATTGTTTTATGACCTCAACTGGAAATCGCATGCTATATACAACTAAATGATGGAAATTAAACAACTTCGTTATTCCCGATGCAATACGCTAGACCAACACAGGTTCATTGTGCTATCAAGTGCTGGATATAAACCTAGCAGGCTTAAGCACAATCTCACTACAATAGAATGTCTAAGATATGATAAGACAACACGATTAAAGACGTGGAACAATTGTGCATAGGTGTGAACATTTTGCCAAACAACAATATAACAGTGAACATAACGTAGAACATAGTAAAAGAGCAATAATACAGGGCTATATTTCTGATGATTGAGAAACCCTTGGAAAGCAAAGTAGTAATAAAAAATAACGCCACAAAAGGGAAGGCGCTGTGGCTGGGGGAAAGGGACGGATGAAACGCATGAAAGACAGTGGTAATGCATCTAGGTGCTGTGTATGACGTCTTCCACGACCGAGTCGTGAGACAGAGTATACTGGGTCGAGTGCGATGATGCCCAAGGAAAATGCACGGTGGGGGCGTATTGGATAAGTGGATTGGGCTGAGAGAGTGACGGGTATCTGTCGGAGGTAATGACAGTCGGATTAGCAGCTTCGCCCACCCTATCCGACCCGAATGCTGCGTTAAGGTAGTCATCAATTGTTCTTTCTGTACAGGCAGCTGAAAGAACAGACAAGACAGTTAAAGAACGATAAAGCAATTACTAACATATCCTCAGCTTCTCGGAGAAGCAGATAAACGGGTGCATATTTTATTGTCAGTTGGACCGTTCGTCCTTACTAAATACTAAGAGTGGATTAGCAGAATTGAAACTTGTTTAAACTCAATGTGGTGCCGGGCGAGGAACAAACTATTTAAAATATAAACCAAAGAGAAATCGACTACCAAAGCCTACCGATGAATCTAATGAAAGGCCGGACATCGCCCATATTGGCCGTCTTGATGGTTTCGTAGTACAAGTGCCGGTCTTCCTTCCTTATAATCGCCGGTGGCAAACCAGCCCGCATTAATAACAGATTCATGACCAAACGAGCGGTCCTCCCGTTGCCATCGTAGAAGGGGTGGATATACACCAGCTTCCAGTGAGTGAGGGCGGCCAGCTCTATTGAATGCATTGAGGCGGCCTCGTCGGAATTAATCCAATCAACTAGCTCTTGCATCAACTCGGGCAGCAATTCGGGACGAGGAGGAACATGCTCGGCTATAAAGACCTTGACAAGAGAGAAGATAGGCACAACATCATTTACCGACATGGTATTAATAAAGCGAAAAAACAGAGACAATTAGGTCAGCATAGACACATTAAATGCCTACTCAACTTACCTGCGTTTGTCTCATACGACCAGCCTCGGTTATATCAACGAAAGACAGTACTCTCCGATGTAATTCCAAAATGTCAGAGATAATGATAGGAGAAGACAGTCCTCGAAGAAGTGTGGTGTTCAGAAAACGAAACGCCGCATCCAAACCAAGAACCTTGAAAAGGAAGCCTCTGGTAATATAATAGGAAAGTAAAAACACGCAATCTTGTGGATAGCAAATCTTACTTCATTCTGTTCCTGAAGACTCTTGCCACCCACGGCTAATCGGGTTTCTAGCACAGCTCTAGTTTGGGCAAGCGATAGGGTGTTTCCTTCAATGGCATTAGAGTGATAAATGTGCTGGAAGTAATGCTCTAGTTTTGCTCTTTTCAGACCAGGATTTGATTCGGGTACGAAGTAAAACTGGGCGACCTTCAAGTCAATATCACGGAAGCTAAAAAATCGAAATTAGACGCATGTGCAATATTAAGTTGGGAAAACCCCAGAGGATTTATCGCTTACCGTTGGTTGTCGACCTTGTCAACAATAGGAGAGGTTCTCTGTCGATTCGAATATGCTTTAGTGTTCATGGGATCCACGATGAGAGCTTTAGTATACCATTCTTCTGCGGAAATTATATGCTCTGTGGTATCGAACGAGTTTTGACTTGAAACAGAGCGAACGCTTTGGGACTCGTTAGTGCCAAACCACAGCTTTTCAAATGTTTCGCCAAGCAAATTCAATATAACCGCGTTGTGAGGATCGAGTTCAACTGCGTGTTTTAAGAGTTTCAATGCCATATTGTGGTGACCACTGGCTTCATGCTTTATAGCCAAAATCATGGACATTTGGGCTTCTTCTTTGAAGGCTACTCAAGAAATTAAAAGCGAAACTGCTTACGCTGTTTCTCTTCACAGAACCACCGCGCTTCGTTAATACCAATTCTACTGCGCGTACTGCGAACAATTAAACGTAGGAACTCAAGTTCCGATTGCTCAATATTTGAAAGCAAGCTTGTTTTATCAAAAGGCACTGTCCCAGGTTGATTTTTCGGAGTGAGTAAATACTTTAAAGTGACCACGTATAACGTAGATGATTTTAACGCATTTCTAATTAAGGCCATGCTAGCGTTTTCTTTCATAACATGATAAATGTGAACCCACAGCGTATAGGGGCTTAAACAGCTCACAAGCAAAATAATGAAAAATAAGTTAGGCCGACGATAACGCTGAATTTCAGGCATAATCACATGACCAGCCAACGAATACAAATATATGCAATTTGGGCGCTGCCTTGTTTTAAGCCATTTGAGAATTAGAACAAAACAGAAAGTATGATACAAAAGGTAATAAGGGACATGGAACGCTCAATAAATTAAACATTCAATATTAAAAAAGCAAGTTATCTAGTTCTTTTAATATTTTGCAATTTTGAGAGTTTTGTGAAACACCAATGTAGCCCGAGAGCGTTTATACGGTAATTTTATCGATAACATTATGATTGCATGATCTAAATCTCACTTCATGACCTAACAATCCAAAGAGAGATTTGATGAGATCATGTGGTTACCATAAACAAAAGTGTTTTTAACCAATCTTATTATTTATATATTGTTTGAGTAAACGGAGAAATCTGTTCTCTTAAAGCGTCAACCTATATAATAGCTAGGTCGTGCTATACGCACAATAGACGGGATCAAGCTTTTCATTCGTGTTGGAGATCGAAATACTGCGACGCTCTACGAATGAGGGGATTCTGATTTAAGAAATGCTAGGTCTTTGTTAAAACATACCGGGAAAATCATATTGTATAAAATACGCTCAGACAAACCATGAAAATAAATCAAAGTGATGTAGTTTTAATTTCAATTGTTTTGTACAACTTAAATGGACTTTCAAACGGTTTTGATAGAATTAAAAACGATTGGCTTCGCATTTGTTTAACAGATTTCCACGGCACATAAAATAGAAGGGATGAGGGTGTCACCCAATACACATGAAGAATAATATGATGATTAATGATTGTGTCTTTTGGATTATAGATAGATTAAATATACCCATGTCGTGCTCGTGTGTAATGATGACAACGCTATTAGGTAACCCCCGTTTCAGCTAGTAGTAATTGAAGCAAACGTGAGAGTACGACGCATTGTAACACACCACCATTATTGAGAGTATTTTCAGTTTCCGAATCAAACAGATTGATTGCGGTGAGAGAATTAATTCTGAAGCTTGATTATAAACCATTCCACCGCCCTATCCTGAAACAGTTTTGATAAGATAAGGGTTTTCACCCTGTCGTCAAGTAAAGAGTGGATGGAATGCAGCGTTCGTTTTATTTGTTTTAAAGTAAACTGAAACGCGCCATGGATAGTATTTATGCTTCTAAATTTCTTTCCGCCATAAAAAAGAGTTGGCGATTGGTCTTAATATAACAGGTCCTGGTTTAGGAATCGTTTTAATTGTAACGTATTAAAACCGTTCCATGGCGACAATTAAAGGATATTTTAAAGGTTGCAGGAAATTATTCGACAAGGACCATCTTACGGTGTTTTAAGGAGGCAACGGATACTTTTGTGTACTTTTTTGTAGCTGCGGGTCGACCTGGGAGTTTTAATTCTGAGGTCTGGTTTCTTTAAGCCAAACGCTTCTTGCGAACCTTCACAGTCTATGCTGAAAACCGGAGAAAGGTATAGACAGTTAAGCTGGTATTGGGTAAACAAGCTCACCCGCTAATCGGACAGTTGCATTGTAGGCCGGGCAACAGTCGACGTCGGGTCGTCGAACGACGGTGAGATCCGAAACGCGCTACCGAGATCTGCGGGAATGCGACAACGATCGCTTCTGCGCCAATCTATACAGGCCAGCAAGCAGTGAAAACGCCGAGATAACGATAATGAACCGACGACGCCCTGTCGACAACGAAGGATGAATGTATCCACAAGCGGGCGTCCCTTTTCAATTCATCCAAGGAACACCATTCGCAAATAAAAGGGTGCGAGAGAGCGCTAACCTTTTCGAAAACGTGACGTTGCATGCATTGGGGAACTAGCGGTGGAGGAAACGCTTTTGTTTTGTCGCAGAGTACAGAACGCTGGCGCATATGGAGAGGTAGGTTGATAAAAACGGCGTCGTTTGTGAACTCTCGCGCTGCTCTGCGTCAGAAATCTCCTCGTTGTCGAAACCAATCGCGAGCCCCAGACTATTCACCTCGATGCGTGAAGTAACTGTGGTAGACGTTCAGTATTCCGACGAATTGTCGAAACTGACGCTTTGTGCTGGACTCTGGGTCGTCAGCAAACGCATTCCTATGGGTTTAACACGAGTCCTTGTTCATCTATGTGACGAAAAACCAATTCCAAATGCTACGGATGAATTTTTGGGTATTTGCTGGCTATGAGAATTTCGTAAATATTCGCACAAGAGAAGTCGAGAGCGCGAAGCTTGCAGCCGATGAAGGATTGAAAGGTACGAATTCGAAGGATCCGAACGGCTTGACGATTGCCGTTAACGGGATTCCCTCGAGGTTGATCGTTATCTGGTGATATGCCCGCACCACCAATTGGTGAAAATATCGTCTTTCCATATAGGAACGGGACACATTTGTGGGCGTCCGGCGAAGGTGATAGCGGTCAGGAACTGTGACCGCGATCAGGGTTCGATAGTAACCACAAGGATGTCAATTCATGCGTATGGTCTTATTAACTATATTAAGTGGGAATGACCACATGATGTAGGACGATGCCAAGCCCCATGACTTTTTCGAATTCAGTTTGTGCTATTCTTCTGCTTACTGGGTCGAGACGGCGATAACTCTGAAATTTCGTGTGCCCGTGTTCTTTATATGATAGGCTAAGTCGTTTAATTTGCCTTTCTTGCAAATTTACCTTGTTTTTATTTCGTTCATTCTTGTTCAATTATTTTACACCTGCTATGTACAATCGCAAATTCTTATTTTATTTTTGTCTGTTGTAACATTTAATGCTGAAAGTTCTGGTCCTCGTGACCTTAATAAAGCGAATGCCATTAAAAAAAGAAGTAGTGTGAGGGTTTCTTTCGGGTTCGATATCAGATCGGGAAATTGATTGGAAAGTGCCTGCTAGAGGGAGTAGGCAGAAATATGAATGAGGTGGCGGATATGGGTGGTTGCTGTGTATCCGGAGACTGACTTACCATTCAGTTGTTAATGAGTTTCTTCCGTGAGAAGCTGACAGACCGGCCAGACGTGAAAAGGAAGTGTGCACCAAGGATTGCATGGAAGGCAGCTACGATGAATGTCAAAATTCGCCCAAGTGCATAGTCGAGACAGAGAGCACACATGGCCGCTATTTTTTTATGTTACTCCGGTTATGCATTTGGTGCCTCAAGTTACGTAAATCGTAAGCCTCGTCGTCCTCGAGTTTCCGAGGGGCTCTTGTCACGATGGCTATTGCTGGAAGGCCATTGCGAGCGGCAAAATGTCGTCTACGTTATTGCCAAACTCGAGGTTTGCAACGGCTGTGACGGTCTCTCGTCGCCCAATTCATCGTCCCTGAATGGAGCACTTTAGCGTTGCGTATTTTTTATAGCAGTCTGCAGGATTAGGGGTGTTTTCAGCAACGTGTACCTGTTTTCTGCCGGTTTTGAAACAATAATATTGCGTAAAAGAGCAAAAACGTGATCAGACTTCATTTTTTCGGTGACAATTTCTTTCGCCGCAAATTGGGATTTCACCACCGAAAGCCATCCATTGAGGTAGAATATTTACGGAAATGGCATATATGTCAGGATATATATCAATATAATAAATAATAATAATAATTGTAGTGGCTTTATTGAGGTCACGAGGACCAAAACGTTCAGCATTAAAAAAAGGCAGGAAAAAAATATCAGATGCGAAAATTGTCTTGTAGTTCCTGTTTAACCTGGTCTGGTGAGACTAAAAATCGGGACAAATAGGGAATGACCGAATTGCGATATGCCGCCGTTCTTGTTGGAATTGAACGGTATGGACGGCGCATTGGTCGAAGAGATTTATATTCCGATAAACTGGAATAGAGGGGATGGGAGGGGTCATTTAAAATTCGGGCAGCGATTAATAAGCGATGATTTCTTTGATAGAGAGAATAGGCAGACCGCTAGAAAACGAGATTATTTTAAAAAGTCGATGAAATATTAGCAATCGCTTTATTTAGGTCATGAGGATCAAAACTGTCAGCAATTTATAAAAAAGATACAATACTTTGGTATTTTGTGTCGCGGATTGGTTTTAATTGTGTAAATGTCAATATACACCAATGACACGCTTACTGTATTTGAGCGCGAGTTTCGAGTCTTTTTTCGTTGTTACAAATCATAATGATTGATGCAATTAAAACGAAGTTTTCCGATATGTATGAGGAGTATTCTATGGTATTCATTTATTTTCTTATGATATTGATTTTCAGGATTTCGAGGGCCAGAAACTGGCCGAGTGCATTATCAATATTGTCTTGCCTCTCTGTTGCGTAAGTTTTTCGCTTTATTATCGGCTTATGATTTTAGATAATCGGTTTCGTTGTTGGTTATTATTTGCAACAATTATCAGTGACTGTCGGAATCCTTATGTTTGGTCTGGCAGTTTGTATAATAGTAAGGTACCATTTTCGTATGACGTTTTTTTCAGCTGACGTTACCTCCATGGTCAATTTACAGAAAGCATCCCCTTAAATGGAGAAAATCGAGCAAGCTCCACGACCAGTAAACCTCTAAACATTTTTTTACTTTGGCGTCATTGTTTTCTCAATAAATGTGCATTTCATGCCAATTTAACTCAATGTTCCCGCAACAGGGGATTCGGCGTGGGTTAATGGACAGACCTAATATTGTCGTTGGGTTGAATATCCATTTATGATGCCGTTGAATGCTCATCAGGGTGTCTGGGTTTGCAGTCCTGCCTACAGATCTGGACGTTCATGTGATTGTAGAAGGTAGCGATTCGTCACGTATTGTATACCTATAAATTCGACTCGCAGGCCAACCCCTGTTCGACATCGTTGGTGGAACAGGCAACGCCACCTGTCAAATATTCTATAGAATCTTAACGTAAACCGGGAAAAAAGAAGCATTTAGTTGTAATAATAATAATTTTAAGCGTTTTAATGAGGTCACGGGACCAATAATTTCAGGAAAAAATATAATGCAATGTACGAAAATTATATTTTGGTTCACGGTTCACCTGCTCTGGTGAAACTAACATGCGAGACAAATAAGGAATTACCGAATTGTGGTGTGTCGTTGTTCTTGTAGGTATTGAACAGTATTGTCTTCGCATTGGTCAAAGAGATTTACATTGAATGGATGGGAGGGGTCATCCAATATACGAGAAGCGACGAGTGTACAACTAGTAAATTGGCTTTGGATGGAAAAATATACAATACGGAAAATTATACAGGCGTGGACAATGGTTTTTTAAAGCGGTTTGAGCTCACTCAAAGTATCTAGAACCCGCGAACTAAGAAACAGAGGCGGCGACATTAACCGAAGGCGAAATCCAAATGATTACTTCAAGATAACCGAATGCTGAAAATAATGTCTAGAAATTTAGATTTTTGAGCTCGAGGCGAAATTATGGAGCAATAACGGTTAAACTGAGCATCATTTATCAAGGTGCGGAATGATGAACATCTTACATTAAATGCTACTGCTTATTCTTTAGTAAATATGTTACTTCACAAATCATTGTCTGAAACATTGACTGGCAGCAGAAAGTACAATTTGTTTAATGGCCCGATATCAGTAACGAGGGCAATAAATTGATTGTTCAAAAATTATCCAAAACGGTCGTAAATTAATTTTTGATGCATAAAAAAAGTAAGAATAAATGACGTATGCTATAATTACACGAAAATCAATATTATCTCTGCATTTCGTTATAACATCACGAAAGGCAAATTGTACAAAACATTGTGAATTTTAAACTTGATATCTACCGATCTTATATAATAATATAACGTCATAAGATATTCCACCAATCCGTGACAAAATTGATTTTGCACAATGTGCTGCTACGGCAAATTTCGTCAACGATTTCACCGCCCCAGAGCTGCCGATGACGGTGACAAAGATGAAGGTTGCAACTCAGATCGGCAGGGCGCCACGCCTGGGTGTGCCACAGATGTTGAAGGCGTTTTGGCGGCGCACAGCCTCTTTATTGATCTTTTCGGAGACTAGAATCTTTACGAGCCATGCCTTTTTGGTGTACTTCTGATGCTTAAAATGACTTGAACGGTAGTTGAAAAAACTCAATTATTTGACGCTGGGTAATGTTAAACATGATGCAATTGTTGGCGTTGCGAAACAATGATTATTGACAACATTTTCACGCTGAATTTATTCAGGCCTTCTCTGTCGACAGGCCTTCCTCAAAGATAAAGCTCACCTGCATGTTTGAATTCGAAGTCAGGTCGATGTTTACAATTGGACATTCAGAGAAACATGCTTTTAATATCCCAAAGTCACCACACGCCATGGATTTGCTAATTTTCGTAATTTGTGGGGAATAAAATTTTATAATTGATACGGAACTAACTCAGTGGTCTTCGCCATATTTCATTTATGACGCACATTGTATAATGTAACCAGTTACTTGATAAAAGTCCTCTTGTACGTGTCATCACGAAAAGGTTTTTAAAACGCTGCATGATGAGAGAAGCTGTTTCATTCGGCGTATCTCAAGGCTACATAGCATCTATATGTAACTTCTGTTACTCATTGCAGCAAGCGTCAATAGAGTAGGTAAACAATCAATTCTATTTTATGATCCATAACCTTGAGAGCCTCTCTTTGTAACTGGGATTCGCGTACCGAAAATATTCCAATCGAGTGCTGGGGAACGAGTGGGAGATTTTGCTGATGGGAGTTTCGAGGATATGCTTCTAAATGGTTTATGAAGCCTTAACCAGATATATGGAATTCCTCGGACCACTTCGATAACGTGGGCATCATACACTGCATGAGATTAAGCTATTTTTATGATTCAGTACGAATGTGACCACATCAACTGGCTATTATGTTCCCGAAAGAAGACGCCGCAATCATCCCATCGATTTGCCCTTAACCATCTAGGCTAAAAGATCCCGATGGGTATGTCAGCAAGGTAGGCTGAGGAGTGCTATTGGCTAATGACTGGCCAATTGAGAACGTGGGTCAAACAAATATGGCATCCACGCAGACGGTTGTCGAGCAGGGACTCTTGGATAAATATGTGTAAATTAAATTGAAAAAATGCACTTCCTTGACCTAGTGTGGTGAATAATGAAATTGTTAAACGTTTACATCACATATTAGTTACACCCGCCCCATAAAACCGCACCCAAGTTCATAGGCTGTTAATTACATGAAATTTAACTAACGAATTCGCAGATGGGGCGAGATTGGGATTTTATGGTTAATTCGTGAAATTTCTTTATGTGGTGTTGATAAAATTACCGATGAAACGAAACATTTTACTCGACGAAATAAAGATCAGATGAAAAAGAACGAACTAAGCTATTCCACGGTGGCCAAGCGTGCCCGCTAAGAGTCGAAGATACTAGCAGTGTCAGGAGCTTCTCTTTTTAAGCGGACTGCCTTGATCGCCTCTTAAATGAGGAAATCAGACGATTGTGTCTAGAGAAGCTGTCAACCTTCCAACAACGCCGTCGGGTTCTGGGCAGTCAAAACCGTTGTATTTTGACGAAACCATGCCCATGTTGACGCTGTTGTTAAGGCATCAACTTAAAGTGTGGATTGGTGTTATGTTATTCCCATGGGAATTGTTGTAGAGTAGTTTTCGAACACAGAACGGTCCTTTGATGTAAACCAGATAAAAGCAACTCCTCTATTTGACCTCACACGCTATAACAGGATGTATGACCTAGCCTTCCGAATGTTTTTTTCCAGATGGCGTTGCGATGCCCATGTCAGATCCTCAACGCTAGTGAAAACGACCTACGTCGTATTGCTCGTTTACAATACAGATGCATAGTTTATTGTTTTGTGACATGAAAGCGTGATCCAGCATCCGATGACCTGATTAAACAGCTGTCCTTATTCATATGCAGGCATGAACTTCTGACCTTCATTTAACATCACAAGCAGCGACCCTAGGGTGACGAAACGCCTATCGTTTGTTATAAGAAGATAGACACACGAAATATTGGAATCATGATGCCTGTGGGCGGATTATAATCCGTGCGATTTCAATTTACACCATTCTACACGGTGTTATTCCAACAACTCTCTAATCTCACCCCTACATATTTCGGTGGTTTAGGGGCACAGAATCGCAAAAGGCGTATTCAACTGGGCGGAGAGTCCTCGAGAGTCCTTTTTCAAGAGTGATTATAGGAAACGTGTGTGCCTCCAGTGAGTAAGACACCTTGGGCTCGAGCGCTTACATCAAAATCATCATCATCATCATCATCAAACACACCCTCCAGCCCGTTTACGTATACGTATAAAAGTTTGCTGTCGTACTAAACTCAAACATTTACCTACGCTCGAAAGCGCTATAACAGACAGACATGGCATCAAAAGACGGCAGCGTTTTGATAGATGGCGATGATGAAGTTCCCAAAAAAGAGCGCACCGGTTTCGCCAAGTGTCTCTGCAACAATCTTTTCATGATCACCATCATCTTGGGTGTCATCGTGGGCTTCGCTATTGGCTTCGGTCTTCGAGAGCTCCCCAGCATCAACGAAGATCTCATAATTTGGATCTGTACGTATCATCAAAGAAATTTCAAATCTCCTATTCCTTTTGAACTCATTGAAACGTTTATTTGATCCACGATAGCCATGCCAGGAGATATCTACATTCGTCTTCTCAAACTAACCATCCTGCCTCTCATTGCGTCCAACGTCATAATTGGTAAGTGCTCCCCATCAAGCCTCCGCATGGTTCCGCATGGATACCGGTGGGCTCAATCCGTCTGTCTTTTTCTCTCTCTCAACAGTCATTGCGAAACTGGATCCAAAGGAGAACGGCAAGGTCAGCATGGTGGCGTTCATCTACATTATTGTTTTCAATGTCCTGGGCGCAACCGTCGGTGTCGCAGCTTCTGCTGCTATCCAACCAGGTAAAACAAACAGCAACAGCAACAACCCACATGTTGTCTCTTAACACCCGAGTTTCATTTACACGTTGCATAGGGCTATTCACCCAAAGGGGTCCTCTAAGCTTACGCAGCCTTGTAAATACTTTTCCCATTCGCTCAAGGTCGTTTGAGTAGCGGCAATGAAGAGACGGTTCCACGACCTGACACAAAATCACCCACCACCTCCGATGTGTTTGCAGACCTTTTCCTGTAGGTTATTTGTTTCAATAGTAATTTAAATAGCTTCTTTTAAACAACTGGAACGGCCCAACATGATTACCAAACTTGCTACTTCTCTAGGAATATCTTCCCTGACAATATTGTCGGCATCGCCCTCCAACAAGTCGTCACTACTTATCAAAAGGGAGCGAACGGAACGTTCGACCGTGTAGTCGGCAACACGTCTGGCTCAAACATGATCGGTACGAGGATGGTGTTACCTAACGATAAAAACGAAATGCATTTCCCTCAAGCATAATAAGAAGAACCGTTTCCGTTGGTTGCTTGCAGGCATCATCTTCGTTTCCGTTGTCTTCGGTCTCTCCGGTAGTGCAGCCAAAGAGAAGGGTGTCCCTTTCCTGGAATTGTTCAGCTCGCTTGCCGAGGTTGTACTCAAACTCATCCGAGCCTTCCTCCTGTAAGTGGAAGATCATCGACTGACTGACTGACTGACTGACTCCCAGCCCACCCCCCCAACGCCTAAAAGAAACTTTGATTTTCATTTAGGGCAACTCCTGTCGGCGTCTGCTTCATGATTGCCGGAGCAGTTATCAAGGTCGACGACATTGTGGGCACATTTGCAAAACTCGGCCTCTTCATTGTCACAGTTATTGTGGGCATTGCGGTTTTGACTATCATCATGTGGGTTACCTATTTCATATTCACCCGGCGCAACCCATTCGCTCCCATTCCCCACGCCCTCAAATGTTGGTTCATCACATTCGCCACAACTAGCGCGTACGTCAAAAACACGAGTTCGTTTGATTAGACGAGATTGCCTTAAGCTAATTGGTGTCTATTGTGCATAATTTAGAATCGTAGGCGTACCCGAAATGTTCCAGGGCTGTGATGACATGAAAATACGTAAAAGCACATCCAGATTCGTGGCCCCACTCGCCGCTACTCTAAAGGCCGATGGTTCAGCCATCTTTATCGCTGCCGCCGCAACCTTCATTGCCCAACTGGAAGGGAAGGGCGGCGAGACAGGCACCATCGTCATCATCTGGTAAGTTGCGCTTTCCAGGAGGGGTGTTGGAAAATCCCGCTTCGTGATCATTCGATTCTTCTCTATCTTTCCTCTTCTATTCCTTAGGCTTCTGACGGCAGCTCTGGCTATCGCGATTCCCCACATTCCCAGTTCCAGCGTCGTCATCATCATTACAATATTGACGTCTGTCAGCGTTCCAGTCGAAAATGTCTCGCTTCTATACGCGACAGAGTGGCTGCTGTGAGTTCAACTGGTAGACTAACATTATCCATGGTTTAAAAAGGTCATATCAATCATCCGAAAATCCTCCACTCCCCCTTAGGGATCGATGTCGTTCTGGCCTTTCGTCAGTTTCCACATTCTATTGCTGTTGTCTGACGGAATACGTGACCTTGAAAAAGGGTGAAGAATTCGAGGAGGAGGATGAAGAGGGGAGTAACATGTCAAGCCTCTCCAAAGGAAGTCACGGACGTTCCGTCGCATAACCAAACCCCCAAATGCAAACCAACTGTACATACACAACCGCCGGCGCATTGACTTTTATTTCCATAGAATTGGTTCACTTTAAACATATTGTCTTTTTTTCAATTTTCTCAAATTAAAGTGCTAGAAATGTTCCTTGTGCAGCGATAAAGATCAGCGCGGGGTGCAAAAACGTTATTTATTCCACCAACCACAGTCTTTGATGCCCTTTGCACCCAGAAAAAACGACCACTTAAAGGATGAAGAATCTTTATTTCGCGGCCATTTGAAATGTGGCGAAATTTCTTTATTAATTTCACCACAAGCGATAAACATTTTTGAGCTAGCAGATACTATAAACTGAACTCATAAACCGATTTTTAAGCCGTTATCGTTTGATCAACCCTCTAAATATTAAAATTGTAAACCTACACGAAAATTGCCATTCTTTGAGCACATTCTGGTTACACAATCAGCCAATGTAGAGAGAAACGGAAACCACTTTCCCCAAATAAAAAAATCTATATGAGTATAATGAAATTTTGTGATAATTACGCGAGTTGTATTAGTGTGTCGCGGTGATTGTACAGACAATAGTTACCGTAACTCAAATGGATGCATTCGGTAGACGGGGCTTTGCGGTTATAGAAGACGATGTTGTGGCAAACATCAATTTGTGACACATGAGGGTTATGTGAATCAGGGAACTGCTATTACAAACGCTAGATCAAAATACAGTGCGTAATGTAGGCTCTTTTCTTTGTCAGGAACAACCACGAATGTTCGCTAGTATAGTAGTTCGCATTGTATCCGTACGTTCAAAAGAGGTCATTTCAGATGATTGTAAAACCTTCATGGCTGAAATTTTCGTCGTGGTTTGCAGAAAGTGGACACCTGACGTCGAGAATTCTTTGAAGTTCCATTACGTTGGATGCCAGGGATTTACTAGGCAGAACTTGGTAGCGAGAATCAGAACTCAATTTTCTGAGAGGGGAACCGGATAAACTTTACAAAACGCCGTGTCTGTTAGCACCACACGAAGGATTAAAGTTTTGGAGAGATATAATGTGGCCTCAGTGATCGCGTCCAAGTTAGCATTTGGATGCTCAGTGCAATTGAAACAGATGTTAGATGATCTATTTTTTCTTAACCAATGATCTGTAAAATGATCGTCGGTTAAGGCGTTTGCTTCGGAAAACAGGTGAGAAATGCCCTTTCCCAGAGATAACACCTTCACTCTTGGTCGGTCAACTGTTAAAATCCCCGATTCTTGTAGTCTAGGGTTTACCAATCGTCCGTAATAATCATATCCGCTCTAAACAAAGTTACCAGATAAAGGTTAGCAAAGTGCGGAATCGAGGTAAGCGGCCAGCTTCCAAGATAAAATCTTCCCTACGATGTTCACCTTACGAGGAGTTAACAGATTTCTCTCTTACAGCTGCTAATGCCAGTTATAATGGGGACGGAATTAATTTCGGGTGTTTCCGCATCCAATTCGCAACCCAGTCTTCGCACAATAATTTATTTTTTCTTTATCCACACAAGTCATTCAATAAAGTAACGAAATTTTACAAACGCAGATCCTTCCAGAAACTCATATTCCATGCCCAGACACAATATTAAGGAAATCTCAGATTGAACTCCCACCATCTAATTTCGGATTCAGTCGAATATGTAAGTCTTCCGAACACCTATTCGTCAACCTCTTTTTCTTCTTAACAACGGAAACTCCCAACGAAACGGGTTCAGTCCAAAGATCAATGCATTTTTCGGGTGTCTATAAAAAAAAGATTTATTGTATTTTACCCAAATTATCAAACGATAAATTGCCCGAAAACGTCTGAGGCAGAGACTACAATCGTTTTCCAGTGAACGTGTTGGAACTACACCAAAATACACCACAGGAAATACTGGATCACCGAGATCACGCTTCGGCTATCTGTAAAGGCCCGAGAGGCCCACGAGACACGGAGTTCACCGACGATATCGCTGTCCTTGAAGACACACCACTACTGCCCTGAAACCGGTACTAACCCAAATAAGCAAACCTTCAAAGGCAGTCGGCCTTGAGATAAAAACGTCGAAAACCAAAGTGCTCTGGACACCATTCCCAACCAATACAACTCAACGATTCACCGGTCGTCTAAGTCCCAACCTTCAAATACCTGGGCTCCACAGTACTCCACAAAACGTGGATCAGCACCGTCAATGGCATGTGGAGTGCTCATGGCTATAGAAGGTCGATCCGCCCATAGGCCACACGTGGAACTCGGGCTTGTTGAATGCCGGATGATGCAACAGGCGATGCCCGCAATCCGGCAGCCCCCAATTTTTCGGTTGACAATAGTGGCACTGCGTTGGGGCGGCCTTATATTTGGTGGCCTGACCCGGGGTCACTGGCAAACAAAGTGAGGATGCTGATAGTCCGACTGGCTTGCCACAACCGAATCATATACACCGTCTACTTACAATCAAAACACATATAGGTCTCTCTAGAAATGCATATATATTTTGAAAACGGCGACCTATTTCGAAAGGATGACACAGAAGACGTCCATAAGTCCATAGCTTCTCTGATTATTTGACTGATGATCATTTGTCATTAAATGGCTCAGCACTATTCTGTTGTTAGAGCTACGCCATAAGCACTAAAAAACCATCATCGATATCGATTTCAGTAGTTCTGTGATACTATTTCGAAGTTCACTATAATTCATATAATGATGGCTTAAGAGTTACACAACGAGCGCGTTCCTCAAACAGAATTGTATACTTTGCAACCTTCAGTAGAGTTATCGAGAAAATGGTTGGTTTCTACCATAGTAAGTCCCAGTGACCACAGGTCACATTAACGTGAACGGCCTCCACCCTCCCAGCCTATTCCCAAAGTGCAAAAACAACCGCATATTGAATCCGTGACGATTTGGTTTCTCGTCATCATTTAAAAAGAGCGAGTTCAAGGTCGCACGCCCCCTCACTAGCCGTCTTCGACGTCCTTCCCAGTGGAATCGACTGTCGTTTTCATGGATCTCCGCGTCTCGACTCCGTGGATTAGGGCCGCTCCGTACATTGTCGTGAGGCCCGAGACACCAGCTCGCATGCGATCACTTGAAAACAAAAAAACGAAAGAGGGTAACCCCATTTCTGCTCGGATAAAGACCACGAAACTATCTAACGCGTCGGCTTACAGGAGCCAGTCTATGGCAAAGAGATAGGAGGTGTCTGTCACCGAGACGCTGGCCGAGTTGAGAATGATTATCGTGATGACGATGCTGGCGCTTGGGATGTGAGGGATGGCTAGAACCGACACCGTCGTCAGGAGCCTAAAATGGCGGAGATGACAATACAAAAATGTTAAAATATTTAAATTTCTTAAAAATCGTGGTAATGATATAAAAGACGAATGTGTAGAACAGCACAACCGCGATCGTCATGACTCACCATATTACTACGGCGGTGGTTATGGGGACTGTGCCCATCGAAATTTGCGCGGTGAACATGCAGGCGGAGGAAATAAAAACGGCAGGCCCGTCGTTTTTGAGAGCACAGACAACGGGACAGACGAAACGCGATATCGTTGAAGGTATTCCAAAGCTGTCACAACCCTCAAACATCTCCGGCAGAGAGACAATTCTACAATCGACACAGCAAGAGGTATTGACCGGGTGTTACTGAATCAAAACGCATAGTTGTCAGAACCCTTTAACTTACGGAGATGTCGTTGCAAAGCTAATGAACCAGGACTTAATGGTGTACTTGAGGAACGTGAAGGGATTGCGGAAGGTCACGACAAAGTAGAGGAGAAGCGTCAAGATGAATAACAGGGCGATTCCCACAGTCACCGTCACGACGAACATGCCAATGCTCGCGAAGGTTCCTGAGATGTCTTTGACCTTCAGAACAGCCCCTGCGATCATGAAACAGACACCCACGGGGGTTAACCTAGGCGTTAGAAACAGTAGACATTGCATGAATGGTGTGCGGGATATTGATTTCGGCGCTTCAATGGGAAGCCTTCGAATGGGCGTATGAAACCAACGAAGTTGATTTCTTACAATAAATTCCTCATTCCGAAACTTACAGAAGAACCACGCGAACAATCTTGATGACAACATCGGAGACGGACTGGAAGAAAGCCAGAAATGGTTTTCCCTTCTCCCCACAGACTCTAGCAGACAGGCCGAACATGATGGAGACCACTAGGATACCTGTCGTAATGCAACACGAAAACATAATGAGGAAATACGGAATTTTGCTACCTAAAATCTAGCCAATTTGTCGCGACGTACCGATCAGGTTTTTGGACGGAACGGTTCCAACCTCTGAGACAATTTTAAGACCACCGGTAGTGTTTACCTCCTTCTTTATGGTTTTTGACTAAACACGTAGAAAATGACAGGTCTTTATCACAATGTCCTAAGGGACGTATCCTTAGGTTGCCGGATGGTGTAGCGGTCATGGTAAACCCGATTAAGCTGGTTTATATCCTAGTAGCAGCGCAAATGTGGATTTCTTACGAGATCCCTGGGACTAGTCATTAATGCGGTGGTGTGTTCGGTCATATGAAGACGCTATGGCCACACAAACCTGTTGAATGCACATTCCCACAATGTTGTCAGGAAAGAGGTTTCGAATCAGGTCTGCAAGCACATCAGACGTCGATGGTTCCAGTCTGGGATCCGAGTCGATATTTCCACCATCACTAGGTGGAGCCACACCAATGCCTGAGAGGTACAAGAAAGGAATTGGGCGTCAGTGAAGCCGCCCCGAAATCGATATCAAAATATCATTGCTGACCAATTACCTGGTTTTATGATGGCAGACGCGGCTGTACCGAGCGAGGCTCCCAGCACATTCATCCCAACGATGTAGAGAAGGGCGATGCCGCTTGTCTTTCCCTGTTCCTTCGGATTTATCTTGGCGATAACTAAAAGGTAGAAAATTTACAAGTTCAGCGTCTGTTGGTATTCTGATCGCACACGCTGTTGATTCTGCAACGAAACCCACCGACTATTAGGTTTGAAGATATTAGCGGAAGGATGGTCAAATCAAGCACACGAATGTAGAGATTGCCAACTAGTTCTGAAAATAAAAGTATACATAAATCGTCAATTTGGAGAAACTAAATTAAGGGAAATTCTCCATCAGCGTGTGAGTTGTACAAAATGTCTTCCTTTTACTTCAGATAAATCGGGTGAACAGCGATTTTCAAATATTTTTCGATGAAATTTGAGATTCCCTCAAAACATATTACAAAAACAAGAAAAACTGCCTCCGTACACTATACTGGATACAACAATTAATGTTTGGGAAGATGCATAATTTATCTAAATTCATGAATAACAAAAACATAAACCCCGGTTGCCGAATTCCATGAATGCATCAGGATTGGCGAGTAACTAAGCGATTCCCTCCAACTCGTTTGAAAGCAGGAACTTACCGATCCACTGAATGACTTCTTCCGACGTGGTGACAGCCCGTAGACCGAAGCCCAATCCAAATCCAGCCGCCACGCCAATGAGAATAATGATCATAAATAAATTGTCCTTCAATCCCTTCAGGAATTTTCGCCAGCAGCCAAGGGACACTGCTTCTGCCCTGTTGCCTGTGATGTACGGCGATTCTATGCGGTCGCTTTCCATCTTATCGAATAGGTAATCGGAATTCGCCAAACATGCGCGTCCATTTATATGGTGCAATTCAAACCCATCCTCCAATGGCGGCGCGTTTGCCTATAGCATGCCTCGCTTGCATGTGTGGTGGTTCCCTGGTGCAAAATCACGCAAACTAAGCACGTGGTGGCAGTGAAGTGACTTGAGGCATCACCTAAGAACCTACAAGAGCTCAGACTGGCGATATTTTCGATATTAAGCAATCCCGGTACCCTGGGAGGCTAGATCGAACACAAACCCGCACCAGTTAGTTTCAAATGCATGCACAACGTTTTCAACAGGACCTAGTCCCGAGGGTTATGAATTTATGCCTATTTCTAATGCTCTGTTTTATTCAACAAGTTATGTTACGTAAGAATTGGATTTTATTTCACTCGAACTGTATTTGAAAAAGCCTAAACAGCAATCGAGAATATCTGAGGAATTGACAAGATTCGACAAAGGGTGGAAAATGTTTTGGTTGTCCAAGAAAACACTGTAATTGAATTAATTCCCGTAAAGTGCAGACAACACGCCCGTGTAAAGGTCACCTCGTCGCTTGACCCCTCCAGTCTGTCAACCTTCTTTCGTGTCCAATTCGACTCCATTGAGTGACACATTCCTCTATTCGATCGCCACAACGATCGCTCAAAGACAAATAAAGAGATAACTGCCCGATGAAATTAATGACGAAAATTTTGTTGAGTCGTAAGTACAAAGACACCTTAACGAACATGAATCATCAATACCTTTTATTTACCCCCATTAAGTGCGATTCTTGTGTTGGAATACGTGGTGACTTTTGGTTGAGCAACCACAAATTGGGCTTCAAATCTTCTTCCATTGTTTCACACTTGGTGTCAGTATCGTCGCTGCATACATGTCGTAAGCTGCAATGTCCCGTATTTTACGTAGACCCACCAACCGGAAGACATTGAAGAGTAGAAGACGCCGCTGGATTTCGTGATAGCTGACCTGAACAGCCTCCCCAGAACAACCCCGTTTATTAACAGGCGTGATGTGGTATTTATACTGGGGTTGGGGGCAGTAATTATGGAAGCGACCACTTCCGAATTGACATTGCCGGACTCTCCGAAGTCCGCCTACCTAACTCCAGAGTACGGCGAAATTTCGAGCTACTGCCTATCTCATAGCGGACAGACCGGCAACTCTGGCCTACATGGTGTAGCATTCGCAGTTGGGGGCAGAGCCATTCTGGTTCCACAATAAGCCAATGTAGAGAGAAACGGTAACCACTTTCCCCAAATAAAAATATCGATATGAGTATAATGAAATTTTGTGATAATGACACGAGTTGTATTAGTGTGTCGTGGTGATTTTGCAGACAAAAGTTAACGGAACTCAAATGGGTGCATTCGGTAGACGGTGCTTTGCGCTTATACAAGTCGATGTTGTGGCAAACATCAATTTGTGACGCATGAGGGTTATGTGAATCAGGGAACTGCTATTACAAACGCTAAGTCAAAATACAGTGCGTAATGTAGGCTCTTTTCTTTGTCAGGAACAACCACGAATGTTCGCTAGTAGCCTATTGTGGTGATTGGTAACTTTAATTATTTATTGTGTTTTACTATACTGACGTATATTGTACGTTACACTTAAGAATACGATTTCTCCTTGCTGCACCTGTCTTATTCGTTAAAGGTCTCGGTTGGCTATTTGGGTTTAACCGATATTACAGACAATTCGTCTATTATACATTCAGGGTTAATTCAACCCTCCATACAATACTATCACACCTATGTTTGCATTGTATCCGTACGTTCAAAAGAGGTCATTTCAGATGACTGTAAAACCTTCATGGCTGAAATTGTCTTCGTGGTTTGTAGGAAGTGGACTCCAGACGTCGAGAATTCTTTGCAGCTCCATTACGTTGGATGCCAGGGATTTAGTAGGCAGAACTTGGTAGCGAGAATCGGAACTCTATTTTCTGAGTGGGGAACCGGATAAAGTTTAGAAAACGCCGTGTCTGTTAGCACCACACGAAGGATAAAAGTTCAATAACGTTTTGGAGAGATATAATGTGGCCTCGGTGATTGAATTAGGATGCTCAGTGCAATTGAAACAGATGTTAGATCATCTATTTTTTCTTAACCAATGATCTGTAAAAATATCGTCGGTTAACGGGTTCGCTTCAGAAAAGTGGTGAGAAAGGCCTTTTCCCAGAGATAACACCTTCACTCTCGGTCGGTCAACTGTTTAAATCCCCGAGTCTTGTAGTCTAGGATTTACCAATCGTGCGTAATAGTCCTATCCGCTCTCAATAAAGTACCCAGATAAAGGTTAGCAAAGTGCGGAATCGAGGCAAGCGCCCAGCTTCCAAGATAAAATCTTCCCTACGATGTTCACCTTGCGAGGAGTTAACCGATTTCTCTCTTACAGCTGCTAATGCCAGTTATAATGGGGACGGAATTAATTTCGGGTGTTTCCGCATCCAATTCGCCACCCCAGTCTTCGCACAATAATTTATTTTTTCCTTATCCACACAAGTCACGCTTTGCCGGTTTACACATTAGTGAAAAATTGACATTGCATCGTTGACACGTGACAGTCCCGCAGAAGTATAAAACGACAACATTCCTTGAGCTGACGCCTCTTGGCTTCCCCATATCACGAGTTTCAGACGGCGCCTTACGTCTTACGGTCTTCGAAGCCCGATAACCTTCGTCAAAATGAAGAAGAATGCGCGTTAATCTCACATAATATCTCACATATCTCGACATAATATATATTTGGACAGGGCTGCCTTTCAATGGCTTCTATTACACTATGCCAAACTCTATATACCCCGAGGGTTTAATTTGCTTTCTTACCAATTTACCTACTTGTTAGTTCGTTTATTCGTGTTTACTTATAGTGAACCTTCCTCCCTGAAAGTGCAGACAACAAGCCCGTGTAAAGGTCACCTCGTCGCTTGACCCCTCTAGTCTGTCAACCTTCTTTCGTGTCCAATTCGACTCCATTGAGTGACACATTCCTCTTACTCCCTTATTGTCCCCAGATGTCTATTCGATCGCCACAACGATCGCTCAAAGACAAATAAAGAGATAACTGCCCGATGAAATTAATGACGAAAATTTTGTTGAGTCGTAAGTACAAAGACACCTTAACGAACATGAATCATCAATACCTTGTATTTACCCCCATTAAGTGCGATTCTTGTGTTGGAATACGTGGTGACTTTTGGTTGAGCAACCACAAATTGGGCTTCAAATCTTCTTCCATTGTTTCACACTTGGTGTCAGTATCGTCGCTGCATACATGTCGTAAGCTGCAATGTCCCGTATTTTACGTAGACCCACCAACCGGAAGACATTGAAGAGTAGAAGACGCCGCTGGATTTCGTGATAGCTGACCTGAACAGCCTCCCCAGAACAACCCCGTTTATTAACAGGCGTGGTGTCGTATTTATACTGGGGTTGGGGGCAGTAATTATGGAAGCGACCACTTCCGAATTGACATTGCCGGACTCTCCGAAGTCCGCCTACCTAACTCCAGAGTACGGCGAAATTTCGAGCTACTGCCTATCTCATAGCGGACAGACCGGCAACTCTGGCCTACATGGTGTAGCATTCGCAGTTGGGGGCAGAGCCATTCTGGTTCCACAATAAGCCAATGTAGAGAGAAACGGTAACGACTTTCCCCAAATAAAAAAATCGATATGAGTAAAATGAAATTTTGTGATAATGACACGAGTTGTATTAGTGTGTCGCGGTGATTTTGCAGACAAAAGTTAACGGAACTCAAATGGATGCATTCGGTAGACGGTGCTTTGCGCTTATACAAGTCGATGTTGTGGCAAACATCAATTTGTGACACATGAGGGTTGTGTGAATCAGGGAACTGCTATTACAAACGCTAAGTCAAAATACAGTGCGTAATGTAGGCTCTTTTGTTTGTCAGGAACAACCACGAATGTTCGCTAGTAGCCTATTGTGGTGATTGCTGACTTTAATTATTATTTGTGTTTTACTATACTGACGTATATTGTACGTTACACTTACGAATACGATTTCTCCTTGCTGCACGTGTCTTATTCGTTAAAGGTCTCGGTTGGCTATTTGGGTTAAACCGATATTACAGACAATTCGTCTATTATACATTCAGGGTTAATTCAACCCTCCACACAATACTATCACATTTGGCGTCCTTCATTGTTGATACCGGGGGTGGGGAATCGCTCATTCCCATCCATGCATTGAAGAAGTTTTGTCCACTTCCATGTATACAGAAGACCGACCAGGTAGAAATTGTCGTCGTGGTTTGTAGGAAGTTGACTCCGACGTCGAGAATTCTTTGCAGCTCCATTACGTTGGATGCCAGGGATTTACTAGGCAGAACTTGGTAGCGAGAATCAGAACTCAATTTTCTGAGAGGGGAACCGGATAAACTTTAGAAAACGCAATGTCTGTTAGCACCACACAAAGGATTAAAGTTGTGGAGAGATATAATGTGGCCTCAGTGATTGCGTCTAAGTTAGCATTTGGATGCTCAGTGCAATTGAAACAGATGTTAGATGATCTATTTTGCTTAACCAATGATCTGTAAAAAGATCGTCGGTTAACGGGTTCGCTTCAGAAAAGTGGTGAGAAAGGCCTTTTCCCAGAGATAACACCTTCACTCTCGGTCGGTCAACTGTTTAAATCCCCGATTCTTGTAGTCTAGGGTTTACCAATCGTGCGTAATAGTCCTATCCGTTCTCAATAAAGTACCCAGATAAAGGTTAGCAAAGTGCGGAATCGAGGTAAGCGCCCAGCTTCCAAGATAAAATCTTCCCTACGATGTTCACCTTTCGAGGAGTTAACAGATTTCTCTCTTACAGCTGCTAATGCCAGTTATAATGGGGACGGAATTAATTTCGGGTGTTTCCGCATCCAATTCGCCACCCCAGTCTTCGCACAATAATTTATTTTTTCATTATCCACACAAGTCACGCTTTGCCGGTTTACACATTAGTGAAAAATTGACATTGCATCGTTGACACGTGACAGCCCCGAAGAAGTATAAAACGACAACATTCCTTGAGCTGACGCCTCTTGGCTTCCCCATATCACGAGTTTCAGACGGCGCCTTACGTCTTACGGTCTTCGAAGCCCGATAACCTTCGTCAAAATGAAGAAGAATGCGCGTTAATCTCAGCAGAGAAATGTTCATGGGCTCTGAGCTAACGACAAAGGAACGAGCGGCAGTAAATTAAGTTGCAGCTTATCGTAAGTCTCTGTCAATTGCTGGAAAACAGTTAAGGCTAGGACATAATATATATTTGGACAGGGCTGCCTTTCAATGGCTTCTATTACACTATGCCAAACTCTATATACACCGAGGGTTTAATTTGCTTTCTTACCAATTTACCTACTTGTTAGTTCGTTTATTCGTGTTTACTTATAGTGAACCTTCCTTTATCAATTTTGTCTTTTCTTCGTTTTAATGCTGGAAGTTTTAATCCTTGTGACTTAAATAAAGCAAATACCATTATTATTATTATACGAACAGGGAACGAACAAGCCTTAAGAAAACAACATGAAAGGAGGTATTCAAGTGAAGAACGAGAATTGATGCTGGATTTGAGTTTGTTTTGACACATGGCATTCACCGAGATGGCCAATGAAACCAGTCGGCCAATAAGGGCCCAGAGCTGCACAAAAAGTGGCCAATACGATGCGAGAACGACATGACTGTGTGTGTGGGTGTGACATGCGAGACAAATGCCTGCACGTGGTGTGCATAATTCATGCGCGGCACTGGTGGACACTCTGGGATGATCGGGATTGGTGAGTTTACCGCGATTGCTCGAGTTAATGAGGAAAGAGGCATACATATTGTGAGGAGAAACGTTTTCTTAGGAAAATAACCGGTTACCAGCAAAACCTAGGCGCTCGGTAGTATTTTTTAGAATTATTAATAGTGAAAAAAGTCTTGGTTGTTTGTTAAATCTGTAAAATCAAAATCTAATTTCGGATTCAGTCGAATATGAAAGTCTTCGGAGCGCGCTAGACGCTGGGTGTTCTTGCTATCGCTATTTATTTTAATTTTATCGGTATAATGTGGATGATAGAGGTAGATCGAATTCACATCATCCATTGATTTGTTATTCGAAGATTTCGTCACTTATTGCAATCACAATGTTTAGGCTGCTTGTAAAGCTATAAATATTGTTCCATTCAATAAAGTAACGAATTTTTACAAAAGCAGATCCTTCCAGAAACTCATTTTTCTTCTTAACAACGGAAACTCCCAACGGAACAGGTTCAGTCCAAAGATCAATGCATTTTTCGGGTGTCTGTAAAGAAAAGGATTTATTGTATTTTATCCGAATTATCAAACGATAAATTGTTCGAAAACGTCTCAGGCAGATGCTACAATTGTTTTCCAGTGAACGTGTTGGAACTACACCAAAATACACCACAGGAAATACTGAATCACCGAGAATACCCTTCGGCTATCTGTAAAGGCCAGAGAGGCCCACGAGACACGGAGTTCACCGACGATATCGCTGTCCTTCGAGACACCACTACTGCCCTGAAACCGGTACTAACCCAAATAAGCAAACCTTCAAAGGCAGTAGTCGGCCTTGAGATAAAAACGTCGAAAACCAAAGTGCTCTGGACACCATTCCCAACCAATACAACTCAACGATTCACCGGTCGTCTAAGTCCCAACCTTCAAATACCTGGGCTCCACAGTACTCCACAAAACGTGGATCAGCACCGTCAATGGCATGCGGAGTGCTCATGGCTATAGAAGGTCGATCCGCCCATAGGCCACACGTGGAACTCGGGCTTGTTGAATGCCGGATGATGCAACAGGCGATGCCCGCGATCCGGCAGCCCCCAATTTGTCGGATGACAATAGTGGCACGGCGTTGGGGCGGCCTGACCCGGGGTCACTGGCAAACAAAGTGAGGATGCTGATAGTCTGACTGGCTTGCCACAACCGAATCATATACACCGTCTACTTACAAGCAAAACACCTATAGGTCTCTCTAGAAATGCATATATATTTTGAAAACGGCGACCTATTTCGAAAGGATGACACAGAAGACGTCCATAAGTCCATAGCTTCTCTGATTATTTGACTGATGATCATTTGTCATTAAATGGCTCAGCACTATTCTGTTGTCAGAGCCACGCCATAAGCACTAAAAAACCATCATCGATATCGATTTCAGTAGTTCTGTGATACTATTTCGAAGTTCACTATAATTCATATAATGATGGCTTAAGAGTTACACAACGAGCGCGTTCCTCAAACAGAATTGTATACTTTGCAACCTTCAGTAGAGTTATCGCGAAAATGTTGGTATCTACCATAGTAAGTCCCAGTGACCACAGGTCACATTAACGTGAACGGCCTCCACCCTCCCAGCTTATTCCCAAAGTGCAAAAACAAACGCAAATTGAATCCGTGACGATTTGGTTTCTCGTCATCATTTAAAAAGAGCGAGTTCAAGGTCGCACGCCCCCTCACTAGCCGTCTTCGACGTCCTTCCCAGTGGAATCGACTGTCGTTTTCATGGATCTCCGCGTCTCGACTCCGTGGATTAGGGCCGCTCCGTACATTGTCGTGAGGCCCGAGACACCAGCTCGCATGCGATCACTTGAAAACAAAAAAACGAAAGAGGGTAACCCCATTTCTGCTCGGATAAAGACCACGAAACTATCTAACGCGTCGGCTTACAGGAGCCAGTCAATGGCAAAGAGATAGGAGGTGTCTGTCACCGAGACGCTGGCCGAGTTGAGAATTATTATCGTGATGACGATGCTGGCGCTTGGGATGTGAGGGATGGCTAGAACCGACACCGTCGTCAGAAGCCTAAAATGGCGGAGATGACCATACAAAAATGTTAAAATATTTAAATTTCTTAAAAATCGTGGTAATGATATAAAAGACGAATGTGTAGAACAGCACAACCGCGATCGTCATGACTCACCATATTACTACGGCGGTGGTTATGGGGACTGTGCCCATCGAAATTTGCGCGGTGAACATGCAGGCGGAGGAAATAAAAACGGCAGGCCCGTCGTTTTTGAGAGCACAGACAACGGGACAGACGAAACGCGATATCGTTGAAGGTATTCCAAAGCTGTCACAACCCTCAAACATCTCCGGCAGAGAGACAATTCTACAATAGACCGGGTGTTATTGAATCAAAACGCCCCGTTGTCAGAACCCTTTATCTGTGGATTGTATGACAGACAGACAACTTACGGAGATGTTGTTGCAAAGCTAATGAAGCCGGCTTTAATGGTGTACTTCAGAAATTTGAAGGGATTGCGGAAAGTCACAACCAAGTAGAGGAGAAGCGTGAAGATGAATAACAGGGCGATTCCCACAGTCACCGTCACGACGAACATGCCAATGCTCGCGAAGGTTCCTGAGATGTCTTTGACCTTCAGAACAGCCCCTGCGATCATGAAACAGACACCCACGGGGGTTAACCTAGGCGTTAGAAACAGTAGACATTGCATGAATGGTGTGCGGGATATTGATTGCGGCGCTTCAATGGGAAGCCTTCGAATGGGCGTATGAAACCAACGAATTTGATTTCTTACAATAAATTCCTCATTCCGAAACTTACAGAAGAACCACGCGAACAATCTTGATGACAACATCGGAGACGGACTGGAAGAAAGCCAGAAATGGTTTTCCCTTCTCCCCACAGACTCTGGCAGACAGGCCGAACATGATGGAGACCACTAGGATACCTGTCGTAAAGGAAAACGAAAACATAATGAGGAAATACGGAATTTTGCTACCTAAAATCTAGCCAATTTGTCGCGACGTACCGATCAGGTTTTTGGACGGAACGGTTCCAACCTCTGAGACAATTTTAAGACCACCGGTAGTGTTTACCTCCTTCTTTATGGTTTTTGACTAAACACGTAGAAAATGAAAGGTCTTTATCACAATGTCCTAAGGGACGTATCCTTAGGTTGCTGGATGGTGTAGCGGACATGGTAAACCTCATTAAGCTGGTTTATATCCTAGTAGCCGCGTAAATGTGGATTTCTTACGTGATCCGTGGAACTAGTCATTAATGCGGTGGTGTGTTCGGTCATATGACTGACCTCCATCTAGTACCCAATTCTTCAGTGGCCCACACAACAAAGTGAATGGCGGGCTAAAACAGTTGCGGTTTGCAGGCCGGGAAATCAAAATCCGAAATTCCCCTGGGCAGATGCCGGCGTACACAGGTTGTAATAAGGATTGATGATCTAGTCCACAACAGAGAAGCCTGCTGCCTGACACACTTCATTGTGAAAATAATGAGTGCCCCAACCTCGATAAAACACCAGGGTGTGTGGCCCTAGATATGTCGCCAGTGCATACTTATCCAGACTCTTGGTACAACAGCGGCATCCCAGAAAATCCGCATAAACGATGAAGACGCTATGGCCACACAAACCTGTTGAATGCACATTCCCACAATGTTGTCAGGAAAGAGGTTTCGAATCAGGTCTGCAAGCACATCAGACGTCGATGGTTCCAGTCGGGGATCCGAGTCGATATTTCCACCACCACTAGGTGCAGCCACACCAATGCCTGAGAGGTACAAGAAAAGAATTGGGCGTCAGTGAAGCCCCACCGAAATCTATATCAAAATATCAATGCTGACCAATTACCTGGTCTTATGATGGCAGACGCGGCTGTACCGAGCGAGGCTCCCAGCACATTCATCCCAACGATGTAGAGAAGGGTGATGCCGCTTGTCTTTCCCTGTTCCTTCGGATTTATCTTGGCGATAACTAAAAGGTAGAAAATTTACAAGTTTATCGACTGTGACGTTTTGTGAGCGCATAAGCTGTTGATTCTGCAAGGAAACCCACCGACTATTAGGTTTGAAGATATTAGCGGAAGGATGGTCAAATCAAGCACACGAATGTAGAGATTGCCAACTAGTTCTGAAAATAAAAGTATGCATAAATCGTCAATTTGGAGAAACTAAATTAAGGGAAATTCTCCATCAGCGTGGCAGTTGTACAAAATGTCTTCCTTTAATTTCAGATAAATAGGGTAAACAGCGATTTTCAAATATTTTTCTATGATATTTGAGATTCCCTCAAACATATTACGAAAACAAGAAAAACCTTCTCAGTAAATTATACCGGATACAACAATTAATGTTTGGGAAGATGCATAATTTATCTAAATTCATGAATAACAAAAACATAAACCCCGGTTGCCGAATTCCATGAATGCATCAGGTTGGCGAGTAACTAAGCGATTCCCTCCAACTCGTTTGAAAGCAGGAACTTACCGATCCACTGAATGACTTCTTCCGACGTGGTGACAGCCCGTAGACCGAAGCCCAATCCAAATCCAGCCGCCACGCCAATGAGAATAATGATCATAAATAAATTGTCCTTCAATCCCTTCAGGAATTTTCGCCAGCAGCCAAGGGACACTGTTTCTGCCTCGGAATCGTCTGCCCTGTTGCCTGTGATGTACGGCGATTCTATGCGGTCGCTTTCCATCTTATCGAATAGGTAATCGGAATTCGCCAAACATGCGCGTCCATTTATATGGTGCAATTCAAACGCATCCTCCAATGGCGGCGCGTTTGCCTATAGCATGCCTGGCTTGGTATCACACTTGGTGTCAGTATCGTCGCTGCATACATTTCGTAAGCTGCCGTGTCCCGTATTTTACGTAGACCCACCAACCGGAAGACATTGAAGAGCAGAAGACGCCGCTTGATTTCGTGATAGCTGACCTGAACAGCCCACAACAACCCCGTTTATCAACAGGCGTGATGTGGTATTTATACTGGGGTTGGGGGCAGTAAGACCATTCAACCAATCAGAGGGAGTGTGAGGAATGAGTCACTCGATCGATTAGATTGTGACATGACAGAAAGTGACGAGGTAATAATAATAATAATAATTGTAGTGGCTTTATTGAGGTCACGAGGACCAACACTTTCAGCAGTAAAAAAAGGCAGTGTAACAAGTATCGGATGTGAAAATTGTCTTCCTGTTTCACCTGCTCTGGTAAAACTACAAATCGGGACGGAACAATTATTGAAGTGGCGTTGAATGTAGGGGATTTCTTGAATAGAGAGAATAGGCAGACCACTAGAAAACGAGATTATTTTAAAAAGCCTATGAGTGGTTAAAAAGTCAGAACATTTAAGGCCGGGGAAAATGACTGGGGAACAATATACAATAAGGGGAATTATACAGGCATGGACAAAGGTTTTTTATATGTGGCTAGAGCTTAAACCAAGTCTCCTGAACTGGCGAACGAGGAAGCAAAGACGACATCATTTAACAAAAACGGCGTCCACATGATCACTCCATGATAACCGACTGTTAAAAATAACGCCGAGGAATTTCGATTTTGAGCTCGAAGCGAAATTATGGAGCGAAGCGATTTCGGGAGTGTCAACAGCGGCTGTCAGGGAAAATGTAATATAGATGCATTTTGATGCATTCAGCGGAAGACCATTCTCCGAAGAACACTCGAGTACCTCAGTGACTGCCTGCCCGAGCTGTTGAGAATCACCATTCGTCTTGCATGCATGGCATAAAGTCAAGTCATCCGCGTATTTTATTAGTGTCACGTCGTTAGGGGACCGAAGGCTAGACGTGTAATAGTTAAAAAGGAAAGGAGATGGCACTGCACCTTGTAGTACACCGCAGTTATTTGGTAAGGATGTGGATGCTTCATTACCGACTCTTACATGTTGACGTCGATTAAATAATCTTTTACCGGCGTGGTTTTCTACACGCTACAGGAATTAATGAAGGGACCTATTCAATCTGTCACCGGGAGATTTCTCCGTTTATCACCCAGCTCGTCAATCATTCCTTAGGAGAATGCTCCTTTCCTTCGGAATGGAGAGATGTCGCTATAACACCAATTCCGAAACCGGCCAATAGTTCCGCCGGACCTGTGGGCAACTAAACATTTGGATTAGCACCGTTAAGGCAGACATGGAACGGTTAGAGCTAAAGCAGGTCAATGGGGTGCTCCACTGGAAAAAGAATTGGATGAGAATCGGTTCTAACCCGGCTGCCACTCATGACCGAGTTTGAGTGGCTACGATTCGCGGCATCCACGAAGCAACCGGTTCATTCTCTAGCATGAGCTAGCTGCACGAAAGAAGAATAATCGGCGTGCTCACAATCTTTAACAAGGAAGAACCCAATCGTTATTGTTCTTTTCAAGGACACTCTGGAACAATGTCGAAACCGATGTATTCTGATTAAATTCAGGTAGACATTGAGGAAATAAAATGGTGGTGCCCTGCGAACTGCTCCAATGAGCGCAAGGGGCACAGTGTCACTATGACAATGTGAATCAGTACCTTTTCCGTTTGCTGATTGCCCGCATCTAATGGTTGATGTCATTTGATTAGGGCGCCCAATTCCATAGACGCAAACGTTTCACACTATGCTTGTGTATTATTTACCAGTTAAATCAGTAGGAAATTCGATTTCGGAGTCAAAATAACTCGCTCGTTTTTTTCTACAAAGCGCCACGAACTGGATCACAATCGGTTATGACCTGGCTGCCTCCAATGGCCGCACGTGGGCCTCTCAGATCCTCGACATCCATGAAGCTGCCGGCTCATCTTCTGGCTGGAGCAAGCCGCACCAAAGAAGAACTCCGGTCTACGGTCCCGCTCACTTCAAGCCATTGCACGAGGGAGCATCTTCCATTTCGCCGAGCGAAGTCTGGAGATTTCCTTCGATTATAGCCTTGTAGCGCTGGGGATGTTGCTTTTACAAAATCCCCCAAAAAACGCACGAATACGTCTCCAATCTCACACCTGTCTCATACAACGGCGTCCCCTGAAAGCGACATTTCTTCAGCCACCCCAAGGTTCGAGGTGAAAAACTAGTTAAAGGGGGAACCTTCAGAACCTTGCCGCTTTATTCACAACGTCGGACACATTGTAACCGGAAAGACCGACTTTAACCCGGTTTCTTACGAGCTGTTGACTCACAAGCCTTGGCGGGTTGTGACTTACTGGAAGGACCGCCTCTAACTCGGATTCCCTACTGGTTATTGACAAACCGACCATAATTCGGTTTTCATACCCGAATCTCCCCTGAAAGGACAATCAACGTGGTTCTACTTCCTCCTACGCCCAGAAAATATAGTTATGGAATGGTACCACGTTAGCAATCATCATATAGACGAGGTTTTGCCACCGTTGATTTAAATTTTATGTGATATGTTACACCAAAAGCATCTTTAACAACCTTATGGCGTGATAAATGTGATTTAATTAAATTTCTTTAAAATTTGAAATAAAATAACCGTTAGGACCGCCAGAATCTTGGCTATTCCGAGCACGTTTTTATAGAATTATTAATAGCGCGACAACGGCGCTCTTCTGGAATTTATTGATACCAATTTGACAAAGCTCCATGGCCCAGGCTTCTCGAAACTGACGGTGGCCGCCTCCCAGATCCTGAATATGGGCTGGAGGACCACAGAGCGCCAGCTGATTACCTTTTCTATCAGCCATGGACCATCCGGTAACCCGATTATTCAGCATCCTCGTCCTGTTGGTGTTGTCGAATACGTTCTTGTTGCCGGTCTCCGCGCCCCGGTACGATCTACAGTCTTGGATCGAGGATGCCCAACGTGATCGAACTAGGACGTAGTCGATTTGTTGTGCTGTGGGTCATCGTTGAAGTACCTCGTTCGCAAATTTTTTTGGGGTGCTGTAAGCGCGTGTTGGAAACGACTAGCCTGTTGTAGTCCGCGAAGCTTACGGGCCGTTCTCAATTTTCGCATCGCTGTCTTATTCCGACATTTCCAAGGATGTATCGAGTAGACTGATCGGAGGGGCCGTTGCGGGCGTTCCACTCACTTGATGTCGAGGTTAGGGACTCGGTTGTCTGCCTCCTGTAACTCATCGTAAAATTCATCCTTCGCATCTCCCTCGGCTTCCATTGGTTGGAGAGGTTGATGGGGCTGCAAAGGTTGCAAATCAAGGGACGACCCCTAAGCGCTATCGACTATCTTTATCCATTGCCCGTGGTACCCATTTGCGCATTCCTGAAAATTCGCCGCATAAATACGCACCCTCTCTGTACACACCCTTTTCTGACCTGTTAATAAAACCCTACCGATAGCCCCACGTCTTCTCTGCCTTCGGGACAATCCACTCGGATAAAACACTACCCCCCCCCTCCAAGGGACGAAACCGCGCCCAAAACGGTGGGTGTTTTTGCATTTTTTAGGCTCCCTCCTGCGAGAGGATTAACCGGCTTCGTTAATGTTTCCATGACGGTTTTCTGGGAGCATTGAACAGATGGTGGCGTCCCCTGCTGTGTCACCCGAAGATGAATGGGTGGAAATAGTGGAAACATCATCCAACACTTGGCCAACAGACAGGAAACAGCCCCGCGTATAACTCAGACTGATTAAATTACGGATGTGGCAGCACCCGACATCCAAGGCGCTAGATTAGAAGCGCCCAGTTTACATTTCGGTGGACTGACCGAACTGAGTCGAACTCCGCGTCACTCACAAACAGAGTGAGGATGCCAACTGCTACACCACCGGGCTACACTGGACAACGTTTGATTTCCATCAAATCGGTTCAAATGTGTGGTAAAAATATGTACTTTACCCAATTTACTTTGTCTTAATCACCCGACCCCCCACTTCACACGTCCCCCTAAAAACAAAATTTCGACAAACAATGTTGAACCAGAATAACACGATGTTCAGGTCATCATAAATTGCTTGAATTGAATTTCGTGTAGACGGGTTCATCGGTAGAATTTGCTGGCAGTTATTTGACAGATGCCAACATGAATTGGGGCATACTTGAAAATTTGCCGTAATGTAAGCAAAATGGTCTATTTCCACTGAGCAATCAACTGCTAATGTAGTCTCCTCAACCGATGGAAAATATTTTATAATTTTCAATTTTTTTTAAGAATAACTCGCCGTGGAATATTTCAAATATGAACACGATGGCCATAGCCGAATCATCACAACGTCATGTGGTTATTAATTCAACCACCGAATACTGCCAGGTCATGCTAATTTCCCCATTATAGCAGTATCGAAGACGAGAACACGTTACCTTTTTATTGGTTAAAATCAGACTCAAGCTATTGCTCTTCTTGAAGCCAGGGTTCGGCTTTAGCTTTCGTCATCCCCCGCTCTTCCAGACCATGGATGAGGCCCGCTCCATACATGGTCGTTATGGCCGTGACACCCGCCCGCATTCGGTCACTGTGGAGACAAACGGAAAACGAGCATTAACTCAGTAAAGCGATGACAATTAACGCAGATTTAAGGTGTCACAGACGACGGCAATGTCGAATGCGCCGGGGCTTACAGGAGCCAGTCGATGGCAAAGAGATAGGAGGTGTCTGTCACCGAGACGTTGGCCGAGTTGAGAATGATTATCGTGATGACGATGCTGGCGCTTGGGATGTGAGGGATGGCTAGAACCGACACCGTCGTCAGAAGCCTAAAATGGCGGATGGAGCGAAGGGTGGGTTTGGTATGTTCACAGTAAGTTCAATCGTTATCAAACTCCAGTCACAGTACCCAATATATCAACTGAGTTCAATAATTTGGACAGTGGAATTGAAAAACAACGCTCAAATATTCATTAGTCTGGAATAAGGTAGGAAACAACGCTTAGGGTGGACAATTAAAATGAAAATTACAGTGTCCGATTTTGACACTACCTAGTATAGTTTGGGTACAACATCGATTTATTTGCTAAAAGTATTTTGTGTACGATAAAGTATCTTCAATTCCGGAATCTCAGCATCAACAATATACGACGGCCGACGAACCCTCATAGGGGGATTCGTCGAAAAAGGTTGCTTTCGCAAATCACCTGAAATTATAAATGCAGAATTCTAATTCGAGCGTTTTCATATTACCCAATCCAGACGGCTCCTAAAGAGTACGTTCCTAAATGGGCCATCAAGGCAACAGGGTAACGATTTTGTTTTATAATTTCCCCAAATTCACTTTCATATTATTTATTTCTATTCGACCTTCAATGTGTCCGATTGAAACCCTTCAAATTTTGTCATTTCTCACCATATTACGACGGCGGTGGTTATGGGGACTGTGCCGATCGAAATTTGCGCGGTGAACATGCAAGCGGAGGAAATAAAAACGGCAGGCCCGTCGGCCTTGAGAGCACTCTGAACGGGACAAACGAAACGCGATATCGTTGAAGGTATTCCAAAGCTGTCACAACCCTCAAACATCTCCGGCAGAGAGACAATTCTACAATCGAAACAGCAAGAGGAATTGACCGGGTGTTATTGAATCAAAACGCCCCGTTGTCAGAACCCTTTATCTATGGATTGTTTGACAGACAGACAACGTACGGAGATGTTGTTGCAAAGCTAATGAAGCCGGCTTTAATGGTGTACTTCAGAAATTTGAAGGGATTGCGGAAAGTCACAACCAAGTAGAGGAGAAACGTGAAGATGAATAACAGGGCGATTCCCACAGTCACCGTCACGACGAACAGGCCAATGCTCGCGAAGGTTCCTGAGATGTCTTTGACCTTCAGAACAGCCCCTGCGATCATGAAACAGACACCCACGGGGGTTAACCTAGGCGTTAGAAACAGTAGACATTGCATGAATGGTGTGCGGGATATTGATTTCGGCGCTTCAATGGGAAGCCTTCGAATGGGCGTATGAAACCAACGAATTTGATTTCTTACAATAAATTCCTCATTCCGAAACTTACAGAAGAACCACGCGAACAATCTTGATGACAACATCGGCGACGGACTGGAAGAAAGCCAGAAATGGTTTTCCCTTCTCCCCACAGACTCTGGCAGACAGGCCGAACATGATGGAGACCACTAGGATACCTGTCGTAAAGGAAAACGAAAACATAATGAGGAAATACGGAATTTTGCTACCTAAAATCTAGCCAATTTGTCGCGACGTACCGATCAGGTTTTTGGACGGAACGGTTCCAACCTCTGAGACAATTTTAAGACCACCGGTAGTGTTTACCTCCTTCTTTATGGTTTTTGACTAAACACAAAGAAAATGAAATATTTTACGGATCGCAGGTCTGTATCACAATGTCCTAAGGGACGTATCCTTAGGTTGCTGGATGGTGTAGCGGTCATGGTAAACCCTATTAAGCTGGTTTATATCCTAGTAGCCGCGTAAATGTGGATTCCTTACGAGATCCCCGGTCATATGAAGACGCTATGGCCACACAAACCTGTTGAATGCACATTCCCACAATGTTGTCAGGAAAGAGGTTTCGAATCAGGTCTGCAAGCACATCAGACGTCGATGGTTCCAGTCGGGGATCCGAGTCGATATTTCCACCACCACTAGGTGCAGCCACACCAATGCCTGAGAGGTACAAGAAAAGAATTGGGCGTCAGTGAAGCCCCACCGAAATCTATATCCAAATATAATTGCTGACCAATTACCTGGTCTTATGATGGCAGACGCGGCAGTACCGAGCGAGGCTCCCAGCACATTCATCCCAACGATGTAGAGAAGGGTGATGCCGCTTGTCTTTCCCTGTTCCTTCGGATTTATCTTGGCGATAACTAAAAGGTAGAAAATTTACAAGTTTAGCGACTGTGACGTTTTGTGAGCGCATAAGCTGTTGATTCTGCAACGAAACCCACCGACTATTAGGTTTGAAGATATTAGCGGAAGGATGGTCAAATCAAGCACACGAATGTAGAGATTGCCAACTATTTCTAGAAATAAGAAAACGAAATGATAAAATAGGTGATCGTGCATTTTAATACCATTTTTGTGTTCCTTAATTCTTTATTGTTGTAAAACGTTCCTCATCACGCCACTTGTGGCATCTTTTCTTAAACATGACGGTAATTATTTATTTGCTATTACGTTAGAGGTTGAATTGATGACTGGTGAGAGTGTCACACATAAGAGGCCATAGCTAAACGGGTTTTGAGGGTTATTAGGCCAAATCGCCGTCAAACCAGGCGCCAAACAATGTTTTCGCATCCCATCCCCACCTGGACATGAAGAAATCCACCGATTTTAGTAGCAACGTTTAGAACCGTGACCTGATTCGAAAGACTGGCAAATATCCATTGATTGGTTTGATTTAATGACCGTAATGCGCAAACTTCTATAATAAAATCACACGCAGAGAGTACCATTCATAACAGCAACTTACCGATCCATTGTATTACAACTTCCGACGGTGCCACCGGTCGAAGACCGAAGCCAATACCGAATCCAACGGTCACGCCAATGAGAATAGTGATCATTAAAAGGTTTTCCTTCAACCCCTCGAGGAATCTTGCCCAACAGCCCGTTGAAGGACTCTTTTCCGAGGCCTCGTCAATGTCTTCCTCGTAGGAATGTGCTCTGCTTCGGTTCATCTTCTTGTGGGGGGCATTAACATATGCTGCAATGTTTCGAGTCAAGCTGAAATAGTGCCGTGCTTTTCGCCAATCCAATGGTCATACAAACCCAGGTGCCAGGTCACCTGGCAATGAGCCTTGAGCACGGGTATTGGAAGTGGCAGAGCGTGCACATTTCAAACACACTGCCAATAGTGTGTTACATTTGACGGGATCAGAAATGATGACGTTATCAGTAATGAGGGGCCTATGGACACGCAAGATCAGCGTTAGATCGTAGTTGTCCACATTTCCTGCCACTGCTTTTAAGCTAACTTACGATCGAGCGAAAGAGATCGCCAAGTACACCTAGATCCAAACCTCCAGATCGTCTCGCTTAAGGACAAAGACAATTATTGCTGAATCTCTCAGTAGACTTTCGAAGCCACATGGTGGCTATTTTCGGCATTAACGCAGCCGTAACCAGCCGTTCCACTATGTTTTACCTTGTCTGTTGGGCTGGCGAAAATCGAGGATAAATAATGAATGGTTCTGCCTTGGCATTGGTCAAAGTTATTTACAATGGTCCATGGTATAGTGAATTATGTGTAATATGACAGCAGCTTGGAAGGCGAGGGTTCATAAGAGCATGGTTGCTAGAAAGAAGGGTTACCTATTTTCGTGGGGACCTGTCGTGCCAATCTCGTGGTCTTTGGTGTCCATCTGGTCCGCATCTCTTACTTATGACTCTGTAGAGCTACGTCATTGGCCACGCATTACAAGCGGGTAAACCACAAACTCTCGGCGTGTTATCCACCCATTTGAGTATATTTTGACGGATCCCGACAGACTTTGGGGACAAAATCGACTTCAAACGGGAACCAATTTTCGATCCACGGTGTCTAGTGTAAAATGAACCAAAGGGAATTTAGTCACGGTGCGATTGGTTTGCCAACGGACATGTTTGGTTGAGCAGCTCTCGTGTTGAATGAGTCATCACATGGCTTAAATTAATGCGAGGCTACGATGATAGGCATTAGGGAACGTCCATTTTGCAGGTAGTATGTTGCTAAATTATTTTGCTACACTCATATGGGGGTAACGATTTTCTAAAGCATTTGTTAGGCATTCAAAGCCCGCGGTTGAATGCTGCAGTCGATGTTATAATTCTTCTGCATCTATGGTGCGGCCATCGACTCCTGGGAGGGGAATTGTGGTTTCCCAGGCACAGCGCTCGGGGTCCAGGTTTGTGCTGCACTTATTAATTCAGCGACCAATTTCGTAGATGGTCTCCAAACCCAGGCAGTCCGTGTGCACTTTGACCGTTCCACGGCACGTTTATTGGTACATTTACTGCCAGATAATTGTGTACTAATGTGCGCAGTTCTTGTTTTCAAGGTCAAAAAGTCAATGTATCGTTTGCTGCAAGAGCGTTGGTCTATGAAGGCTGGGATGGTTGTCTAGGGATGATCAATATATTGTCAGGTTTCGGCAAACCCCAAACATCGGAGCATAGACGTCTGAAGCAATGTTTTTGGAGTGTGTTATAGATAGAACCTTTCAATGACCTCCATTGCGCGGTTTTCAAGGTCACAAGTATTTCTGTGGTTTCAATGGGCGTAATTGAAAACTTACCTCGTTCTTTCGTCTTTTTGTGTTTTAAATTCTAACGCTAAAGTGACCTCGTGACCTTAATACAGTGAATATGAGTCGCCACGAAATAACCGTCTCACAATCTGGGAATCATTCCAACTTCCACCATCCGTTATCTATGTTGTACGTTTTAATGCTGCCTTGATTTAGCAATCGCGTATTGTATTGAATGCAGTCCTGTCTTATTCGTTACTGTCTTGATTTCAACTGAAACGATCAGATAAGGAAATGCTGAAACGTTTATTTATTTTTAAATAAAGTTACCTCTACCGGTTGATGGTCATTCACGGCGACACGGATGTAAAGCGAGCTCTGCCAATTTTCGCTCTAAATGCTTTTAACAAAATGTCGGTATGCTTTTAGTTTCCGCATAAAATACGGTGAATTTTAATCGCTTATTTTACGTGAAGCTTATTGCGGAGAGAGAAGGCAGCAAAAGGTCATAATTAAAGATTTGGGGTCACCAGCAAAAATGGACATTTTGGGAGGTTTGACAAGTTTGGACAACGAGGACAACTGCAATGAGACATGCACACCCGAAGACCTGCTGTAAAATCGCAAACCGACGAATTTAAATTCCTTTTAGTAATCGATATTCCCACATTGCCATACATCGCGCGAGCAACAGATGTCATCCAACACCACCGATGGGAAATACCACGAAAACGCGCGTTCTGTTCCACGCTACAGCAAACGATTCAGCGAGAAGTTCGCACACCCCATCGAGGCCTACCTGCCGCTTCTGCCGTCCACTGTGCAAACCCATTTCCTCATTTTCCAAATCCTCGCACTCGCGGGCTTGGCAGTCGTCTTGATCCTAGTAGCCAGTCGGTTTGATCGCGAGGTCATCACCTACTTCCGCGACCTCTCCAAGAAGTTGCGCGTTTGTGGACGGCGCACTGAGACGCTGGAGGACGGGGTTGCCGATCTAGTGGAGAAGCCCATGGCGTTTTCAAAACTCGTGCATGGCAAAACGAGTGTATTTGGGACTGTTCGAAAAAGAAACTTCTCCATGTTCCAGAACCACAATGCCTCCCCGGGAGATGGTGGTGGTGCCAGTTTTCTTCGTGGTGGTAAGAGACAAGACATCTACGCAACCTACCCCTCGAAATCGAAGTACAAAAACTTTTCGAGGCAGCGCAACATCCTCAAATTGCACTTGCCTTTCGCTCATGACCTGACCAGCTTTATGGCCATGGTTGATGGAGATATGTAGTGATTCCGAGGATATACCCGTTTGTGAACGTTTTCCAGTTACTCGCCGAAATTACAACGAATTGTTTGCTTCTGCCAGCGTACTATTAATTCCCTGATTGTTTCGTGGATTGTCCCGTGGACCAAGGAGTGGCCTTGTAGGTGTTTTAGGCGATTAACTAGGCGACTTAACTAGACTGAAAGCGTCCTTAGCAACAAATCTAATTAAAGCACCTTTCTTAGCCGTTTCCACCATGGTACTCTCAGAGTCGCAGTAAAAATTGAAGCTTTTCATCATCTGAAATATCTTCTCCGGAACCAGAAAGATCCAAATCTTCAAATGTGACGAAATATAGGAGAAGTAGCCAATCTTTTAGTATTCAAACTTGCAATGGGCTGGTCAAATCGGTCATTCATGTAAACAATTGTAATTTAGAATAATGTACAAATAGTGTAATGTAGAACCCACGAATCTAAGTTATTGTGTAACGTCTGGCGATCAATAGTGCAGTGTATGCTCTAACAATTATTTAAACCAGATGAACCAACTGAAAGCGGTAGTGGTGGTTATCAGTGGTTTGCGGAATAGAGCATCAAATAGTGCCACATTAAAATCCATCAGCCCAACGTGGAATGAACACCGATGAATACGGTTTTCCAGTTTTCAGGCCGCTTTGTCCTCATGGCATGAATAAGGCAATTATCTAGCAAAGTAAATAAAAAAACCCAACGGTTGAATGAAAGATGTTACACATGGAAGGTCATGGGACCAGTGTCGGATTAACCAAGCTGTGTGGTATCAGAGATGATCAGTGCAACAGAACTCACATGCAATGCGCGCATTGTTTAACTTCAAAGTGCCGAGCGGTAACGTTATTAATTGATCCTCTCCGTGAACGATTAGTCCAATTCTTAGTTTACACGCTTGTGGGATCTTATGCACGGCATTATATGGTAAATGATTAACGCCACAATGGCATTAGAGTCAAAGATGAAGGCTGACAACGCGTAGTAACCAACAAGTTTGCACCCAACCATGAATAAAGCGCCGACAGGTGTGCGCAGGCTCGACGACTGTGAATCCCACGGCCTGTCCTTCTTGAATACGCCTCCCAGTTCGTTTTATTGTCTCAAAATGTGCTTTTCGATTTCAATTTTTTCAATGCTTTGGAATTTTAGATTATTTCTCTACTATATATATTGAATTGGTTGTTACTACATGAATGCTGTATACTTATTGGGCAGATGAATGACCAGTTTGAGCGATGCAATCCAAGGTTTAATAAAACATGTGATTAGTGTTTATTTTAATGCAATTCGTTTCGTCACATGCATAAATCAGACAATTTGCACTTGATTTGAGAAAGCGTTTGGGTAGCCTTGTTTTATGAATTGCCTATGAAGCAATAAGTAATTGATTTGATTTGATTTGTGGGTGGGTGGGTGGGTGGTTGCCAATAACCATTCGCCAATCCCAGAAAGATTGCGGAGGAACCACATAAAAACGACGCTAAAAGAAGAGCAAAGTGGCTGAAATCACGTCATTTAATTGGTCGAGATACCTACTTGTGACTTCTTCAAAGTCGTTGATTTGTGATGTCATCTTCACAGTTTCCTAGCGGAAAAATTCATTCATTCCACAGTCTGGAAATCGCTTGTCTGGAAATGTCTAAAAACCTATGGATTTGAGGATCCGTGTATTTTGACGAAGAGAAGTTTAGAGAAGTGTAGTGGAACCACGTAATTACCCTTTTTTTTTACCAATTTTTCCGTTTTGTTCCTTTCTTATATCTGCACCTTTTCCCTGGCTTTTTCGACATTAACTCATCCATGTCGCATATGCGTCATGTACACCCGTGAGCGAAGAATCAGACTGTCACCTTATTGGCGTTACCATAGCAGGTGTTGTCACCAATTTTGGACGAACAGCTGGTTAGTAGTCATCGTCATGCTCGCATCTCATTGGTCGCCATTTAACCGCCACGTACTATTGGCCTCCACGGCCAGCCCCTTGTATAAACTGAAACACATTTTGCATACCATTTAGGTTGTGTCTTGTTTCAGTCACTTCCTGATAGAAGAGCATTCGCACGATCGTCGTTGGCTTGCAGTGTGGGTAGCTGATGAAATCGCGGCATCACGAAGACGTATTCGAGCACGCGCGGCGTGTGTGCAACCACCCCCACGACACACACACACACACGAGAATATTATGTAAGACGTCACTTCGAGAACGTCGAAATGTGTCGGCGTTTTGATCAGTGAAACGAGAGGTGTCAAATCAAATAACTCATAGGATAGAGTTGTATTCAACTGAACATGAATCAGAAAGTAGGAATTGCGTGCGTTTAGTTACCGGTAACAAGATACCATAAGACTGACCATTAGCACGTTTCACAGAGATAAGGATTAAATGACCCACAGTCCTCTCATCCATGGACGGACCTTCTTAATAATTAGGCAGATCTGAAGTGTTAAACATATTTGAATTATATTTGTAAACAACTAATGACCGTTTTCGAGGTTAGAATGCTCCAATTTGCAATTCGGCACACTTTACCACAACACATTTGAAGCCTAAAGCATTTATGTTGCTCTCGTTGCATAAAATAACGGTATTTATCCATCTACCATAGACATAAAACATTAACTCGAACGCACAATCTAGTGTAGCATCAAATTTCAAAATATGGATGTGGTATTTGGAAGGCACAGCCAAAAATGTAAAAATACGCGATCCCATGTCTCAACCTCTTCAGTGTATTGGAAAATTTTCGGTGCCGTACTTTTCGATTTCAAGTTTGTGTTTCTATTCAAGATAATTTTAGCATTGGAAAACAACTCGATGGACCTGTTTTAATGCTTCGTCATTTAGAGACAAAGGGTTTACAATTTCAATGTTTTCAATAGTATGGAGCTTGTCAGTAGAGGAATAATGCAACCAGCCGTGTTCACAATAACCACGATTCTACCCGGTGATTCATATAAACATTATTAATGCATAATTATAATTGTAATTGTAGCGGCTTTATTGAGGTCGCGAGGACCACAACTTTCAGCATAAAACAAGATAGCATAAGAAGTACTAGACATTAAAATTGTCTTTTAGTTCCTGCTTCACCTGCTCAGGTGAAACTAAAAATCGGGACAAATAAGGAATGACCGAATTGCGATATGCCGCCGTTCTTGTGGGCATTGAACGGTATAGCCTACGCATTTGTCGAAGATATTTAGATTTAGATAAACTGGAATAGAGGGGATGGGAGGGGTAACTTAAAATACGAGCAGCGATTAGGGAACAACTATTGAATTGGCGTTGAACGATGATTCCTTGAATGGAGAAAATAAACAGGCCACTAGAAAACGAGATTATTTAAAAAAGCCTACGAATAGTTAAAAATTCAGAACATTTAATGCTGGGGGAAATTACTGGGAAATTATACAGACATGGACAAAGGTTTTTATGCGGCTAGAGCTTAAACCAAGTCTCCTGAAGCGGTGAACTAAGAAACAGAGGCGACATATATAATTTAGTAGCCATGAAAGCGATGTATAATGTAGTCGTATGTACACATGTATTTTGTGTGATGACCTGTAGGAGAGTTCCACATATTTAGTGCCATTACGGCGGTAGTCAGCGATGACAGCAAAATTAATATCTTCAGTTTTGGTATGACTAGTGTTTTTAGGAAGTCTGATTATAGCGAATGGCGGGTCATTACTTAGCTGGACGGTGAGTTGGTTAGTCAGAGGCTTCAACGGACAACACGATCTGGGGCCAATAACGTGACGAAAGTAAAAGACAAACTATGTATATATATATATATGTATCAAACCATGAGCTAGAAAAGGTGAAGCCTTCAATTTGCGACTGAGAAAACTCGGTCGCATTTATCTCCAATCCCGTCGACAAGTATCAACGGCCAGTGCCATCGCGCTTTGTAATGGGTAAATTGGAGGCAATAAATGTGTATAATTAACGGTTGTTGTACAGCACCTGGCGAAAATTCTGCAACTGCAACTAAGTTTACGATCTCCATAAAGTTGCATTTAATACGTTTATAGAACATGGTCGTATATGTTTATACTTGCTATGTTCTATCGCGTCCACGAGTATAACTCGGTTCATTTTGTTGGCTGTTAAGATATCACGATTGAACGCAGTTCACGAAACAAAGAATGGGGTTAAGCTCATGGTAGCATCCTTATCTCTGTGAAACGTGCTAAAGGTCAGTCGCATAGTATCTTGTTAAACTAGGTAAACTAAAGACAAGCAATTCCTACTTTCTACACACAATCCAAGTTTGAATAAATCTGATTCATGTTCAGTTGAATTAAACTCTATTTGATTTGGCGCCTTTCGTTTCACTGTTCAACACGCCTACACTTTTTGACGTTCTCGAAGTGACGTCTCAAGTGGTATTCTCGTGTGTGTGTGTGTGTGTGTCGTGGAAGGGGTGGTGGTGATTGCACACACGACAGGCGTTTTCATAATGCCGCGATTTCGTCAGCAAACCACGCTGCAAACCAACGACGATTAAACCCCATCATCGTGGGTATGTCGTGTTTCTCTCAAAGCATCACCTGTCAGGGCATTTTGTTGTGGATTGTCTGCGCACTTTGTGGTTTCGTATTATGCCATGGACGCCGACACCGTTATCTGCAATGCCTGCTGGCACAAACATCGGTCTCTTTATGGAAGGATGTGCACGGATTTAGAATTTTGTTTCTGTGCGCCGCCCACCGACTGAGATCACAAACCTATATCTTGCGCCGTCACCTTGCAGAGGTTTGCGTTACCGGTCCATTGGACATCTAAAAACGTGGATCAGCACAGTCAAGGAAGACGTTGAGCAATTAGAGGTACAGATGGTTTGCGGGTTACGTCGTTTGATACAAAACTGGATCACCATCTGTTCTGACCTGGCAGCCTCCGACCGCCGCGCGTGGGCGGCTACGATCCGCCACATCCATGGAGGTGACTCATCCTCTGGCCGGAGCTACCAGCCCCAAAGAAGAAGAAGACGAAGACTCCAAAAACCTGACAGGTTGGGGCTGACCAAATTTCCATCGACAAACCGATTATAATTTAAATGCGATGTCTGCGTTGCAAAGGGGACCCGAATGAAATCGCCAGGAAGGTAACTCTTGAAGATCTTAAGTTCTGCAGTCTGCGAAAAGCAGGAAGGCGAATTATTTGATGTATTCATTATTCAATACTAATAGAATTCAAACCGAAACAGTCAATACAATAGACTCGCTTAAAATGCGAGCAGCGATTAGTGAACAACTATCGAAATGCCGTTGAACGATGATCTCTTGAATGGAGAGCATATGCAGGCCACTAGAAAACGAGATTATTTTAAAAAGCCTACGGAGGGTTAAAAAGTCAGAAAATGTTAGGCTAGGGAAAATTAGTGAGGAACAAAATACAATAAAGGGAATTATACAGACATGGACAGAGGCCTTTACACGGCTAGAGAGTGACGGTTAGCGTCCTCACTCGGTTGTCGAGAGAGCTGAGTTCGACCCCCGGATTAGACAACCTGTAAAATTTTTCCCGAAAACCCCCCATAGAGCCGGTTAATCCCACTACGTGCGCGACCAAATCAAACGGACGGCAACGCTATTTTATGCCTTCAGCAATTTCACATTTGCAGCATACACGACCTTCACTGGCCAAGATCATAGTAGTATGGCCTTAAGAGGCTAAGTGTCGGATTAAACACAGGGACCAGATAACACAAAGTACAAATTATCTGATTCGGAAATTTAAATATCACGGATCGAACCATGGTGCTGAACAAATATGAGTGGCTGCAGTGGTTAACAATCACAGTAGCGAATGTTTTTCATGTATATTTTTTTAGTTGCAGAAGTACATTTTCCATTTTTGACTGTCAACCGATTCATGTAGATTCATGAGATTATTCTTCTAACTGTCTGGCCTGTGTACATGCACTCTTAAGATAATCTGGGAATGGACGTGGACTATTCAGGTCATGTTTATCCCCGTGTTTAAGGGCATCAAAACTAATGTAAGTAGTCCCCGGAGGTTATTCTCACTTCTTTGTCAAAGACCGAATTTCCCAAAGAATCTGTCAGATGAGCTCATTAAAAATCCTAACACAACGAGTCCAATATTTTGTCGTTGGGACTCTGGTGTCCAATTTCTTGAGCGCGAGTTATGAATTGGCCATTCAATAGCCCGCCATTTTGCGTTTTCTAAACCCTTAACATGCGTCTAATTGAATGTTTTCCTAATTTACCTCGTTGTTATTTCCTGCATCAATGTCACCTGAAGATAATCTAGGAATGGACGTGAACTGTTAAGGTCATGTTTATCGCCGTGTTTAAGGGCATCAAAACAAATGTTATTAATCTCCGGAGGCCGCATTTACTGCTGCCCTCTTCGATTGGAATATCATCTGATTTCGTGCGAATTTACGATTCTTTTAACTCTTGAATTACGTACATTATTCTAGAGGTATATTTTGTATGAACAGATCAGACGCAAACCTGTCTGGGCACTCATAGTCGATATCGATCCTCCGCTTGCAAATAAGTAATTATGTGTTAAACGGAGCTGTATTATCGGCCGACTGCCAATCATCTACAGTCGAGTGTTTGGGTGTCGGTGACGAATAGCGCATCTGGTCTTCACCGAATCTGTCACGCCCCAGGGTAACTCCTGGTACTTGGTCTCTACTTGAGACTCAATTCGCACATTTGGCTTCATTTAGCTGCATCGTGTAGTGGTTAACATCATCGATCCAGACACCTCATGGCAAATCCATCCCCATGAAGCCGGTTTATCCTCTATTAGGGGATATTCGCTAAAATTGGATCAGGTTTAGCTGTATGCGTCAGCAGTCACAGACCGGCAAGTCGCTTGAAAGGAGGTACACACCTTTAAAAAAACCTACCGGATCTGTTTGGATTCCCCAGAAAAGCCTTATTTTTCATTAATCTATTCTATAAACACTTTAAGATCCAGACGTTTACTGATCTATGACAGGGTCCAACGGCCCAGAAGTCGGTTTCTATTGGCCATGACCCGTGACTGTCTTCCCACAAACCGGAAGACTCTGTGAATGCACGAAGACGACCGGAGAGTGTTCGGGCGAACAAACTCTGGGGGAGGGAATATACTGGAGAATTTATGCACGCGGTGATTGTTCATTCAAAATGAGTGTTTGATTTCAATTTGCAAAATAAACTCGAACCCCTCAAAATACCTTAAACTTGGACAGAACTCCGAATTAAAGAAACGTGATATACTTTACTGTTATGACTTCGTAACCGCATCCCCGCCAAACGGAAGACAGTTCCAACGAGGCACAAATGAAGACCGGAGATGAGAGTATTTATACATGTGAGTTGGCTAAAATGAACCAATGGAAATAGATGCACGACAGACGTGCTATGAAAACAGAGGATGGCGTATGTCTACGATGTGTGACCGTCTGGACATTAGAGGGATTGACTACCAGTAAGGACCTTCCGATATGAGTTGCTTGTTCAGAATGTGGGTGGTCTGTCTGTCTGGTGGCGTGCGTGCGTGGTTGTAGATAAACTAAAATAAAGGATGTTTCTCTGGGGGAATCCAAGGGGTTACAAGCGTCCCCACACCACCCGGCTTTTGATCGAGAGGACACGTCTTTCTGTTGCACATTCAAATGCCTCCTGCAAGACAACAGCATCCGCTTGACAGGCGGTCCGGGCCTGGGGTAGGGTAGAAGCTGGGGAGTAAATCTGCGGTGAAAACGCGAAGGAAATCCCTGCGGACTGGGTGGAGTACATCCAGGAAGACGGTTCCCATTCCATCGCGCAGAGCCCCGATGCTGCATTGCGAGGGGGGACGTACTCGACTGTGCAAATGCCCGAGTCGTCCCTCGAACAAAGCCGGGTGGTGCTGGCGGTGCTGGCAACGCGTTCTGTACCAAATTCCCAAGAAACTTGATCAACTCGTATTTAATCTCACATCTACTCATCCTCACGAAAGAAGAGGAAGAAGAAGAGCGCATTTCTCTGTTCCGGAAAATGCAAATCACCACTTTTTTTATGTAAAAAAGGGTTCGCTAGGGAAGCCGAAATGCAAATGTCCATTCTTTAAAAAAAATCCTCGTAAAAACCTAATTAATGACCACTGTTATCGGTCCAATGACTGTGTGATGATGCAGTCGACAGCGCTGTAGCAAAGTGGATACCTTCTCGGCGGCAAAAGAGCCCTGTTTTGATGCTCACTGTCTGTTTGGTATTAAATTTGGTCTAGACAACGCCGTATTCGGTCATTATTCACACAATTCTGCTTTAGAGATTCGTCGTAGACCTCAATTGTCGACAATTTCCAACGTTCTTGAATAACCGACACGCAGCGACCGTGTTTCGCGACAATAGGTTATTGTGGGTCCGCTTGCAGCCAGGAAACACGAAGCATTGTGCGCGAGCTTATCTCACTGACGTACCAAACCGTTCCAAAAAATCTCCTACAAGAAGATTCATAGGGGGTTCGCCATAAAGATTCTCGCGAATGTCTGTCCTGGCAGTCGATCCAAGATCCCCGAGCTGGGAAGCTGACCGCTGCGCCATCGGTCGCTCTTCCAGCGGCATTATTCTGACGTACGACATCTTAGATCTTCCGTGGGGTTTCGTGCGGCAATCTATTTTTAGGGGGCAGCCAAAAGAAGAGGATGCGTCGAATAGAGAGACTGCGCATATCGAAATAAAATTCAAACGCGAAAACTTTTCGTGGTCGAGGATCTCGGAAAGTAAACGACCGGTCGAACTCAGGTGCTACACAAACATGGCGAGGATACGGATAGCTACACCATGGGGTCTCAAAGCCTTGTTCGCAAATGTTGTGACACCTTTCCGGCGTTGACGATATGCAGATTTGCTTCACCGGCCCAATCGTGTAGTCACCCGAATCCTCTCTCCGGGCTTCACTCCCAGGTAAGGACACCCCCGTGAAGCCGCTTCATTCTCGAGTAGGAAATTGTCCCACAAACTTGATTGTTTTTTTTATCTTTTCTTCTTCTGGGAAGCCCGAAGCTTTGAAAGACGCCACGTTGGTTCATCGTTGACGTAAATAGACTAGGGAAAGTGTTCGGAATACGTCGATTAAAATGACTCTCTTTTAAAATTATTTATCCTTCTGAGAAAATGCGGTTGAGAACAGTTTGGGTATCTCGAAGACATTCCTGTAGTCTGCGAATTGAATATCACCGATAGATAAAGCCGGGTTCGTTTGAACCCGCTGCAATCTCTTAGGGTCTGTTTCATCAACCAAATATGAGTGGCTGCAGTGGTTAACAATCACAGTAGCGAATGTTTTTCATGCATATTTTTGTAGTTGCAGAAGTACATTTTCCATTTTTGACTGTCAACCGATTCATGAGATTATTCTTCTAACTGTCTGGCCTGTGTACATGCACTCTTAAGATAATCTGGGAATGGACGTGGACAATTGAGGTCATGTTTATCCCCGTGTTTAAGGGCATCAAAACTAATGTAAGTAGTCCCCGGAGGTTATTCTCACTTCTTTGTCAAAGACCGAATTTCCCAAAGAATCTGTCAGATGAGCTCATTAAAAATCCTAACACAACGAGTCCAATATTTTGTCGTTGGGACTCTGGTGTCCAATTTCTTGAGCGCGAGTTATGAATTGGCCATTCAATAGCCCGCCATTTTGCGTTTTCTAAACCCTTAACATGCGTCTAATTGAATGTTTTCCTAATTTACCTCGTTGTTATTTCCTGCATCAATGTCACCTGAAGATAATCTAGGAATGGACGTGAACTGTTAAGGTCATGTTTATCGCCGTGTTTAAGGGCATCAAAACTAATGTAAGTAGTCCCGGAGGTCATTCTCACCTCTTTTTCAAAGACCGTTTTCTAAACCCTTTACATACGCTGAGGGTCTAGTTGACTTTTTTTCCAAATTTACCGCCTCCTTGTTATTTCCTGCATCAATGCCACCTTATTCTTGTCGGACATTCTCATGCTGACAGTTTTGTTCTTCATTGCACTAATAAAGCGAATACCATTATTGAGATGCATAACCCCGCCTCTACTCTGATAAGGGATAAGCTCAGGATGTTGCTGTGAAATCTGAACAAGTCCATCGTCTGATATGTCGGTTTCCGTGCAACCACGGGGTTATTGGTTATGTTCCTGATAGCAGAGACTTAAAATTTAGACAGCGACTGCCAATCTCTCTGGATAGCTTGATTTAGTTGGCGCCAGATTTGGGTACACGAACCTCGAAGGGGTCATGTTCGGTGTCGAGGGGTGTTCAGAGGTTCGATCAAGCATTTGGATTGCTGAGTTTCCCAGCAAGCTCTTTCGTGGCCTCGATTGTGTGGCAGTACGAGGATCGTAACTTTCAGCGTAGCATTTGAAGAACATTGGTTTACTCCGCTATTAGCTGTTGTGGTGGTTATGGTAGGTTCAAATTTTACTTTACACCTAATACATCTTTCAGTAGTTGGGAAGGGAGGCTGTCCATAGTTGCCCAGTGCAATAACTTAACATGTGTATAGAGAATATTAAAACAGTAAAATAATAATGACAATCGTTTGATTAGGCCAAGAAGACCAACAATTTCAACTTTAAAATCCATCGAGGAGTGAGGAGTATAAAACTAGTGAAATTGTGTTGAATGATGGTCTAAAAAAAGGACCTTAGAGGGTTAAAAATTAAGAAAATGTGAGGCCAGGGGAAAACACGGGGGAGCAGTATACAAGGAGGGAAATTAAACAGTCCTGAAGGAAGGTCTTAATGTGCGTTGAGCTAGATAAGCGACAGTTGAAAATAACGCCGAGGAATTTTGATTTCGGGGCGAATTTATGGAGTGAAACAGCAATCGCCGGCGTATCAACGTCTGCTCTCAGGGAAAACGTGATGGAAATGTGTTCATCGAGAGGCAACTCAGTCTCCTCAAACGTTTCCCCATGCAGCCTCTCCTGTACGCCAAACATGGTCCAAGACGCCGGCAAGTAAATACAATGTTGTCGAATATGAGCAAATGATAACATAGTAACTGATTACAGGTATTTGAAGCTCAATCATGTTGGTTTCCGCTCAACATCCCGCGAACCTACCCCCAATCACCCACACCCAAGTCCTCGGAAAAGCGCGGTCAGAACGACACTTACCGGAAGGTAGAAAATTCATTTGAGTAGAAATATAACGATAGCGGTAAATACAACCAAACATGCGACCGCGTGCATCAGGGGTTTGGCTATAAAAGAACCCGAACATCATCCTCCAGATTGTAGATGAGGTGTTTCAGCTTGACCAGCTCACCGCCCAGAACGCGTGAGCTCAGAGTGCTCGTGTGCATCTTCGGAAGCACCGCAAGTCGGCTTCCGCTCGCGGCTCTAATGGGACTTCTCTCCTGTTGGTCCTGTTTCGAAGACAACTGAACAAAAAAAACAGCCCTCCTTGATTCCATTTGAATCATTTATATTATTTTTTAGTTTATCGTTTACTCCGACTTGGGTGCTAGCCTTAATCTGTCGGACAAATAGTTTAGAAGGTTATCCCCCCCTCAGAAGGTCCGATTCTAGACGAAACGGGTGCCACCTGGCGTATTGTCTTCATGAAGGCATTATGCACATGTGAGCATCAAATGTAATCAAAAGCCAAACTCACCTGCTCCTGTCGCTTCAAGGTATCCGACAATTTCTTCTTCAGTGAGGCAATGTCGGTGCTGTAGCCCTCGATTTCAAGTTTGCGTCGGCGTTCAAGGCCATTGCAGCGCTGAATGTAGACTTGAAGCTGCTCGTTGAGTTTCTTGGTCTTGATGGCGAATTCCTGCCTACAGCGTCGACTTTCCTCGCGAACGCAATGCAGGTTATCCTCCGCCTGGAGTGCCTAAAACACACCAAATTATTCCGGTTGACTTCTTACTTACTATTAGTAAGTAGTGCTGATAACTACCTGTTCGTGATAGTGCGCGGCTAGTTGGTGTTGTTGATCGAATTGTAATTCCAAGTCCTGGATGATTTTCCGTAGTTCTTCTTCGCGCCTCGGAGTGCCGTCTAGATGGCTCGTGGAAGACGCTGAGACGGGTGGGGCACGAGACAAGGACGATTTCGGTGGGCCCCTTCTACCTGACAAAAAACGGAACTAATGTTGGCGAATACCATAACAAGCTGCGGGCAGCCAAACAGTTTACAAAATCGCCTACTCGATACGAGTCCTTTAATATCACCGCATCGAGCAATGAGGTGTTCCTTCTCGGAAATCCAGAGTTTTTCAGCGATGCGATACTGCTCCATTCTATGGAGGTGTTCATTGGCGTTTTCTTGGAGCAATTTCTGACAATTTTGCAGTCTATAGTTCAGGGATGCAAATAAACCTATCTAGAGGTGGGATGTGTTGCGGGGGGGGGGCTCGTATTTTTTAAGCATACTGATTACGAAGACACTCTTCCCCTTCGGTCAATCGACGTTTCAATTCTTCGCCATCTTTGTTGCGTCTCTCCTGGTCTTCGCAAAGACTGGCGATTTGATCCTCGGCGGCCACTTTCTGTTCGTCGAGCTGTTTTCTCAAAGTAGCCATGGTTTCGTTGGCCCACAGCAGATCCCAAACAGCTGCTTGATGTCGAATTTCATGGTGGTTGTTTAGCAGACGGTTGCCTTAAAATGAGGACCGTCAAACAATGTCTTCGGTTAGAAGAATAACAAAAACAGGTTAATCGTGTGCCAATCTGCAAAAAATAACGAATACAAAACAACCACAAGAGCTTATCCCCCCCTCTAACCGGAGAAGCACGTCGTGTTGCCGAAGGCAGAGACCACGAGACGTGAACATTGACCAAGAAAGTAAATTCGGGGTGAGACATATGGACTACTAAGTTGTCGTATTTGGGACTCCGTCCGCGGTAGGCCTGGAAATGGGCCGAATTCTGGGTTGGGGGGATCGGCACCGTGTAAACGGAGGTCGAGCGCCCTGAACTACAGAATGTCTAACGGGATGCGTCGCTGGAAACAGAACTGGATCACAATCTTCGGTATTTAGGACGCCGCCTACGGTCTGCCTGAAGACGGGCATAATTCCGTGTGAGGCGAAGGCGCAAATCTTCAGAGAGAGCGAGAGAGGGGGGAGGCTCTATTCACCGATGGGCGGGCAGTTCCGCAATTTTTGGCACCTTACCACCAAGATCGCCCGTCTTGACGCGACGCACAAAGCCCGTCAGCGTACACTCGACAGTTCCATGAAGAGGTTGGGTCGGATTCACGACAACCCCACGCTGAGCTGAAGGAGGCTCGTAATTCTCGTTCGTGACTGCGGTGATCGAGGCGACGTCGGTCAGGTAAATGTCCTCCTCTCTTGGCATAAAAAAGGTCGCCTCAGAAGTGGCGATACCCGCCATCTTAAGGAGACCTTCTATGCGACGCGAGGCGTCTAATTCGTGGAGTTTGAGACGATCATTCTCCGCGTAGAGGCGAAAGACATGGGCCCGCTCTTTGTAGAGAAGGGTCTGGAAGCGCAGAGGAATTATTGTCAATCATTATCATCATCGATTATTAAAAATAATAGATTAAAAAAATATTATATTCAGCTTCAACTTTTTGTAAGCAACATGTTCGGAGGTGAGTCAATTATAAAACCACCATCTGCTTTCGTGGGCAGAAGTGTTCCTAACCACGAAATCTACAGGATGCCGCCAAGTGGTTACAACACCACGACATCCGGATTCCAGCGGTTGCTGGCTGAAAACCTCGTCGGAAAGCTGCGGTCAAAGAGAATGGTTCCGGCCGTCAATGACGTTATGAACAACTATGTTACGAGAATAACTCGGAGGAAAATCCCGTTGCCTTTATTGCCCCGGGTCAACCGGGACGTGACCAATCACCTCAATTCAAAATTGGAGACACGTCTCTAATAAGCGTATGAATGATGTTAGAGAATATATAAATGCTAAATCATTAATTACATTCTCTGTTACTTATTTATATATTTCGTACATTATTATGCATTACCATCGGCGATTTCATTCGACCGGCACATTCAAAGTTGTAATAATTCGATGTGATTACTACTATTGTGTTCGTCGCACCTATCCTTTCTCGATTCTGATTGGTAAAACGACAGTTGTATTCTCTGTATTCGTGTGATTACACCTCTTTGGGGTACAGTGGATCCTTGACACCAACGCCTCAAATTCTCCCTAACAACAGCAAAACTATCTGCACACGCGTATGGCTCCCACTGCTTTCTCCGCTGAATTTAAGCAACTCTCAGCGATACCGAATCGTCCCCAACACCACGTGTGATAGTCTGGAAGTTGATTCGCTTTGATTGAGTTAGCAAGCGTGGCATTCAAGGAAAAAACAAGAAATCTGCTTCCTCTTTGGAAACAACGAACACGAGCCTGTTGGACAACACAGATGGAGTGTCAATTCAAGCAATCGCGCTCTCTCGGCAGTAAAGTTATTGTTACACCTTCATCAGACGAAAAATGACACAGAAACCGCATCTACGCAGCATAATATTTGACCTCCTCATAGAAACTGACCTCGAATCGAGAACATTTTTCTCGCAACTCGAAATTGGCAGCCTCGCTGGCAGAAAGTTTTTTTTGCAGGTCAGCCTGTTCATGGATGGCCTCCACAATTTTATCCAGCTGACCTTGGAATGAATCAGTCTTGTTCTTGAAGGAGGCGATCGTTTGTCTGTAGAAGTTCAATAGCTCGTTGGGTGGCATCTGCTCTGTCCTTGGATTTAAGGTGACGTCGAAGGTTTCATCAAGGTTTACATTTTTGAGCGAATCTTGTCGTGATGCGGGCATCTGAAGATAAAGCTATCTATAAAATATTTGAAAGATAAAATACCACCACTGTTTGACAGTAATTCTTCAGAGTTTTCGCTGATAATGCAAACCTCACCACGAAAACATAACGTTTTGTCCGATTTCCCAAACAAGTTTTTTCCAATGTACCAATTAAATGTAGGTTTTTTGCATGCTATGATTATGTTTATCGTCTAATTATTTTAGTTTAAAGAAACCCACAAGTAGCAAAAGAATACATTTCGCTCTTGTATCCGCTGATCGTAATTCCGGAGAACCACCCCAACCAATATTCTACAAAGGCGATATAACGTTGGATATTAATAGAGAACAAGTGCGAAACAACGGGTTTTGGTGTATGAAACAAGCGGCGCATAAACGTATGAAAGACCAAAGATTAGAAAATACGTTTTTTTAATATAAAAATAAGTTTTCAAGATAGAATTTGACAATTATACGAAGAATCCCTCAACTTTTGTCGCGCGTCTCTTTCGACTGGGTTTTTGCAGACGCCGCAGACCACTTCTCGGCATAACGCAATTGCTTTCTCCGTTCACCAATATCATCAGGAGCATCTTCGGTTTTCAATGACGACAGCTCTTCTTCTGTTAAACCACCTCGCCCGTCATTGTTAACCACAAATTTCTTCGCAAGATCGGATAATGCAGTAATGGACTCCTTAAAGTGAATGGGGTAATAGAACTACACTCTCGATCGCATTCTTAAAGCGCACCATAAAAAACATACCGGATAATCAACAAGATTTAAACTCATGAAGAATGAGTCATCTTCGAAAATTCCATCGGCATTCGCAGACGAATCCGACATTCCCGAAATATATCTTTTCGCATCCGCATAACGACTAATGGCAGTGCTAATTGCGGGCAAGTTCGTCTTTAGGTGGTCGGGCAATTCGCGAAGTTTTGCGGGAATGTTTTCAATAATTTCGTCGGTTTGTCCTTGTTTGGTTTTGCGAGCACACCTTCTTTGTGCCTTCGTAAGAAAGCAGAGACGCGATGGTAACGATATATCGGATCGACAGTATAAAGGTGCGCCAGGATACAGTTCCTGTTCAACAGCAACAAAACGAAAGGCACTCTTCGTGCAGAGTTGTCGGAAGATAAAATAAGCGTCCAATTGTTCTGCCTTGATAAGCGATTCTGAAAGCGTTGTAAAAGATTTCCATGAATGCGGAGTAACGCTGACCCTCGCCTGCAAAAAAAAGAACTATAAAACAACTATTGCATGAAATACGTTAAAATATAGCTATAAAACACAAACTTGTTTGATAATTGGTTGCTTCCCATAAAACGCGTAGATGACGTAAAGTGCACAAATCTTGGCAAGATCCGTCGTTTCGTTTGATACAATTTTACCCACAGCATGGTAAAATATACATTCCAATATATCTTTGAGTGACGCCTGGTTCTGACGCCCGTACATCAAATGAATAAAAGCTTCAGTCTTCCAAATTTCTGCGAAATCTGAAAAGCGTGGGCTCCCTATCGCGATGAATGCTTCTATAAATGCATCCAAATCTTCTTCTATCCCTAAGATTGGTGCATTTAATGCATACATGCAATAATCTGAAGCGACCTATTGCAATCAATTATTGGTATGACTCTTACCCTGAATTTATCATTTGAGTCCATGTTTACCCACAAAATTTGAACATTCCACCGAATATATTTCGATATGTCAAGGTTAAAAACATACCAGAACATAATGTACACCGGTAATACGTTTTCTCTGAAGTAGTCATTTTATATTGAATTAAAATACTGTTGGTCAAAATTCTATATAATAATGTGGTCTATGTTTGCATTACCGGTTTTCCGTGACTACGGTATCTATGCTGAAAGTTTTGGTCCTCGTGACCTCAATAAAGCCACTCCAATTATTATTATTATTATTATTATTATTATTATATTAGCTATCCTTTAGGTACATTAGTTACTCCCAAACATAATCCATTTTGGCTGTAAAACAAATATGAATGTAATTTTTTAACCCTGCATTTTCTTTTATTTTCATTCGAGAATGTACGCCAGTAATTTTTTTGAACAGAAAATTTAAATAATGGAATTACTCGTTTAACTCTTAAATTTTTTTGAGTTGGCGATTCTCACATCGCTTAAAAGATTGAGCGAGCTGGTAATTAGGCATGCTACCACAGCGAAAATTTCCAAGTGTCCACTATCTCTCTAGGCAATTTCGTCGTTGCTTGGACTTTAAAGATAGACACGTCAATTCAACTCAGCTCTTAATTGGGCCGACCTACAAGCCTCGGACCCGGATGTCGGTCTCATCTATAATAGAATGGGACAATGGTTTAACTAACGAATATCCACAAGGAATGTTAGCCGTTGGCCTGTTCTAACTAACAAAACGCCCAAGTTCTGTGCTACGATCGTCAACGAGGACTATCGAGTAAATTCGACAGCCCATGGACCGACCCATACAGAGCCTACCAAACAACGCTTATCGTATCCGCACCGCCGCCGACCACACTATTTCCTCGTTCAATTCAATAGGCTGAAAGCGGGACACGCCTCTAAACCACCCCACCGTCATTCCCAGTGACTATATTCATGTTTCCCATACCATTGAACAAACCTCTTCCAGCCAATGAAAACAGTGGCTTTATGGAAGGGCGGTCTCTGTAATGCACGCAGCTATACCCACGCTTATTTAGGCGCCTTTTAATATATATTGTTTAAGGTCTGTCCCATAAATCGCATCTCCGTCTTTGAACGACTGATTTTCCACTTTTTACTCATAATAATAATAATTGTATTGGCTTTATTAAGGTCACGAGGACCAAAACTTTTAGCAGTAAAAATAGGCAGTATAACAAGTATTAGATGTGAAAATTGTCGTTTAGTTCCTGTTTCACCTGCTCTGGTGAAACTAAAAATCGGGACAAATAAGGAATGACCGAATTGCGATATGCCGCTGTTCTTGTTGGTATTGAACGGTATAGTCCACGCATTGGTCAAAGATATTTACATTCAGATAAACTGGGATAGAGGGGATGGGAGGGGTCACTTAAAATACTGTTCAGTTACTACAATTTAAAACTTCTTATCAAGTGCAATTCCTCCTGTGTGCATGAAGCTGTTAGGATATCATTCTTCGTCCGAACTCAGATTTTCTTAGATCTTCATGGTAACTTGAAAATTACATAGGGTACGTTGAGTGGTAACGATCCGATGATGTTTCGCAATCGAACCTAAATAAAACACTGAAATTACACAACCGTTCGCCAGCGAACCCTTTTACAGAACAGAAAACTTCCAGGCTAGTTTTTTTCAATAGTTTTATTTCGTATTCCGTTCCTTAAAATTTAAGTACTAGTTATATACTTATGAAACTATGCCAAATGTTACACCTTTTTGCACTTGTGTTTAAATTAGGCATCCAAGCGATCACATTGTTAAATAACCTACAAACCATGATCTCTGATGTTGAACCGTCAGGGGAAGTTGGCAGTCATCTTGAGGATGATTTAGAAGAAAAACTAAACCTCACCGTAAATGCAGAGGAAGATGCAATTGTCGAGACTTCTCAAAAGAAAAAGAGGAAGCGAAGAAATAATAAATCGAAAAAAGACAACGACGACAAAGGTTTATATTCTATTTCTCTGTTTACAATCAATAGGTAACGGGTCAAGTAATGTACCCAGTGGAAACTCTATTTTGACGGATGGGACGAATAAAAACTCGAAACAAACGTGTTTGTTTTTCGTTATCAGTTTATTTGTGTGCTTCTAGGCATAAAACAGACTGACCCTCCTTCGATTCCAGTGTCGAAACTCTATCTGGAATGCGACTTCCCGTTAGGCGAAATTTCCGAGTACACAACAGCCACCGATGGGTTAGTTATTTAGTGATTTTTTTGTAATTATTCCACATGTGTCTCTTCCTATTTACGTTGATACTGATTGTTTAATTTTTTAAATTCATGTTTGCCAGACGGACAGCCATGAATCGAATGACGTCTGAAGAGTACCGCCTAAAGGACGCAACGCGCGTTGAGCAGTACCAGGATCTTCGTCAAGCGGCCGAGGTTCACCGAACCGTACGAAATTATATGCGGCCTCTCTTGACTCCAGGCACTAACCTGTTCGACTTTTGTGAACAACTAGAAGCCACCAGTCGTAAACTTATCAATGAAAATGGGCTTATGGCCGGTCTAGCCTTCCCTACGGGTGTTTCGTTGAACCATTGCGCTGCACATTATACCCCAAACGCCGGCGATAACACTGTCATTCAATACGACGACGTCTGTAAAGTCGATTTCGGTGTCCATGTCAACGGTAAGTCTCGCGTGGACGCTTTTTTTACATAATCACATGCATATCAAAGCTCTTTTTTAATTTCAAACAAATAAAATGATATAGATTAATTCGATTGCATGGATCGTGCCTTTCTTTTCATGTTTACTTTCTCAAACATCAAGGATACATTATCGGTTTTTCATTCAGGCAACCTCGTGGACTGCGCATTTACCGTGCACTTCAATCCTAGATATGACAAACTTGTCGAGGCGGTAAAAGATGCAACGAACACAGGAATACGGGTTAGTGGTGAGATTTTATTGCGGTGGCGTTTGTTGCTCGCGTGGGGGGGTAATTATCTGCGTCGTTTGGCCCCATTGACCCTAAAACGCAGCGAATATCAAGGTAAACGCCATGCCCTCGACGCACGTAACAAATTTCAATGGTTCAAAAGTATATTTCTATTTTACTTCTTATCGGGCGCTGTTTAAACGTTGAAGATTTCTTTTGTTTGTATCCTGTTGATCTGGTTCTCTCATGTGTCAATAGTATCAGTGATTTGAATGACGCGTCTAGGCTTTACCAAAACCTGTTATTCAGATTCCCAATTTATCGATTGTTTCTTCGCAGTACTCATTGACCTTGGCTTTGTATATTTCAAAGATGGCCTTGCTTTGTTATCCCAAGTGACCTCCGCTTGTGACACCCCATAACTATGAAATGTGCCATGCAATTGTGTTATTTTTTTTCGATTCCGCGATTATTAAATTAGCCATAGACAATGCAATACAGCAGCCAAAGACTGCTTAAGCATCAAACCTCGCATTAAATCGTCGCTTGGGTTTAACACAGGTTTCGTTCATTTCTCTACCAGGAAACCGGTATTGACGTGCGGTTATGTGATGTTGGCGAAGCTATCCAAGAGGTCATGGAATCCTACGAAGTTGAGCTCAACGGAAAAACATATCAAGGTTCGTTTTTTATTTCGTTTTATCGCCATGTTGGTGTATTTCACCTGTATTTTTATTGATAGTCAAATCCATCAGAAATCTGAATGGCCACTCGATAGGCAGCTACCAAATCCATGCTGGAAAATCTGTTCCCATCGTCAGAGGCGGTGAAGCCACGCGTATGGAGGTAGTTCTTTTTATTTTGAAATCTTGTCTATGTAAGTTACTGCAGGGGACGTCTCCCGGAGCGTACTTCATCGTAACAACGCTCTGCTACCGTCACGTACCCCATGCTCAGAGATTGCTTCGATTAAAGTATTGCTGAGACCCTGCGTTTGACGGGAGTTTGACCCTGGTCAGGACACGATGGCATAGCGATGGGCATCCTTTATCCAGCTACTGGGCAGCTAACAGCGGCCTCATCATTCAGGCGAGAACCAGCCTGTGGTCCGCGCGTTACCCCTGGTTCAGCAATGTTTCCGATTATCCAGCCCTTCGGTTGACACTGGGTATCACGCCACCTATACAATATTTACAAGAATCTTCATGGAAACATCCATGAAGCCGACTCATCGGTTAGCAGGAATTGACCGAACGACAAACATTAATAAAATTATGAAGACCGGAAAAGCCAGCATGGGGCGTCATGCTTATTTACGGGGTTATCGTGGTCTTTTTTGAAAGGTTTCTGGTGTGCCGTGTTTTGTGTCGGAGATTATATATAAACGCTAAAATGTGGTTTTGGTCTGCACCAAACAGTGATTAGTGACAATAAAGAGTGAGGCAGATCTCTCCATTCAGTTGGAATATTTCCGTTTGCCAAATCTCAAGAGAAAATTAGCTATCTCTGAGACTTGGTACTTAAAAAGACTTAGGCCACTTCTGGTGAGCTATACGGGGTTTTCTTTTTGGGTTTTTTACCCGTCGTACCTTTATAGGAAGGTGAAATCTACGCTATTGAGACATTTGGTAGTACCGGCAAGGGTTCCGTTCACGACGATATGGAGTGCTCGCACTACATGAAGAATTTTGATGCAGGGCACGTTCCTCTGAGGTAGGTTATATTTTCATTCGATTGTACGTATTTCGCAGACCGTGCCCAGCCAGGCCGACATTGTCTGCGAGCCTGTGTAAAAGTTGTGTACTTAAATGCATTCAGTAGTGTTTATGTCATCTGCATAGGCAAACCCGTTCAAAGCAGTTGCTCGCGACTATAGACAAGCACTTTGGCACGCTTGCCTTCTGTCGGCGGTGGCTTGATCGTCTTGGAGAGACCAAGTATCTCATGGCCCTCAAAAATCTCTGCGACCTGGGTGTTATCCGGGCCTACCCACCTCTCGTGGACACTCGCAACTCATACACTGCCCAATGGGAACACACCGTCATTCTTCGGCCGACCTGCAAAGAGGTCGTAACTCGCGGCACGGACTATTAAAATCATATTTTAATTTGCTGATGGAACGGTGTTTGCAAGGCCTCTAATGCGCGACTCGTTGTTTACCCTTCCGTGTTGATAATGTTACAGTAATGTTGACTGCTTTTGAAATGCCAGCAATTTTGATATCGTACCTGGCTCCTCTTGATATTGTTTAAAGGGGATTTTTTATGTCGTTTTCGATTATGCTGAGCATTTGATCAACCGTGCTGGAGATGTTAGATTCTGTGCAGATGCCACCACTGTATATTCGACGACTTATTTAAAGAAACGCGTGCGGTAAGATAGTTTTATCCCAGAACCGGGTCTCCCGGTCAATCGGCAAGGATGGTTAAAAACTATTTTGTCAATAAGATGTGTGTCTCGGTCATTCACGAACATTATTGGTTTTTATCGCCAATTCATCGTGTTAATGACATAATATTGCGAGTCGTGCCACTGTAACAAAGGGGAAACGGTTGATCCAAACAAATGTAGAAGAAAGATGATTCAGAAAGAATCCACATCTTCCATAAATTAGTGATTAAATGCATACGACCACAAATTAACATCTATCTGGTGATCCGCATGACCTAAAGGACCTGCCGTTTGATTGATGTGTCTCATTAGGCCACGTGTCTGTCCGGATCTTTTTCACGCATTGGAATTCGGCTGCTACTAAAATTAAACAACTAATCCCGTCGAATAAAGCATCCGCATTGGACAGGCGCCTATCAATCACTCCACTGCAAGCGTTAGGAAAAAAGAAGAAGCAAGATCATGAGGGATGAAGGAAGGTGTTCGGGATCGAGTTTGCGGTCAGCATTTGTTTCAACTTTGTCTACTAACTTCTCAGCCCTGCAAACTGTGGACTATGCCTCCATGGACGAGTGGAGACTGATGCGCCCTTTGAATACTGTTCACTTCGCGGGTACCAGAGCGGCCAATACGTGCATGAAGTCGGTTCATCCTCTGGCAGGAAATTTCCGTGCTAAGCAAGCACGTTTAAAACAATTATATGAAATATCAGGAACCAAGGAAACGGAACCTAAATCGTTGTATGTTCAAGGCTCTGCACTAACAAATAATGGGTGAGGGTAGATAGTGGATATTTTTAGATGCCTGCGTTGGATGTCCTACATCGTGTAGGCCCAGCATACAATCAATTTGAGAGTTCTCGTAAGAATAATCGGCCATTCATTTATCAGGTTTGCCTATAGAGGCACTGTTGAGATCCAAAAACCAACTCCAAATTTTGGCGCCTTAATTGTCGAAGACCTGCCAAGGCAATAAATTTACAATCTATATATTTAAATTGGATTAAGTTTGATCGGAATGTCAAGAATGCTCGCCAAATCGAATGTTTAATTAGATTCATTGGGCAATTTGCAACATCTGTTTTTCCTTTGTTCGATTGTCTCGGCGCCGGTGGAGCACATCAGGTTGCAGTGTTGGAAGGGAATTCGTTTAAAACAAAATAATTGCTATCCTCTCCGCCATCTGTTGGGGAACCGTTTGATTCTCCAAAAATGCATCAATTCCCTTCATTTGATCCCCCGCGTGTTTGTGCTAAAAGTCCATGACATGCAGAACCACGCACGTTTGGAAGGTCGGTTCTGGTCACCCGCGTCTACGACCACCGATTCACCCATGTGAACGTCCACGAATCTGTCTGTTTGCCAACTGTCCCGACCGGTTCCAACCTCTATCAATACCAAAAGACACCCGTCAATAAATTAAGTTTTTCACTTCAATACCTTCGTCTCCTTACTGTCTTCCGTTTGACTGGGATCACGTATCATAACGGATCACGGATCATAACGTAATCCTACAAGAACCCCTACATAGGCAACCAACTTTTGCTGGTAATATTGGTTGTCGTATTGAAATTTGCGCTAATAAAGGTATTTTCAATCAGTGGAATATTGTTCGCATTTTATAAAACACCCACGTGTGTTCACTTTTGATGCCAATCCAATCAATTTAATTTCCTACGACGCAGAGCTATAAATTTCAGATGATGTTCCTCCCAGACAAAGCAACGCCTTCTCTCGCATTTATATATACATAGGAGGTGACGCCTTTCACCGCTGTAAAACTGATGGGGTTTTTTAACGTTCAGAGTAAAGTATGCCTTACTGCGCCCAGACTAGTATTCGTTGTGGTCGTTTTTTGAAGATAGTATTCGTGATCTAGTTAAGCACGCCAGTTCAAGATCGCAAGTATGGCGCACACTTATTGGAATGTGTTACATGGGTGGAAAATGGGTTCAAGGTCACTACAATGCATCCAGCGAACGGTAAATTGTTGTGCATGGTGGCGTTGTTGCGTTGAACGATCGAATTGTGACAGATGGTTACTAGGCGAAGAGACCTATTGATTTGTTACGATCATATGTTGATTAATGACTCCTGAAATAATGTAGTAGTTACACTCGTTTCATTGGATAAAAGGCAAGAGGATTTGGATTCGTTGTTGCATTTCTGTGCTGGTTATTCAACATTCTTATGGCGTCCTGGCAATATGTCACGATCTTTCTCATGGGGCATTTGTTCTCAAGAATCGCACGTATTGTTAATGTTAAGTATGGGGATGGGAAAATACGGGTCGCCAAAACATGTTTAATGGTATCCTCTAGTGTCTTGATATCCGACTAATTTCATCCTGGAATTTCTCGAGGCAGTTATCATTTCTGACAACCTGGTGGTGGTCCGATGGTGAAGCGGTTATCGAAATGTGCCTTATCGGGGGTGGGAGGGCAGTCTGCTGCTTCATCGGAATTTAATCAACCCGAGTTGCACATGCCTCCCTGGCTTTGTTTAGAGTCAGATGATCAAGCGGCAACGTCCGCCTCATCAGGTGGCTCTGGGGACGCCGCCTGTACAATATTCCCAAAACATCCGGTTCAGAGAGTGTCGCACGAAGAACATTCAATATGCTCACGTAACGCCGCCAGACCCTCGAGGCATTTGTTCGCAAGAACTGTGCGCTGCGATTTGATTTACTGGGGGGGGGGGTGGGAGCTAAAGTTGTCTTCCTCTTTGTCGCTGCTGTCTCCTGTGAGAGGATGAACCGGTTTAATCAATTCCACGAACTATGGCGGCCCAAGCACGGCGATCGGAAATCAGGTTGGAGCCGATTGTTGTCCAGTTCTGGCTCCAGCTGCGCCCCGTCCGTAGACGGACTGGAAGCCCAGCGTTCCATGCCGACTTTAATCGTACTTGTCCATGAATTTAGTTGGCCGACGCTCCGTCAGCGCTAACCTCGGTATGGCGACGACATGGCCGAACAAATACTGTCGACGGCATTGTCAGTTGCTGCGGGTGTGTCTCCACACAAATCTACAACCTTCTTTGACATCCACATTAGAGTGTTCATGAACCGACACCGTTTGAAGATATCGACAACCTGCGTTCTGTAAAGCGCCTAGGATAAATTTGTACTTATTTCCTCGTGAATTTTATGGTCCATAGTTTTGACTATTTTCGGCTGATAAGTCTTCAGTGTTTAGGTAATCTCTGACATCGAATGGTTGGATATTGATGGGATGCGGGGAGATATCCCCGAATTGCCCCCGCATTAATTAAAGTCTATGATGTTAGATATATTTTTGCGTTTTCATTGGCTGTAAAAGAGTACGTGAGCACTTTATTATCACGGGAAATAAAAACGCGTTGTTGAGTCACGTTACGAGACATGGAATGTCAAAGGATTCTGTTTCTTCTTTTGTGCTGCAGTTTGAGGCGGCTTTAGGTACTCGACTCTGACATCATACTATTTCCACATCGAGCCATTCTTTCCGTGTTTATCCAACGGTACATTACCATGATGTAATCGGTCTATCTATAATTGCCTGATCCTAAGATCTATTCGAAAACATAATTTCAACGATTTGAACACTTCGGGTACTTTTAAATTTAAAAAATCAAGCCAAATTTGCGCGGCTATCTCCTACTAGAGGATAAACCGCCATCATTGGGGGTTTGTCGTGAGGATTCTCGGGAATGTGCTGACAGGCGGCTTAGCAATCGCAATGCTGCCCAATCCTGGGGGCAATCAGTTTAGTCTGATTTTTTTCAAAATGTCACCTCAAATCAATCCTTCCACCTTACTGCCATTTCGCAGTTGTCTTCTCTGTACCCAACGAACGGTTCGTCTCTGTACCCCCCAGCAAGCCTTTTTTCACAGCGTCCTCTGTGTCACTTTATATTGACAATTTGCTTGATGGGTTAATGCAATTTTGAAACACTTGGAAAGGGAGCCACAGGCTCCGTCTTGGTGGTTCATTTGACAATCGTAATAAATTTGGCTGGCGACCACAAGCCTGATCACGAGTTCGGCGACTTGGTTAAGGAAATTATCGTAAAACTGGCGAACAGTAAGGTCTTCTTACTTTTACAGCTCGGTTCCGACCCATTCACAGATGTCTGGCTGCATAAACCGCATTTGCCACGGCAGTGTACGACATTCCATCTTTTATTGAAGGCCCCCACAGGGGTATTAATTTGGGAAAGGGATGTTTCGTCCGTTTTGCTTTAAAAAACAGCAACGTTTGTTCGTCTTTTATTTTAAAGTTCACCCCAGAAACTCAGCTGTTCAATGCTTTCGAATTCCAAACCAAAGTGTCTCATTGTGATAGGATTGTATGGAGGGTTGAATTAGCCCTTAATAGAGAATAGACGAATTGTCTGTATAACCAGTATAACTCAAATAGCTAACCGAGACCTTCAATGAATGAGAACACGTGCAGCAACGTGGAATAGAAAATTCTTAAAAGCGCGGTACAATATTCAGCATAGTAAAACACAATGAACAGTTAAAGTTAGCAACCACCACACTCATCTATGCAATTTTGGGGGTCGTATTGCCGGGCACATTTTTATTGACAATACAATATTCTTCAATTGGATGTTTTCCTGATTTTTAGCTCGCAATTGAAATCCACCCATGATGAGGAGACCGGGCATCTCTCATCTTTTTTGAGTGGTAGAACTTGCACTATCGATTTTTCCCCCACTGTACATATAACTGGAAATGTGCATTTGCAAACTATGGCACTAGCCAGCCCTTTATTGCTTCTGCTGGTGTTTCCGGTAGTAGAAATTTTAGAACACAAACCATCTCAACTGGTTTGCCTCCATCCTGCCTTGAAGAGTTGCAGAATAGAGATGACGGCGAATTTCCCTGTTTTGTGAGACTATGAGATGACAATGGTTATCAAACTATGTGCTGTCACGAGGCATCTTTGAAGCGTCATCAGCCATTAGCTAGACAACCCGCCCAAACCCCATTTAGTAAAGTCGTAATTCTGGCCACGAATGAAAAAGGGCAGAATTTTCCAGTACAAAAAAAGCCATGTCAGCAGGGCGATTGGAGATTCCCGCCAGCTTGATCGGGGTTGTCGAGATGTTAAAATCGCGCTGAACGTTTTTGTTTGGGAGCCATTTCGGTATCCCAAGAAAACAGCTATCTGAATGAATGCTTCTTTGTTAATTCCATTAACCGTGCCTGGCCTTAACTCTAGCCATGGTAACTCAATGCCCAAGATTTGACACATTAAGGCCTTTATTTCTCATTAAGCCGACTGACGATGCATAAATTCAACACCAAACTCGTCAGTAGGGAGGCTGGTTCAGATAATTTCTCAACAACTCCTCCGGCGTCTTATCTTTCTGCCTTCCGGTTAGTTGTTGGTGTTCATTCAGTGGGTTGACAAAATAATAATAAATACGTTAATTTCTGCGTTTTATTGGATGAGAGGTTCAAAATAATGGGTGAAACCTGTCGATGAATACGAGGGCCGAATTTGCGATCCCTCCAAACTCATAACATGATTATTTAGAAGTGATCTTGGGGGCCGTGAGTTCTATCAGATCAGGTACTGAAAATGGGGTCGAATAAAGGGCATCTCTTTGAAAATAAAACCATTGGACATGTTTTTAGTGGGACAATACATAGTAACGGAACGAAGGAATTTATCTGTCTTGTCGAGTTGCATAATGCGTTCGTATTGAAATGATTGCAGAGTTCAGAAATGCTTTTCAACGGTATCCGTGTCTTAGCCGATCTCAAACTCGCCTGTAAGCCATGTTCATCATAGATCGCACCCAGTTACAACTGGTGTGGTCCATGGCCTTGAAGAAACTCGTTTTCCCGTATCGATGCGAGTAAACACCCACAAGTTGTGGGCGTTTCCCATTGCTCTGGACGCTGACCAACGGTCCCACGGCGTCCGAGGGTATGTCGTTGTTGAGGGCCTGTAAGTAGCGGTGTTCTCCACGTCGCACGTTCACAACCGCCTCGTTGATGAAGCCGTAGAGTTGGCCGGGGAAGTGGAATCCCAGCGCAATCAGTTGGACTGGAAGCTGGGTGGCGCAGTAGAGCTGAATAGGCTGGACCCGGTGATTGTAGACCAGGATGTCCTGCAGTTCGACCAGAGCGAAATCCGACCGGCGACTCTGTGAGCAGTAGCCATAGTTGCGTTCAAAGTGGATTTCTTTGATTTTGTGTTCTGTCCAGACAGCATGTGAGAGGGGGGTGGGAGGAGGAAAAAAATTAGGTTCCCAGATTCATTGGTTGTGGGATGTGCGCATGCACCGTCTGTCAAACCCCCGCATGCAGCGAAACACGCCAGAGCGGTCGACAAGTACTCGCTTCTTCTTCTTTTTCTTCTTCTTTTACGCGCGCACAAACAGCCCACGCACAAGTCAGACCAATGGTTAGTTTGTTTTTTGGTATTTTGCTTGCGTGCGGGGCATAAATTGTCCATTGTTTTCGTCCATTCATCGTTCTTTATTCGCGGACTGTTGTGCAGTCTCGTGTGGACTTAGGCCTATCCTATCACACGGCCATCAAGTCATCCTCGACAACTGCAACTTGTAATCGTCGGAAACAACTCAGCATCGCTTAACTGCGTATCTCTACCAATCGTGTCTGTTTTATTAGGGAAATTGCCTATATAGACTCAATCAATTGCTTTTGGGGGTCGCCATATTGGTCTCCATGCACTCGTTACTACTTGGGTGTTGTTAATTCGGAGATCTGAGGATGCTCAATTTATTTAGGGGGGTGAACAAAGTGTTGAATTGCGTTTGACAGTCATGCGGGCAAGATCTGCGACCAAGTGTGTGCATGTGTGTTGGGGAGAGTTAATTCTCGAGATAAGGTTTCTCGAGACCGGACGCATTGCCGCATTGAGATTCAATGGAAGATTGCAATGCAGAGTTTTTATAGCTCAAATTCAACGCAAACGCGATGCCAAAAGTCGGACATACCTGATTCTGACTGCGCTGAAGATGGAAATTTAGGCAACACGATCAGCCTCATGGGGGCGATACCGCGTAGATGGACATTTTCAGTGGGAAAGTCGTAATGTGGAACAAATAGCTTGGGCGGTGCAACAAAAAAGGTTGACTTTGTCCGATTTCTACCATTCCGGTTACCAGACCTTGATATTTGAAATGTGAGGCGTGTTTGGGGGTTTGAGTATGGGTGACAGGGTAACGGAAGTGGTGCCCCTAGCGGTGAATTTCATTTCAGTCTGCCAAATCCATTTCCGCTGAACAAAATAATGGACTTCTGGAATGCGCCTTTTGAACGCACCTACATGCAGCGGGTCTGCATTACTTAAATATCCGAATGCTCCCGTTTGACGCAGCCTGGGAAAACACGGATAGCAGTATCCCTTAAGGTATTACGTGTGCAAATGTTATCTGCTCCTAGACATCAAATTGGCAATTGCAAAGGCTAACATCTTCTCATCATGACCATAACATGTTGTGGATCTCTGTTCACTGTGATTATAGATTAAGCAAATGACATCAGTTGTGTTTAATTATCGAGAAGTCAAATAGGCACCATCGGACTCATGTCGCGGTGTATAATGAAAGAATTTCACTAGAACTTACCCTCTTTGGGGAGGTTACGAAGATTGTTCCAGCTAGTGCCCGTGAAGACACTGTTCGGTCGCTCACCCAGACATAGGCATTTAGCGGAGACGAGAATGAATTGGCGAGATACCACAGCTGCATCGCAATTTCCGACACTAGCCATAAAGGGGGCCTTCTCGATGTTCATGGGGTATTCAATCAGAAGGCCGTGGGTGGCCACAAGTTCGACGGCAAGGAGAAAGAGACTGGAGACAAACATGTTAATCGGAGGGGCAATTTCAGCTACATGAAACCGCAGCAGGGCTTTGAGGCCTTATATACCAAAAGACGGTAGCCAATGGACCAATCAAACGCAATGTTGGTCAAAGTCAGATTTGTGATTACATCGGGGCGTATGATGCTGCAGTGTGATTGCGCGTCGTCGTTGAGCCAATTGCAGGTGGCGGTGCACAGCAGGCAACATTTTAAAATCCACCAGAGTGCTTCAAATCCGTGGGCGTGTTATGGGCGCCGTGTGTTCTGCTCACTTGAAAACTGGGTAGTTGCGGAAAGTTTCGGTTCCCCAAAAATGACTTTACATTAAAATGGACCAAAACTATTTTCCTGTGTTCATCCTCAGGGCAGTGTTTTGATGATTACAATAAAATAAGCAATGTCATGCTATTTCATAATGCACGTAATAATTATCTTAAATCTTAAAGTTACGTTTCAATGTACTAAATATCACGCCGAGCACCTTAAGCAGATACGCAATGATCCATTTGCTGTTGAGTGACATTCAATTCGCATATTTGGGTCTTTCAAGTTCGGGGTGTTTTTTAGATTCAAATAAAAAACTCACTTTTGAATGAAAACCCATCATCTGTTTATTTATATATATCTTTGAGGGTCTACCAATGATATACTGAACACATACACCGCGTGTACGCTTATAGATGTCCATTCTTTTTTGAAAAAAAAACATCTCTTCACACAAAACTAATTTCCATTATAATGGGTGCGTAAACGAACAAGATTGCCTTACCTTATGTGTCAATAAACAGACGATTATGTTCCATTCAATCTGGGTGCTATATTTGAATTTAAAAAATAATTATTCGGATCTAATTGCTCTCATTAAATTCGTGGGCGATATGGCTGCTGCGAAAGCTATACTGATTAATTACCAAAAAATCGGCTGCAAATCGCTGCCCGCTCATTCATCCTTACCAATTCCCATTTGTAGTCAAGACGCGAGAACTCGGAAACGCTTTTCTTGTGTGGTATTGTCACTAATTTTATTTAATGCTGAAAATGTGGGGCCTCAATTAAACGAGTTGGTCAGGCTACATTTTTGTAAAAAGACCTCCTGTGCAATGCCACTTTTTCTCTAACTTAATTGGCTTCTATTTTTTCTATTCCCGTGCATTTTATGAGGCCACTAACACAGTGTGTCGGAAGTCATAATGACCAGTGGCCTAAACAATCTCATCGACGCCTAAAGCCCACCACTGGACATACATTGATACATAATCAATCAAACAGTTGTCTTCGGGGTTAGTGTCTGCTCAGTCGTCTACCAAAGGGCTGAAATCAGTTAAATATGACATGTTTTATGGCTACGGAAACGTCTTTTGAACATAATGTTACCTTTGTCGACTTGTAAGGGAACATAGACGCAATATTTGAGTCGGTAGAGGGCTATTTTAGGGCCCCACGACGTTTCGTCGATTTTGGGGGGGAACTGTTGGCTGTTTTGTTGATAGTCTACATTATTTGGCTTCTGCATTTTGGGGCATCAATCGCCAATGGAATCGACGCCCTCCTACCTGGGCCACGGCGTCTCCCGCGTGCTCTCCCTTCCATTTGAATTGATTCGCTTTCGTGCTAATGGTCAATCCTTGTCGATACTTACTCGATGGCGCCATTTTGATATCCTCTTGTTCTGTATGGAATCCATCACAAAACGGTCTGAGCTTGCATGCTTTTTGCGCCTATCTCCTTCTTCTAGAGGGCACACTGGGCAGTGTGGAAAACATTGTGGATGGATGTTCCTTCTTTCGACTCAATTGTTTAAGAAATGGAGATGATACTACACGAGGGGTGAGGGATAGTTCCGTAAGTGGGCAGTTCGTATCGTACAGAAATCGCAGTTAGCTATTTATATGGTCTATTTCCTTATTGAAGTCTGAATCCGCGAAAACTTTAAGGTCGGTTGTGGCAACGGCATCTCTCAAATTGCACTTGTTCTGGAGGTAGTGCGAACGGATGCGAAGTTTTTTAGGTTTGGGACAACGTGAATGGTTTTTGTTATCCTCGCTCAATTGATGAGGGACCCGGGTTCGACCTCCTCTCGGGTGGCACTGGGGACGCCACTTGTTCGCAAGAGACTTCATGGTAACCCCCATGGAGACGGTTTATCCTTTAGTAATTGATAGCTGCCAAATCTGGATTTCTGGGAGATCTCAGCGTAAATTGCGACTGTTTCCGAAAGACGGTTGGAGGCCAGGTGAGCTGATTGAGGTTCAGCTCTGGTTCCAGTACTTTTTTTTTATCATCGTTAAACCAATGTCTTTCTGTTTTGTTGGCTGCAAAATATTTTCCGGAATAAATATTTCAAAATTTGTTTTTTTAAAACATCGTTCTATTTGTTGACCATGCACTCTCATACCCCCAATTCTGGAACTGAGATCAAGTGCGAAAACGCCCACGATAAACAAATCCGTCCACAGGAATTCGTGTCTAATTTAGGCAGCCTCTTCGGTGGCCTCATGTAGCGAGCGCTAAAAATAGATATCAGCACGCTTTATTGGAAATATCAGCGGCAGGTGCGAAGTTGGAGGACGCTGGGCTTCGGTGGGCGCATGTGGGCAGTGGGGGAGAGGGAGGGGGTGGGGGGTGAGGGCGTTTCGTCGTGATGGACAAGTGTTTGGGCAGCCATGTCATGTGTTTTCTGGGTTGCCCCGTGTGTGTACATGTGCGGGGGCGAAAAGCCACAATGACCAAAAATTAATTCGATCGCTTGTATAATCACATATTAATTGGCTGACAGCGTCTCCTGTTGTCAGGGACATTGCCCTGACAGGGTTTGGCAGTTACTTTACTGCCCCGTTGAGACGGGGCGTAGTGGCGTCCGCCTGTGATGGAGGGAATCTGAGGTTGCCCGGTAGCCGACACCGGTTGCTGCGACAACCAGTCGGACTTCCACGTGTGGACCCCCTGTTGACTGGATGATGCCTCGGCCACTTCCAGCTCTTCGAGTGGCATTGGTTGACGTCGGGAACTGTACAATATTCACAAGAAACATGCATGAAGCCGGCTAACCCTCCATCTGGTAATAGCCGCGCGCTAAACAAAAACAAGGCCCTGTGGCAACCAGGCGGCGACCTCCATTGGAAGCTGTGTAGGGGGTGGGGGAGGCGTCGCCACAATTTCTGTGAGTGTGTGTTTGTGAGGAAATGCATTTAGATGACTGACCCAGCACACGATTGCCCTATACACAGACACTCGAACATTAAGAAGTGTCGATTGCCACACAGTAGAGGTTGCCAAAGTTGTCGTTGTTATTGCAGAGTTGTTGTTTGGATCGGTTCGTAGGTCCGTCCTGCGAGAGTTGACGATACGATCGAAAAGGTAGGAGCTATACCGAGGTTTTTGTATTTCCTGTTGCCCGAAGTCGATCATTTTAAATGCGAGGTGAGCGAAACACGCCGTCTAAAAGGTTGAGGCTAGTGTCGAAGAGCTATAAAGGAGTGTTGTTTTCTCGACGCATTTTGGTAAGAGTAACCATTGTCTTCAATCCCCCGGGGTCGTGATTAAACTGACGATACAAAAAGTCCTCAATTCATACTTGAAAAAAAGTTCATTCTTGCGGCTTGGTCCTACTAATGCCATCTACTCGAAGAGTTAATTTAATAGGCTTCAGGTGACATTCACCTCCTTTCTGGCCGTTGAGCAATCCGACAATATATCTTCGCCACCCAATTTGCCGGGAATTGTCTACACTCGCTTGAGGGGAGTCGGCATCACCGAAGGTTTGAAATCTCGGCTGCCAGAATCGGATTTAGCCTGTCTGCCAAGACAATTGACGCACGCAGAGAGCTCCCAGGGCCACGAGTGATCGTTTTGTGAAAATAATGCGAGTTTATCGGCCAATTAATGATGTTCGTTGTTGAATATATTTCCAGAATAAAAATTGATACAATTCATGAAGTGAAGACAGTTTTATCGAAAGCACAATTCATATGAAAAACGTAAGTGTTTTTTTTGAAAAATATTACATCACCGTCTATTTGGAAACAGCGGAATTCGAACAATAATGTGAACTGTATGATTGGGAATCTGGTGAAGTTGGGTTAGCATAACAGAGAATTATAATACCCTTAGGGGTGTTATTTTAGGTGCTAGAGTTGGCCCCCAGCAAACTGCAAACCGAAATGTCATGAAACGCTCAACGATGAGAAATTGACATTCGATTTATTAACCATCACATGCCTCACTTGATGATCGGCCATTATGAAAACCCCAATTTAGATGGACTGCCTCAGCGTCAATATTTTCATTCAGTTCCAAAAGACAATTGTGTCGCAGCGGCGTGCTACCGCCATTCGGAAAAGTGGAGGCTGTCGAGTATATCGCTTAGCAACAGGTGATAGCAACACGAAAAAAGGGCCATGGGATGCCCCCATCTTTTATACCGGGCCTTTACGTGCGAACTGCCATTCCAGTGCAAAACTGGCAAACACCCCCGGTGTTTGCGTTAGTTGCTGAAAGGTGGTTTGTTGCATGCGATCAAAAATACAGAAATCTCGATCATCAAAACTGTGGTGATGTGTGCCTAGCCTTACGGCCTGGCGTCATTGTGTATTCTTTCGATTTGCCTACCGCATGTCCGTGTGCTAACAATAGACCGGCGGCGGCAGCAGCAGAACCGGCAACGCTGCGGTGACTAACCCGGCAAAAGAAGGGCCAGCTGATGCTGTGACAGTCCGAATGGACCTCTTTTTCTCTCCTCCCTCCGATGGGCGAAACCGCGAGTTTATGAGGAGAAAAGGGTGATCTTGGTAACGCGCCAATCGCCAATGACGTATCCTTTACACGCCTTGTCCCATTTCGGTTGGTGTGATTTCATTTTGGATGCCAAGAATAGCACGCGCGGCCTATAGTGACATTGTAAAAGAATGTGGGAAGAACGTGTAGCTGGGCCGGTATGTCCTGTGGGGAGGAGGTGTCTCACGGAACTGAAAGAAGCGTTTTTCCCAGAAACCCATACGCCTACAACAACGACCGCGCATTCCAGAATGAATATTTTAATTTTTATTTGTTGGATGGTTATTAACCCGAGGAAAATAGTGCTTTACATTGTCTTGATGTTCGATTGTATACCGTTAAACTGTGTATTTTGGCCTGATCCATTTAGTAGGGACGTCTTATGTCCAACAGATGCAGATTCAATTCAGACTCTCTCCTACAAGAGGATAAACCGGCTCAATGGGTGTCTTCCGCGGAGATTCGCCGCAATAATTCTTACAGGTGGCGTCGTCCCCAGTGCCAGTTTGAACGCGCTGGAGCGGAACCAACCGGTACAGCAGAAATAGCCATCTTCCTTTACTTCTATTCATCAGTCGGGAAATGTTAAACCAGAAGGAGAGAGTGTGTTCTATTGTGCGGCGACGAGAATCAACACTGACTGCTGGCCCAATCAAACCATCCAACCACTCGCCCACGCACGCAGCCACTGATCCGATCTTGCGTGGGCGTAGTGCAAAGCAAAATTGACGTTGCGCAGGGCAAATAGCCGGCTTCCAGGCTGCGGTTATTTGGGGCGAAGTGGTTACGACTAACCTACAAGGCGCCAGCGAAGTCGACGAACATTAGAGGGCGTTTTGAGGTCTTGTTTTTTCAGCACAAACATTTGTTGGGGCTGGGGGCGATGGCCTCGTTCAGGCGAAATGCGGCCACTTAATGTAGTTTTTAAAAGGGAGAAATGGGCAAGCGGCAATGCCTTCTACCATTCCGGTAGGACTGCGTTTGTAAAGGTGACCACGTTTTTATCGTTTGTTCTGACTTTTTAACCCTTCATAGACGTTTTAAAATAATCTAGTTTTCTAGTGGTCTGCCTATTCTCTCCATTCAAGAAATCGTCGTTCAACGCCACTTCAATAGTTGTTCACAAATCCCTGCTCGTATTTTAATTGACCCCTCCCATCCCCTCTTTTCAAGTTTATCCAATTGTAAATCTCTTCGATCAATGCGTAGGCAATACCGGTGAATACCTACAAGAACCGTGGCACATCACAATTCGATCATTCCTTATTTGTCTCGATGTTTAGTTTCACCAGAGCAGGTGAAGCAGGAGCTAAAATAACGTTTTGGTCGTCATGACCTACAAAAAAAAACTCTTTGGCGTGATATTAGAGAGATAGGGGGGGGGTCCATGATTATTCGTATCAATCGAAGCTTTCACGGGAAGAAGTAATGCCAGATGTTCTGCATGGCGCCATCAAAACTGGTTTGGCGACATTTAAATCGGGCGATTTGCCCGACTCGACGGCCTAATTTAGATAAGTGAACAAACTGCTTCAGTGAAGTAATGAACACGAAAAACCAATTAGCAAAAAAATAGGTTTACTATAAAAGGCGGCTGCTATTATTACTTCACAAATCTCATTAAAAACACGCACGATAACAACCCACCTGTTATGGACGATTTGCAATTGCCCCAAATAGATCTCCATGATAAGAAAAACGCAAATTAACGACACTACTCCAAACGGTTTGCTCCTACTGATCAAATTTTTGTACGACTATCTCCTGCTACTAGATGATGAGCCGGCTTTATTGGGGTTTCCTTGGTGATTCCAGGGCATATTTTGCAGGTGGCGGCGTCCCGGTTGCAGAGGCCGCTTCAACGCTTTACCAATGTATAGGACGCACGTTGAACTCCGCAGGTTTTTAAATTCCGGATGATTCATCCGGTTTCCACCAACCAGGTGCCTCCTTGTCGCTTATTTGGTTAACGGAGTCGAACCCAGTGTCCTTAATTCGCGAAAATGGGGGTGAAGCTAATCGATACACCATCTGGTCGACCCCTATTTCGAGGTGAGAGCTATCCTATTGAAGCTCTGAGCACACAGAGAAGCAATTACACACGGATTTGGAAGTACCGGTGAATGAAACTTGGTTAGGAAGGACAAATCATAAATTAACCAGGAAATGTAATCGTCGTTGCCCCAAAAGTATCATCTTACTGAGATAAGGTAGGCAAAAGCTGGGCAATAAATGTAAAGATCGTTGCAGGTAAGAAGAACTTGAAATTCGAGGTTTGGTTTACCTTTTCATGCAGAATTCAGAAAAGAGAAATATAGTTGATTGGTGTTTAGAATCGACAGAATGTGAGATTAAATCTATCGATTGGGTTCAGAATGTGCAATGGCAGCAATTTGGACTGTATTTCGTATTGAAACAACACTGATTGGACAGTAAGTAGAAAAGAAAGAACGCACCTATCACGACCAAGGACGCGATAAATATGTTTGTCATCATTGATTTCCTGGGTACGCTGAAAATTGGTGATGAAATATGCCATGTTATTTTCTTCATAGATTAACTAGTTACTGATATGTATATAGTAGCGAATGTATACCAACCTCTCCGGCGAAACTTTTCCCAAGTAATCCATGCTGATGAAAGACTAGAAGGCTGTCGCGGAGGCCAACTAAAAAACAGCACCAAAGTCCAGACATACGGATTAATAAAACTACGGGGGGCAACTACAGAAACTCTTTCCAGTACCACAGATACGCAGCAGGCGTTTGAATGTTCTGTCTGGGTGATCCTGGCTATCTCGTCATTTCACGGCTCAATCGAAGGATCGCACCGCGTTTAGGGCTTCAACGCCATTCATATGCCTGAGTCATTGGCACTTGTGGGGGGATCCAATGATCGTCGCGAAAATTATGTTCTGGCAGTTCGTGGGGGCGGATGGGAGACCTCGAGTCCTCGTCCAATCAAGTGCGTCCGGCAAGGCGGCAGCGGTAGAAACCGAACTCCCATAAGTCCGGCCATATCGGCGCGTGTTTTCCCCCCGTGGATGAAAGACTTTTCCCGAGTAATCTGTGCTGATGACAGACTGGATGAAGGCTGTGCGGAGGCCTACTTATAAAAACCACCCGAAACGGACAGCACAGATGAATCCCAACTTGAAACCCCAGGGTCACCACCCATCTATGAAGGTCAGTGCGGAACACCAAGAAAACCGCCTCTAAATCAACCTTCGGGGAATGTTAGAGTGTAATGCAGCAGCTTATCTATAGACCAGTGGTTCTCAACCTTTTTTCACTTGCGACACACTTGGGATATTTAAAAGTTTTGCGACACACCTTAAGTAATAAAAAAATTACCTGTGAAAGTCATTCAACTATGACGTCACTTGGAAAAAAATCGAAAAAACGCGGTAAATTCAGTTACAAAAAATACGTAAATTAAGATTTAAATATGAACGTATATCTATTTGAATTTAAATACAAGCTGAATTATAAGTTAGAAAAGAAATGTTGGAGTTCAAAAACCCCAGCATGTTTGAATATTTTTCAAAAATCTCACGACACAGGTTGAGAAACACTGTTATAGACATCACATCCATAATTACACACACAACATCATCTACTCGGTACATTGTGATTTTTTATACAAATAAATGGTTTGACCGCCACATTCCAAGTTTGAATGGCCTTCTACTACTCTTCTATTACGAAACGGCTTTGCCCAACATTTGGTTATTTTGGAGTGATCATGTGGGTCAGGCAACCTAAGGTAGCTCTGAGACGCCACGTTTCAACGTGAAACCACAACGAGGCCGTTTTATCCTTTCGTAGGAGATTGGGGGATTTTGTGGATGCCGATTTTGAGATGTAGAGCAAGCCCAAACCATGACTTTCGTGGACGCCTTAATCGCTCCTCCCATAACATTCTGTCGCCCGTCGTTGTCACCCACTCGAGATTGTTACAATAAAAACCTACCTTTCTAACCTGCCTCATTATACTTCTCTTCGACCGATGATGCGCGGGCTATATTGTCTAATTCCGAGACAAAACGTCTGCAATCGCAATTCTGTCATTCACCAGAAAAAAAATTAACTCAGAGAAACTTATCTTGTGTAGAAGCGCTACTTTTGAATTATGAAAGTTTTGAATCTCGTGACTTCATAAAGCAGTAACAATTATTACTAGTCCATACATTTATGTGACACTTAACTCGCGCTAGACTCTTCATTTTTCGTTGATAACCGATCTACTACTGGGATAAAAATCAATATCCTCGAAGGAAAAAGAACACACTCTTCACTGTATACACACCTCTCTTACAAAAACACACACACATACTCTCGACACACTTGCGTGCGCTCGCGTCCTTAAATCGTCTCTCTCTCTCTCTCTCTCTCTGTCTATCGGAGACATTTCCAGTTACTATTGCAATATTATTAATTTGAAATCAGTTTAAATTGTGACTGGAGGCAGTCCTTAATGAAGCGCGTAGCGGTTGTTGTACAAATTTCAGCGGAGACATAAGAGGCAGGTCGGGGCACACGGGGGCGAGACAGGTGGGACCAATCACGTGACGCGATGACCGCGAATGGTGGAGGGTGGGGCGGGGCTGGGGGGGGGCGAGGGGATTCGGGTGACCTTGAAGGCGTCTGTTGATGCGGAGAGTTCGAGGCAAAATGCACGAAACAAAAATAAAATAAATCGATTTTCGGGGTACCTACTACGTGGATGGGTGGATGGAGACGGGAATGGGGCTATTATTGGTACCCTAGAGGGAGGCGTGGCGGTGAAAAAAAGAGAGAGACAGAACAACTGGTGTTGGCGCGGTGACAGATTGTTCGACAAGGTCGTGGCGTGCTGATACTCTTCATGATTTTGCAGAAAATAAAAAAAATATACATGGGTGGGAGCTGGGCAGACACGTGGGGGAGATGGGCGTTTGGTGAACGCAGATGACACGTAGGCGATGACAAAAGCACTGTTATATTAGTTCAGCGAGCGAAATAGTGTTGAAATAAGCGAGAGCAGAGTGGGTGGGAAGGGTGGGGTTGGTGAGTGAGAAGGACGCAGGCAGGGAGGGAGGGAGAGATGACGTCTCCGCCATTAGGCGAAATTGTCCGTATGGCCGGCGAGAAGGTAGATGCTGGAGGTGTTTGTGATGCCCGTCGCCGGCCGACTTTCCACCACAATATGCCTAGGACGAAAAAAACGGACACCTTCAGTCGCGGTCCCGAGAAAATATAACCCACAAATAGACTTCACTCTCTTTGTATATTGTGGCCATTGAAGAATGAATAAAACGGGAAGCACGGCTGATTGGTAAAACACAACCACTAAAATCCCTTTATTGAGTGAAATCGGGAGAGCGGAACCAATCAGTACTGTAGAAACAAAAAACATCTTCATTTGCTTCTATTTATCAGTCGCCAGTGCAGCAAGGGGAAAATTTTAGACCAGAAAGGATCAACACTGACTGCTAGGGACTCTGGAGGCGGCTTAAGTCAATGAAACCAACCAACCATGCGCAGTGCCAAAGAAAAAAATGACATTCGACCGTGCAAATAGCTGGCAAAGGGGCACAGGGCGCCTAAGACGTCGACGAACAGAAGAGATCGGTTTTGAGGTCTTGCTTTTTCAGCACAAACATTTGACAGTGACTAAAAGTACCTAACGTAACACCGGGTGGTCCAGTCGAAACGCAACCGCGTGTGGTCTCTTTGTGCAGTTTAGATGAAAAAATAAAGGCGTGTTTGGCTCACTGGGTTACCATCCACTGCGATGGGAATCCAAATCAAAATAACACATTTGTACGACTATCTACTTCTACTAGATGATGAGCCGGCTTCATGGAGGTTTTCATGGTAATTCCAGGGAATATTTTGCAGGTGGCGGCGTCCCGGTTGCAGAGGCCGCTTCAACGGATGATTCATCCAGTTTACGCCAACCAGGTGCCTCACTGTCGCTTATTGGGTTAACCTGACCGCGGAGTCGAACCCAGTGTCCTTAGTTCGCGAAAATGGGGGTGAAGCTAATCGATACACCATCTGGTCGACCCCTATTTCGAGGTGAGAGCTATCCCATTGAAGCTCTGAGCACACAGAGAAGCAATTACGCACGGATTTGGAAGTACCGGTGAATGAAACTTGGTTAGCAAGGACAAATCATAAATCAACCAGGAAATGTAATCGTCGTTGCCCAAAAAGTATTTGAGATTAAATCTATCGATTGGGTTCAGAATGTGCAATGGCAGCAATTTGGACTGTATTTGGTATTGAAACAACACTGATTGGACAGTATGTAGAAAAGAAAGAACTCACCTATCATGACCAAGGACGCGATAAATATGTTTGTCATCATTGATTTCCTGGGTAAGCTGAAAATGGGTGATGAAATATGCCATGTTATTTTCTTCATTGATCAACTAGTTACTGATATGTATTTAGTAGCGAATGTATACCAACCTCTCCGGCGAAACTTTTCCCAAGTAATCCATGCTGATGAAAGACTAGAAGGCTGTCGCGGAGGCCAACTAAAAAACAGCACCAAAGTCTAAACATACGGATTAATAAAACTAGGAGGGGAGGGGGGGGCAACTACATAAACTCTTTCCAGTATCACAGATACGGAGCAGGAATGTCGCGGTGAATGAAATTTCTTGAAATGAGTGTGGGGAATACGGTGACCCAGGTCCCCGAATTTCGATGGAGAGGGGGTGGGGAGGGAGACCTCGAGTCCTCGTCCAATCAAGTGCGTCCAACAAGGCGGCAGCGGGGTCCCAAGCGGTAGAAACCGAACTCCCATAAGTCCGGCCATATCAGCGCCAGTTGTCTTCCCGTGGATAAGGCCTTTAAATGGCCGTCATTACGCGTTTGCCAAACTTTGTATACTTCGAGGGTTTAATACCATTATTATTAAATTCCGCCGATAATCCTTCGCCAGTATGGCCTCGATGTGGCGCTGGAGATGCGTGAATCCTGCGGCGGTAAACTAATGTGGTCGCTCGTGAGAGGAGTGGTGTTTATACCCAAATTGTTCAAGACGGGCCAAATACAAAAACCAGCAGAATGGCACCGCAAAACAACTGACAAAGCAGTTAGCAAATTGGTTTGCCTATTCACCGAATAAAATCCGACACCCAGGGAATTTTGGGCAATCATCTCCTGCTTCCATGATTATTCTGGGATAACCGGCCTCCTCCTCCTCCTCCTCCTCCTCCTCCTCCCCAGTGCCATCCGAAGAGGCGGTGGACCTGGGCCGCTGCATCATTCAACACTCAACCAAATGGCCACACACGTGGAAATCAGACTGGTCAAACGTCGGTTGCCGCCACCGCTCGAAATCCAGCCTCAAAGTCGCTGGGCGTCCGACCAATAATAACTACGGCAAATAATTAATTAATGCCGCATTAACGATGACATTGTGTACTTGTTGTTGTTGTTGTACGATTAAGCGATATTCTCAATCATCCGCACAGAACCCAGCAACAGCATCAATCATTGCACGGACACTGTTTTACACGAAACGCAATCGATCATCGTCAACACGCGCTAATTGCAATTGTGTCTGCGTGCGTGCGAGCGTGTACGCCATGGGACATCACGTGTTCCAAGGTTGAGTGGCTCAATCCAACGAAAACAAAGGGAGACACGACATCCACACAAAAACATGCTTCTCCACGAACAACAGCGGCAGCAGCAACAGCAGCAGCAGCAAACGCCTCCTCCTGCTCCTCCTCGTTGGTGGTGAAAATTGAAAGTAATACAAATATAGGATGCGTTTCGAAACCAAAAAAACCACGTGTTGCCAACATACCGACTGATTGGATTCGAAGACCGTCAAATGTGATGGTGTTCGGTTGACGCAGATTCTTGCGCAGTCGTCCGTTGAATCCCACCCGTTTCGCGCAATCTGAAAAGTCAGTAATTCGTGTTGTCATTAATAGATGGTTAATATGAGTAGTATTAATAAAATGGCCGCCAAATGTACGCCCATCTGGAATAAATAGAGCAATTGACAACGTTTTGCAATCGTCGTAGTCACATTCACACATTTTCCGTTCCCAATGAAACCCCGCGAATTCTCAAGTCAAAGATTAGTAAACCGTGTGCCCTCGGCAATAACCGTGGGGTTCAGTGGTCGCATGCACACGCCCAACAACAATAACAACAATAGCCAAACAATAGAAACCAGACGTAACATGTGACTTCCACTAAAAGCGTATCTCGACACAGCGGAGAGAGTGCTGGTCTTTCATTTGCAAGCAACCACAAATAAACCATCCCTTACGCGGGAAGCAGACGAGAACGGTGTTGTTGAGAAGTTGAATGACGCTGATGACGGGCAACCGATCGATTTCTGGAGGAGGAAAAGGAAGGCATGAAAGTGTTGGGAAATCAAAACGATCTATTTCATTCATTAATTTCCGCGACGTGCAGACAACCATGCCGCGTTAAAAGGTCACCACGTCGCATGTTCCGCATGCACTTCTGTCAATATTGTGCCGTGTAACAATCGAATCGATTGAGTGACTCATTTGACGCACTCGAGAGGGCAATGTCCAAGGGTGACCCGTAAGTCAAAAGCCTGAATGCGCTGGGGACACCACGTGTACTTTATTCTCTTAATTCTTCAAGCAAATTTAATCAACTTGCGAGCATCATGTACGGTAATTCCGAGGGGGTTTACTAAAAACCAGGATGCAGCCGATGTGGCGTGTTGGAACCGTTAGTCTGTCTACCCATTCGTGGGCAGCTGTTATCGGCTATATTAATGAAGACGGTTCGCCCTAGAATAATGAGACTCGTGTAACAATTGTTATTCCGCCCGATCTGGTGTCAGAGAAGCGCGTTATGGAAGTTTAAAAAAACAAAACAATATTTCGTGACCTACCAAGAAAGACGGAATTCCGCTGCTGCGAGGCACGCTCTCCCGATTTTCGAGAATTCACGACTGCAGGAGACGCCGCCGCCGCCACAGCCGCCACAGCTGCGGCCTCAAGTCCGAAAAACCCAGACTCGGGTCTGGACTTGGAGGATCTCTTGCGCTCGGCTGAAATGCACGTTGGCGACCTGGGCTCACCTCCAATAAGGGCTAAGGGCTGCGGCGACAGGTCGACAGGAACCGAAGGGGGGCTGGGGGGATAAGAGATTGCCGAGGTGGGGGTATTCAGGTCGACAAGGTGGAGGCGATATCGCTCACCAGCGTCTCCGCGACGCGAATGGTGGCGATAGACGCCAAGGCATGCCAGGGGGAAGCGGAGGTCCTGCTGCACCAACAGGTCAAACGATGTTAGGTCCGGCGGCATATCCACTACCATTACCTGGGACGAAAAGGGCGGTGATTAATACGACGACGACGACGAGGAGGAGGAGGAGGAGGAGGAGGAGGAGGAGGAGGAGGAGGAGGAGGAGGAGGAGGAGGAGGAGGAGGAGGAGGAGGAGCCAATGGAGAAAAGAAGATAGCGGTCGATGAGAAAGACAGAAAACTCCGAGCGGGGGGATTGGGTATAGGGCAGAGTGTCGTACGCGTTTGGTTTCGATGAAGTTGGCAAGTGTGTTGACCCACTCCATGACGAGGATCTCGTGGGGAAATGCAGCACAGAGGTAGCGGGCGCCCGTGAAGGGGCTCCGTACCAGACTGGCCTTCAGGCACCCCTTGGTGTTGGGCACCTTCTTCGAGGGAGAGAAACGGCTAAAACAGAGTCGCAAAGATACACCAATAGGGGCAATAGCCAACTCTTCGATGACTAGGATTTGATGCATGCGGCTAGATGAATGGTGCGAAAAAAAGTGCCACCCGAAGGCATTGGCAACATGCAGAACTCCGACTAGTCTGCGTAACATTGTAACAACCACGGCCTCGACATCCCACTCGTGGCTCCATCTTCTTCGCCCGTATGGTTCATACATCGCCCGAGGCACTGAAGAGCCTCAATACAACCTTCCCGCTCAGAAACCACACGGACTCTGCAACACCAACCCCCTTTTGCACCGTTGCTATGCACCACGGAATTGCTCACCTTGGAAAGATGCGGTTGAGCTTAGCATTCATGGAGTGTCCGGAGGCTTTCATCTTCATGAGAGTGGTGAGGTTGTGGGTGTAGAGGTGTGCCGGGTTGCCGGAGACGGTCACCATGGTGTTCTGAACAACGGCCAACCAATGACAGAAGCGCGAGGACAACTACAGAGCAACGGGTGCAGAGAGGGAGGGAGGGAGAGAGAGAAAGGGGTTAGTGAGATGAAAAGCCGGATGAAATGCCAAGCAACCCGACACGCGCAGGCGACACGCAGAGAGGCCCGCGAGGGGTACCCGCAACGCAAAAAGCTGTCAAGGAAGGGGACCCCAGAAACGGAAACACACACGGAGACGCGCGCACACGGAGACCTGCGGTGTAAACCGGCAGTTGACGCAAAAAACCGAAGTCCAAATAAACACCACGAGGTTCGCTTGGACGTCGGCTATCTCCTGTTGCTGAAAGAATGCGCCGGGTGAAATTTGCACGAAGCTATTTGCGAATATTGGAAAACAGACGAAGACATTCCCCATGCCACTGCCGGATCCAACAATTAGACAGGCTGGCAACTAAATTCTGGACGATACAGCAGCAGCAGCAGCAGCAGCCTGTTTCCGTCGGATTAGAGGCGAATGGCATTATTTTAAATTAGGCTTTTAGAAGGCGTCGTTAGGGAAGGCAAAATAAGGCAATTTACGGGGGTGGGGGGGCATCGGGGGTTAGACAATCCGAAGTCCAACCAGACTGGACCACAATTGAGATAATAACGGCACCAACGGAGAGACAACAACAACAACAACAACAACAGACTAGTGGTCACGGAGGCCCCACCGTTCGTATTTACTGCATTTAGGGAAACACTTTTTTTCGATGACGAAATACTCGGATGCCTCTCAATGGGAAAGGACAGTAGACAGGGGGGCCCGGGGTTAAATGGAGGGAGTGGCAAAACAAGTTGTATCTAAAGCTGTTGACATGAAAGAAACACATGAAAATGGTACTGGAGGAAAGTAACTAGTAATAGCACAACAGAGACACACAAACACACACACAAACACAAAAGAATAGATGGGATATACCGATGACAATTTGGAGTATCTACTACGACAGGCTTCGTTCTACAATGATAGAATTGGGGAGAGGTTTAGGCGAGCGTGTGGAATTTTTACATCATCATCAAATAACTTTTAATGCAACCAAACAAATTAATATTTACCAGACATCTGTCACTAGAAAAACATATCACTTCGGCGAATAGAGTATTCAGTTGAATGCAAAAAAATGGGCAAAATACTAAAATAACAGGGGCGTGTACCCTTTAAAAGAGCAGAAACACACACGTACCCAACAACATTCGAAAAGGTGTTTGAACTTGCGTCATTGTAGAAACATTATCCGCTTTTTGGGGCAACTTTAAGATTAAATTACGCAACTGACAATACTACTTTCTCATCGATAGAACATGGTTGGTGGTGGGGGATTTGGGTTGGATTATACGCAGACAGAAACCAGTACTGGGTACCCTGTGTTTATGGAGGCTAAACGCATAAAAAAACTAGACTGTGCCCTCGTGAAAACTTCGTCAACACAATACCGATACCATCTCATATTCTAGTTTTTTCCTCGTGAGTGCAATAAAGTAAACATTTTTTCTCTCCTTATCTTCTCAAACCATTCCATCAGTCATTCTGGTAGTGTTGCTCCACTGACGGTGTTTCCTAGCTGTGGTGTGATTGCTGCTTCAGGCACACCGATCTGTAATTCCCCGTTTGCCAACAGGGCATCACACAGTGAACTAAAGGGGACTCATTGATAGCCAGGTTCAAGAAGAACAAATTCAGAGAAATTCCACGCTTCTGTTTGCCTCCAGACGACTTACCAGTTCAAGGGAACCGTCGGCGAGGTCCTTCAGACTGAGATAGTAAATTCCCTCGGTACTGCCGAAGAGAAGGGCTTGGGCTGGTGGATGGAAACATAATAGGAGGTATAAAGGAGAACTGCTCGTATATTAGATTACCCATCGACAACTGGTGCGAAGACAATACAGTCATTCCTTAACTTTCCAAAATTTTAGTTTGAGGAAACATGAACTCAAATACGGTTTCCGCATATGGCATTATTAATTATATTATTTGCTGGTCCCCGTGACTTGAATAAAGCGCTTACTATGATTGCTATTATGATTATTATTATTATCAGAGACGGAGATCACACCTCCCTCCCCCCCCCTCCAGAGAAATCAAAAGAAGACCTTACCGTTAATAGCCGGGTTTATCCAGCTGGCGGTGGAATTGACGTTGAGGGGACACCCGGCAAAAACCAAGGTGAAACAGGCGCCCATCTGAAAAGGACAGACACACATAAGTAGGCACACAGCGTGGTGGCGGTGGGGTCTCTAGTAGCGTCTCTCGTCGCTGGCCCTTCCTGCATCCCTTCCCACGGGATAATAATCCGGATGGGCGCGCATTTCATAGGAAGCCGGCTCATTGTCCAGCCGGAGATGATTTGGATAAGACTTTCATTGTGACAGTCATTTTGCCCCCCCTGCAATCCACCACTTCCTGCAGTACTACTCAATTAGTATTCCGTCTTTCGTTTAACTCGCATCGTCGAAGCCCGAAGTAACGATATGGAAGGGCAGTGAATTTCTTATCAGCTTTGCGATTTTACAGAGAACATTCCAGGCGGGAGGAATTAAGGGGGTGATGAATCGCAATCGCATAAAGAGGGACTCACATAATCCCTATTGGCATTGAGCGTGCTGCTTTTGTGAACACGCTGGAGGCTATTGCCCTCGCGGCCACTTTAAAGGGCAGATCATTTCTATTTTAAAATATCATAAAAGCCTATCGACAACCGCCGTCAAACTTCGAAAGCATATTTTGGTGGTAAATAATTTTGATGTAAATAAAACGGCAACGAAATGTCGAACACCATATAATTAAGCCCGTGGGCTACACAGGCTGTCTGGCGACAATGCCCCCATTCACTCGGTGATTTTCGCCTCCACCTTTAATTACGTCAGGATGTCTCGTTAACGAGTCGCTCAAACAGAAAATCAACTCACGTGCACTTGGGGTGTGGGTGGAAGGCCTGTCATTGGCTGCAGCTGTTGCACCCACGGCGGTGCTCCATAGCAGCCCGAAACGCCACTATCGACCATCGACGAGGTAGACACCGACGGCGGTCGTGTGGAAGACGGCGTCACTGTCGAAAGTTCGCTTCGGGCGGTTGCACGAACGGGCTGGGGTGACAGGAAGGTGACCGGAAGTGCCCGCAAGTCCCCGCTTGCCGAGGCGACGGCTGCAAACGCCTTCTTGATGACCGGTTCGGTGGCAACCCCCTTCAGCGCTGCTTCTGCCCTTGTCTCTATCGGCTTCGTCGTCGTCGTCGTCCCTTCCTCCCCCTCCGCTGCCTCCTCGTCCCCGGGGGCCCTGACAACAGCCGGCTTCATCCAGTCTTTCACCGAGGGCTCGGAAGCCGTGCGGCGGTGTTGGGGTGGCCTGGGGATGGGCTTCCGTGGCCATTGGTGGTTCGGCAATGCCAGCATGTTCAACTCCGGACAGGAAATGGAAGACACGCTGGTTGGCGGCGGCGGTGGCGCCTTTGGGAGGCGCGACGGGAAAGACAGTACGCGGCGAGGGTGTCGAATGTTGACCTTCTGGGGGATATCAAAAGTCGATTTGACCGTATCTTCCTGCTCCTCCTCCTCCTCCAGCTCTTTTTCAGAGGGCGCCTCGAGGGTTCGATCGGTTTCTTCGAGCTCCTGCTCCTGCTCCACCTCCTCCTCGTCTTCAAGACCCGCCAGAGGAGCACTGCCCGTGGGAATGTCAAGATGCAGCTGTTCTTCAACTATGCGACGAAGAACGCCATTGCCATTGTTACTGGTATCCTCGCGTTTCTCGAATAGCCTGTTGTTGTTGTTGCTTTCCTTTTGGTCTTCAAGAGGTTTGCGCTGATAGCCATCGAGGCTGTAGGATGTGGGCTGTCGGATGTACTGAAATAAATAGACCCAGTTGGACAGTGGTTGCTCCGAGGGTGAACATTAGCAATCCTAATAGAGGCATGCCAGCTCCTATCAAACGCAGTCACCAGTAGGCGGATTCAAGTCCAACTCATTTACTGGATACTGCTATCTAAAACTGGCCAGTATCGGCGCCACGAGGAGAAAATAAAGTCGTGCGAGACTTGTTGGTACAATAAAAAATGGAAGGGCGTTAGAGGCTAGTGTTTATTTTGTTTTGGAGAATATTTTAATGGGCACGGTGGTATCCACAAACAGGGGACAGTCACGCGTGGAGCTAGGGCAGGTTGTTAAACATTTTCAGAAAATGGAAAACGGAAAAGACGTCGACTTAAGCAATAAACGGATGAATCGCTAGCAAATGCCTGCCGCCATTCAATTGATACTACCAACTTCATGTAACCATTACATTTAAGGGGTGAACGTCGCAAATAATTGAATCACCAAAACTGATCGATGGCATACAAGAATCGGTCTACTATCATCACATGTTGTTGTGGACTTTGTGGAAAGGACCTTTGCCATCCAGCTTCATGGAGGTTTTTGGTAATATTTTACAGGTGGCGGCCAGTGAAATCCGAAGACGCGGTGGAAGAGATCGCTACTGCATCATCCAACGCGTGGAGCTCAGCCAGGGGATGACGATGATGATGCGGATGATTCAGCATCAGAAGCCGGTTTCCGCCGCCACCCGGGAGTCTCCAAGTGGTCGCCGGGTGATTACAGACGCCCCCCACAACGCCCGTCTTATTTCGGGTCGAGCGACTCACGAATGCTGAGTGTGGATGCTGACCGCTACACCATTGGGCCACGTCGAGACTCAATAAAAATGGCCCAATGAGGTGGGGGAGAGACGCAACGCACCGCATTAACTTTTGAAGAGAGACAGGGCGACGTATAGGCGTGTTGTTGAACTGAAGAGGCGTCGCTGGTGGTGGTGGTGGTTTTGCTGGGAAGAGAGGTGGTGGCAGACGACGATGACGATGATAACGATAATGATGGTGGGGATTTTGGGGGGCAGAGGGACCCGTCGTTGGGGGAAAGCGATTGCGTGGATCCAATAACACCTGAAATAGGTGTAAAACAAAGAGATTGACGAGTGCCCTTTTGGCATATATTGACTGAAAAAATAATAAGGGAAACTCGTCAGAAATCCCGATTCAATCAGATTTCAACGAATTTGCAATAAATCTACCTACATAAGTCGAACAGCTGTATCTGATTTACCATTTATAAGGTTTTCTGGTGCATAAGTCTTGTTGTCATTCGGTAAATGCGTGGGAGAAGATTTGAGTTCATTCGGGGGTGGGGTAGACATCTGTGACGACGATCGGCCCTCGTCTAAAAGCAATGAAAGAAAAATATCATCAAATGTGTCCGACCGATCAGTGCATTTGATGGCATTTGATCCACAGATCTAGAGCACTTAAAACAGGAGGTTATAAATGTCGCAGACGTGTTGCAGACGTGCCGGACGGGTATGGGTTCCACCTTTCGTAAACTGGATCCAAGAAGGTCGAGAATAGGATCTTCAGTACCTCGAAAAGGTTGGACGCAATTGCTGCCGCCGCAGTCTGTGTGACCCAAATTATTCCCGGAAGGTGGAGTTGAAGATCCTTAGTACCTCCTACCAGAAGATGAGTCGGCTTCATGCATGTTTCCAAAAAGATACCGAAGGCGAGACCAAATTTACCTTTTTTATTTTCATTTATTCTTTTTAAACTGCTTCTGAATTGTCTAATGCTGAAAATTGTGGTCCTCGTGACCTCAATGAAGCGAATATTTGTATATAACGACACCACCCCGGGCATTGGAAGTAGAAATCGTCAATACAATCAAAGAAATACAACCCACGGATTGGTCCATTGATCGAGAAGACGGGCCTTCTGATAGTCGTCGCGGGAGCCTCCGCCAGATCAATCACCGACTGCACACCACTGGACCGAGCAAACAAGGACGACGCGCAGGAGCCGAAGGGTTCGGCGGGCAGCGGAAGGAGCCTTCTGATGTCGGACGACATGGAGGGCTCCGAAATCTTGGCTCGCTGTGTGATCGCGGTGCTGACGCCGTTGTCGTTGTCGTCCTTGTTGTTGCTGCTGCTGCTGCTGTTGGGCAGGTGTGAGGTGGAGCTGGAAGGCGATTGCGTCGCGCCGGCCAGACCATTGTGGAAGAGTCGAGTGGCGCCAGGAGAGCTTGATACATGGTGCAGAGTTGGTACGGAGCCGGGATTGAATGAGGAGAGTCCTATCGGAGCTGCCGATGGTTCACTAAAAAAAGAGAGAAAAAAGTCAACCATTTGGGATAGTTGAATGAGTTTCGGTGTACCCATGGGTATTTTTGATAAAATATTTAAGCGGAAAACAGTTTTACATTGCAAAAATCCAAAAAAAGTTTTTTTGTGTTTACATCCAGCCGCAAACCCGCACGAACAACTCGAAGGATGGTGGAGGATGAGGAGGAGGAGGAGGAGGAGGGGGGGGAGGAGGAAATAACGCCGAACACGAAAACAAAGAAGTGACGCGGAGAAGTTGTCAGCTCATCTACAACGCAGTAGTTTGGGCACGTTCTAAACCAATTAGAGACAGAGCTGACAGACCTCTGTCTTTCGTCGCCACCATGCCCGACGGCTGGACAACTGGGGATGTTGATCAGAACCGTCAAAGCCTGGAACCGCAGATTGCCTACCGGATGACAATCTGTTCTGACCTGGCAGCCTGCGATCGCCGCGCTTGGGCGGCTACTACTCACGCCACACGAACCTCTGTCAGGAGCCAAAGAAGGCTATGCATTGTTATCCGCTAGTAGTAACGGCCAATTGAGGGTGTTGCTTGTTTTTTTAGTGTTTTAGCACGTCTGAACACCCGCGTGCATAGACAGGACCTCCACACGACCACGCCAATTGATTTGCCAAAATGACTCACCCCGCACACAGGACGCGTTGCGAAAAGTTGGCCAAACACCTCCAACAGTGCGGCCGCCCCTGGTCTCTAGGCGCGTAGGCTATTCGTCTCCTACGCTCGCGGTGTTGTTCAAAGTTGCCCTCCAAATAGACGGTTATCTCACCAACCAAACACGTGTCATCGGCATTTTGGGACATGGGGATTAGCAACGCCGCGCTTGGTCCTGCATGCGCGCGCGCCAATTGCAACCGATACCAATAGTGGTTTACAAATCACCAACGAAAAATCCGGACACTTTAGGCAGAAATAGGTTGTGGTCCTCCCGAGACTCCTGTACGCGTGCGCCAATGGCGTCTGGAACAAATATCAATTGGATGAATCACCCCACGCCACCTCAAGGACTACCGGGCCTTTTGCCGGCACAAGTCAAGCTACACAGTCTCTCACACAAACTGATTTCATCCAACGATGTGCCGCCCCCCCCCCGGATTGTGTTTCGTCTCGGGGGTTCGAACCGAGCGTCCCTCGCGTACCGAGTGAGGATGATGGACGACGCTACACAATTGGCGGCAGTCTGGGACGAGCCACTGGGGGCAAAAACACCACGAGGCTTCTGAAAAAACACCTTCCACTAGCGAATAATAGATTATAAGTAGATCGATCAATTCGGGGGGGGGGGAAGACCTTGATGAAAAAAGCATTGATGGACGACGCTTGGGAGTATTCAGAATTCGATAGGGCGCTTCGGCGATGTGTTCACGCCGCTGCTAGATACCAGAATGCCGCTGATAGATTATCATCGGGGGACAATTTCAAATCAACGATTCAGCGACTACAACCCGGTGGTTTCGTACAGTGAACTACCCGGGCAATTGTCTTTGGCTGAGCATACACATAGGACCAGGGCACACATGGCGAGTTGTGCGGCTTTGTGGGGGTAAGTCGGTCGTTTTATGTAACGTTTTGAAGAAATTCCAGTCCGCACATTAAACTGTGCGGCTTTAATTGCGAGCATAGATCAAGCTACGTGTGACAGGACAGAGCGCCCAAAGATTGGGAAGGACCATCGGGGCTGTTTAGAGAGAGAGAGAGTTGGTGTGAGGTGGGGGGGAGGGGTAATGGTTAACAAAATGGCTTACCCGGCCAGCCACGCAAACTTCTGGGCGAATTTCAGCTGTCGAAGCATGCCAGCGAGTTCACTGCAGTGGAGAGGTAAAAACACGAGTTGGTTGGGGGGAGGGAGCGTGACGGTGTTCTGTACAACATAATACCGGGTTTAGAGGGGATTTTAGGAGATGCTATTTGTTTGAATCTTGGGACAAAGGCTCACAGTAAAAAACAGCTTTTTAAACACAGAAACGGCGCCCTACACAGACAAAAGCTGCTCCCGCGATGTCGCATTTACTGGAAGGTGGGAATAGTTGCTGCTTGGCCATTATTATTTTGCGGATTAGGATAACTTTTAAGTCTTCACCCGCGTGTGGCAATTGATATTCATTTGGAACAGACATCCTAATATCACTCTCATGTCAATGATCACAGGTGAGGGGGATGTTTTCCGGCTAGCTCACCGTACACGTGACGTGCCAAGCCACCAACTGATGCTTACAAACAATAAATTGCTGCAAACACGGTAGTCGCTGTATCGATTGGTGTCGCAGACAGCGCCGGTTGGTTAGTCGGGCTTTCTGTCGCCTACTTTCTGCAACACACCGCGATGGAACCAAGTGACAAGAGGGGCAAGAGGGTAATAATGTGTAATTTATCCCCTCTAATGTGTAGTGCAATCGGGAGAATAAAAGGGGACCTCAAAAACACTAATTACTAAACGAATCACAGTGTGCGAACGCAACCAGGGGCTACTAAATCAGGGAAACGCACGCTCCAGTTTTCTCGGGGAAGAAATCGCTGCCAGGTTTGGCCTCGGCGACGTCAGTAGTAGCGGTGGTGGTGGTGATGGCGTCCTTTTTGTCTCCGCCGCCCGAGACCACGGACTCGGAGGCCTGTCGCCAAATGCGTTGCTCCTCTCGTCCCTGGTGCAGCTTGGGGTCCGATTTGCCCCGTCGTGGTCGTCGTCGCTGGAAGTGCGCCACCCTCTCCGCGTCCTCTGCGGTGCCGCTGAGGCCGTGGAGGGAGGACCGATTGGCGGCGGGCGCGTTGGACTTTCGCCCACCCGGATAGGCCACGAAGCTGGACGGAAAGAAGAACGTGGAGGGGGTTGGTGATATCTTTGCGATTGCCGCACAGACATGTGTGTGTGTGTGCACAGTTAGAAAGTCTATGTTAAGACTGAAGCTGGAAAAAAACAACAGAAACGAAGGATGGCTAGCTGCCTCAAAACTGAGTCGGGTCGAAGAATGCACAAATAGGCAGGCATGGCCAACATTCAGATTCCGATAGGCCAGCTTCCAGATAGGTTAAGGAACTGAAATAAACGCGGAGGGGTATGAGCACGGGAGAAGGGTGGATTACGAGCTAAAGGTGGTTGAAGTACAACGTGCGGCTACTAAGTAACGAGCGAATATAACTGCGCTCCCGAATTGGGGAGGAAAAGCGCGTAAGAGAGAGAGAGAGAGATATTGGCTAATGGGATACACAGCAAGGCGATCAGCGGATGGTGAAGGAAGTCATCCAGGACAAATATGCAACATGCGTTCCATGGTTTTTTTCAAGAAAGGGGAGACTGTGAGGTGGTAGTTGGTGCGGGTGTTTTTAGGCCGCGCCGGATACAAAAAAACCCAAGAACACTAAGGAATAGTCGTAAGGAATGCGTATGTGGAAGCGAAATTCTTTGTTCAAAACAAGCGGGCAACCTATCATAAGAGACAACCACAGTAATCGTCCATGAGTGAGGTCATGAAAGGATCGACCTGGATGCCTCGAGGCTCTGAAACAGATGCGCCTACTCATGTATTGAACGCGGGAAGTTTCTCTATTGGGCAAACGCGCTAAGTCGGTAGTAACACGGCTAGCAGAATTGTCCCCGCGCCCGAATATGAAACACTCGCTGCATTCATTTCAATCTAACAGTCTAGGTCACTTAAAAACTTGCAACAATTACAAAAGCAACAATCACCACGTGTATGCATATTCATAAGTGGTGCCAAAAAAATACGATGCATTTGAACTCTTTAGTTGGACACAAAGAAAGCACCAGACAGCGTGTTTGTTTGACGTGTCACCTATTAGAGAAGACACGATAGGGAAAACGAACCCTAACCCCCAAAACCCAAATTTGTACAATAGGATAAACAACCGACAATTAGGATGCTCGGGAATATATTTACAGGTGGCCTCGTCCACAGTGCCACCCGAGGAAGCCTGGCCTGAGAGTCGAAACCAGGTCCAACGCCAATAGAGCGAGGATGCGAACGTCTCGTTTAGGTCATGGAGAGCGGGTCGTAAAAGTCTGCTTTAGATATATTGGTCTTCGCAGACGATAGTCATTGAACAGCGCGCATATGCCATACTTTATTCGACGTGGAGCCGCACAGGCCTGGTGAAGGCCACAGAGAAAACACGGTCGGGTTTTGTCGTTGTAGAGTCGGCGAGACCCCAGACGACTCCTGTCGTGAGCCCGCTCGGGGACGGTCAAGCCCGGCATCCCCAGTACCTCGCATTGTGTCGACCCCAGCTGTGGATGCAACCAAACTTGACGAGAAGTACCGTATGACACCCCTCCCCCCCCTCCATCACCCGACTGCTGGAGCGGCGCGTACTGTTTGTTGATTGGCGCGCTCACTTCGAGGTCATAGGGAGGAGTGACGTCAGCGACGTCGAAGGAGTGATGATGGTGGTGGCAGCTATAAAACGCGGGGGCGAGTAAATAAGGCAGGGCGGTGGCTGGAGCATTAACCGAGCGGTCGAAGACACGCTGCTACCGGAGATCATCGCCATGGGTTGGTTCCCACCTAGCAACGGCCCTGTGATTCAACAGGCGTGTGTACAGTGGTGACGACACCTTCATTAATGACCTTCGGTTTTCCTGAGCAATCTGATAAGAGAGGGCAAACGTGGGGCCAAGCGAGCACCGAGCTTTGGCAGATTATTTTCATTTAATTTTACAAGTCGTTCAGTGAAATGACCCGCACTCCCACACACGAAAACAAAAGAGCGCTGGTTCATTTGACCTTGCGATGAGGACACAGTTGCTGCTGCTGCTGACCTTGTGAATGAACCCGCGCACGAAATACCACATCCAAGTGGAGAGTAATGAGAAGACTGCAATTCGAACTGGCTAAATTCCAGCTTCCAAAAGCGCAGATGTGACTCTGGGGGCTCGATCATGCGGGGGCGGGGGACCCCAGAACCTCGAACAGTTCGGAGGAGTCATACCGTAGTTGGGCAGTTGTTGTAGTGATTGTCGCTTAGTTACTCTGGGCAATCTCGTGTCGGGAAGATTGAGTTCAGGTGAAGCGTTAACTTTTGTCGAGCGTGTGCGTGCAATTCACAGGCGAGAGCGGCATAGAAGGGGTTGTTGTGGGGTGAAAATGGGATGCTTGGTCTTGCAATTCACCCGCATCTGCTCTCACAAAAGGGCTGGGAGGCAGGTGGCGCGCGCGAGATGTTTCGGCGAATCAAACTCCCGAACCCCTTCTAACCAAAACCTAGTCGCAGTCTTAATTTCTCCGCAGTCTACGCCGTAGACGGAGGCAGAGTCACACGCACGAGGGCAAAACCACCATTTCAAGACGAATGCCGTGGTTTTGCTGACGCGTCCCGGTACCTCGATCCCTGGACCATGAGAAGACAATTCCTTATTTTGAGCTTCGGTGGACGCACATCCCACAAAGAGAAAAACGGACACAGGAGACCCATTCACGTGGGTGAAATGGCGAGAACCCATGGGGTTGGGCGTGCGTCTTTGAACCAGCGACCCGGTGGTGGTGGTGGAAACTGGCTGTTACATCATCCAACAACGAAAATACCCGATGGGGGAGACGTCAAAATCAAAACGCACTCCTCATGCCGTTTAGTCATCGGTGTGCTGCATCCGAGTAAGTAAAGATGCGTTTTTTTCGGCACTCGCAAAAATTACACCAACACCCAGAAGCAGTCTCCGCACCCAGCTAGCGAGAATAGATTGGAGAATAGAATGGGACGTTGGGTTCCCGTGTTTTCGATTACTCGGGGTCGGTGGAGGATGGATTGAAATAAAAGAGGCTCGCTGATTTCGACGAAACCCATTTTCTACCCAAATAACTTTGCTAGAAGTGATCATAAAGTTTAGGACGATTAAAGGAACGAAACATGTAGGGGCGGCAACATAAATCGACAAATTCAGAATAGCGTCGGTGTGTGTGTGTGTATATAGAGTGGAGGACGCATGACTCTGATACCCGATTGGTCAAAAGATGCCCATGTGTAACTTGAAAGGTTGAAAGAGGAAACAAAATGCGAGATCAGTTGAAGATTCACGCGAACCTTCCGTTGGCCTTCCAGAACGCGACAAAACACAAAAAAACGAGGACTTAGCGAATCCGTTTACGAATCCTACGGAAAAAGTGCGTGTGTCAAGGGACGTAGTACATTGGCACCAATGCACGCACGTGACGTCAAAACATCGGATTGGTCCCTGGGATATAGAGTGGTGGTCTTCACAAAAACATGCGGAACAACATGGCATATCCTGCGGTGGTGGTGGTGGTGGCTAGCTCATGTGAAATTCAGACGCTTGTTCGAAATTCAGTGTCCGCGTAAACAACGAACGTGGATGAGATAAATCGGTGGATAAATTTGTTGCGGCGCCCTAATTAAAAAAAATGCGCAATGTTTCAGGTCAAAGCTTCCACTGGTAAATTCATAAAGGACACAAATGCTATTTTTTCTTCCGGAATCCACTGCAGTCAACTTAGGCGGAACCCAAAACAATGATGGCTTTGTTACTACTATTATTGCCTTTCTACTGACGCAATTATGCGTTTGTCGATGCACACGCATATTTCGAGGATTTGATTCGGCGAACTGGCCAATCAACCTTGTAATTTCGTATTCGTTTAACTTGTTTGCTGGATCGTCGTGCAGCAACACTGTTTCATCAATTTAAAATTTATCGAGCCCTCTGAAAAAGTGTAACACAAGACAACGGATCAGTGGTTCTATATCCGGCCAATGAATGTCTCGCATGAATAACCCCCAAAACTTACAGTAAAATTTCATTCTGAGTACATTTCAATGCTGATCGTTTGGTGGTGCTGCAGTATCCTGCTAGCGAATAACCAGCCTACATAGATGACATGTTTATGAGAATTCTGGGGAATATTTAACGGGTAACGGCGCCCCTAGTACCCTCGGAAGAGGTAGATATGGCCGCTGCTTCATCCATCGCACACAGGGGGGAGGGCACACACACAACTCGGGCTGGTTAACTTCTAGATGATGCAGCATCCGGTTTCCGACACAGTGCAGCCTCAAAGTCGCCACTACGCCCGGCTCATTTTGATAAATTAACCGGGGGTCGAACCCAGCGTCACTCGTAAGCAGATCGAGGATGCCAACTGGACAACATGGGGCCTGGAAGGTCTTCTTTGTCGCGGCTGCTTCCTGAATGTCGACAAAACCGCGGCTGCTCACAAGTCCTCGAGACACCCCAATAAAGTCATATTTTCGGAAACAAATGAATTTTTTTGTTGCAAACGCGGTTGCATTGCATAGAAAGAAAGGTCTAGCTAGCACTGCAATCTAGCAGGGAATAACCTGACAGGCAATTTGCAACACCAAATACACCCACCAAAGTCAAAAGGTCACCTCACAACAACAACAACAACATCAACACTGGAATCCAAATATAACACCGAAAACACTGGAAACCGATGAATGAAACCACCCACAATTACGACACTTTCAGGCGGTAGAGTTTTTATTCACACCATGTAATAACACAACAGACATGTTGGTCCTTTCTAAAAGGATCGAATTACTCTAGATCCAAACAATAGAATTATGTTATTTTTCTCAAAATAGTCCGCCCCTAAGTGTTACTGTCAACGGTAACAATAACTAATTAACATTTAATTTAAATGTTCCAGAAATTATTCAAATTGGCATCCATGGATCCGATCCGATCAGCAAAATGTCAACCCAGCGGGGTACACGAGCGCGCTTGCAGCAATTCGAGAGTTCCAGAGTCCAATATTCGCAGATTTATTTTCATTCAAAGGGATAAATAAACGGTCATTGACAGACCGCGCGCACGTATACTCACGCACGCACGCACGCACTCCGCACCAACTGAAGTGAGGTCATAAGAGATGCGTGTGAGAAGCTTCGTGCGAACGAAGGGTGTGATGCACCTCCACCTGCTTGGGGTAACATTCACACGGACAATACACCTGATATTCGGTTGTGGGGCAGAGACAGACACACACACACACACACACCTAGACACCGCCGATTACTAAGGATCTAGGCGCTGGGCTGACCAAGATGCGCGTTTCTGGAAAACGGGGATAGACGAGACGGAAAGTTGAAACACGGGTTGTTACTTTTCTATAAGGTTGGTGTTTGTTGCAGCGTTTTGATAAAGGTGAATGGTGGTTTGCTGGAGGGTGTGTTGGTTGGTTTGAGGTTCTGGACAGACTGGGCGAAGGAGATCCACTCTAGGATCCAACGACCAACATGTTCGACCACATAGATCCCTGCTGACATGCAGGACGCGCTTGATTGCGCAAAGGCTAGAGATGCCCCTCGACGGAAGATGGGTGGCGCTGGGGATAGTTCGGGAACACGAGACGGTCATTATTTTAGCAACATCAAGACACACCAGAGTTGTAACGAAACTTCCCGAACAGGGAGAAAATACCATCCAAAATCTCGTCATGGACTAACCCCGATTCTGGATCGATAGCATCGAAGTCAGCATCCTCCAACTCCTCATCTTCCTCCTCCTCCTCCTCCTCATCCTGATCATCGTCGCCGTGTATCCGAAAGCCGAATTCGCTGATACGATCCCCGCCGTTGATTGAATCCTATGCGGAGAAAGGGGCGGAAGAGGGCAATGTTAGGAGGGTCGATGGCAGCGTGCGAAGGCGGTTTATGCAAGCGGGCAGAGGTACAAATAATGACAAAGAAGCGCAAAGAAGATGCAAACAGCAAACAAGCGGCAGCGCATGGGATTCAAACATCGGAAAAGCAGGCAGGTGGACGGAAAGAGCAGCAGTGACACAACAAAAACACGGTCACATCCCAGAAGTTCTCCTGGTTCAAACATTCCGACAGACAGTTGGCACTGTTGCCCCCTCTATTAGTCACAAATCTACGCGTTGTTTGCATACCCCAAGGCGGGCCTCTGTGATGCGGCAAATTGGCGTTGTGTCAAAAATGCATAGCAACGAGAGCGAGAGAGAGAGTGAGACGCGCCGACAGAAGAAGCAAATCAAATTTGTCTCCAGAAGAAGTATCACCTGACACGGCACTTCAGCGCGCAACCCACAGTGCCTCGATTAAAAGGCACACAAAGAAGCACCGGCAGACGATGGCTATTAACTATGACGATGAGGGCTTGCACTAGGACTAAAGAGTCCAAACGGGACGCAATTCTAGCAAGCAAATGGCCTCCGGAAACAGACGCATCGAAATGATCGGGTTAACCCACAATCAAGATCCAGCAATAATGGTAGATGATGATGACGATTCCGATCACCGAGGGGAAGAGGGGTGGGCTGACAGGTTATGGAGACTGTGTACCGAAGCGTCATGCAGCAAGATGGAAAAGATGTGTGAGTGGGCACGCAAGCCATGCAGAGGGACAACTATCACAACCACCACCACCACCACCGAGAAACACGCAAATCAAGAGAAGCTGGGGTTTTGCATATTCACCGATCTGTTGCTGGAGGAGCATTTGCCCAGCGTGAGAACCCCATCGGCAGCCAGAAGTTGCTCATCGGCCACATCGAGGTCCAAATCGGCCGCGGCGAAGTCCCTTGACGTCAGGGTATGGCTACGCTCCTCTGCCCTGTGGTTAGCATCGCCTTCTTGGCCTGAAGCTGCCAGGGTGGCTACAGTTGGTGGGTGGATTGTGGGTTGTGGCGGAATCGCAACGCCGTTTCCGGAGGCAGCCTAGAAGTTAGTGATCAAATATTCGGCTACAGCAGTTGAAACAATGGACTGCGTGCGTATGGACAGTTTTTGTCCTACTAGAGAATTCAACTTGGATTATTCCTGGGAATATTTTTCTACAGATGAGGTAGCCTGACCGGGGAGTGGAACACAAGTTTCTGACAAACAGGGCGAGGATGCTGACCGCTGGATATAGCTCTGGGGGGCTCCTTTCGTGGACCTCGGGTTCTGAAGCCTCCCAGCAGAAGGCGGATGGGTTAGTGCTCATGAAAAACACATTTCAATTTTCTTACAATCAATGCTTAAATACGATAACCATATAAATGACAATTATAGAGAAACCTGTACGTACAGGCCGAATTTGAGACGGGGCATCCCCCAACTTCGACCGAGTCGTCGTCGTCGCCGTGGAGACACCGAACGGCGCCGGTCCAATTGTGCCAACCTCTTCGTCCTTTGCCTCGCTCTCATCCCGGTCTTCTGCTGCATCTTCGTCCTCGGAAGAGTCTTCTGGCGAGGAAGACGGCGCAGACGACGACGATGATGATCCAGAAGACGCTGAGGAGGATGAATCTGATGACTTGCTAGAGCAAGGCGACGTGGAGGCCGACGAGAACGAGGGCGTCGGGGAGCCCGGTGCCTGGGGCTTTGGTGCGGGACTCGCGGTGGGTCCGTTGGAGGCGTAGGCCGGCAACGGGGTCGCCAGCTCGTCCATGATACGCACGTCCTCGAGGCGTCTGACGGCCACGGGCACCGCGGCAACCGACGCCGACGACGATGGTGGTGGTGGGGCGACACCGCGAACCGGGAAACGCGGGTAGAGAGGAGTGGTCGGAATGCGCTCCTTGTTGGCGGGCGGTGAGGCGGCCTGGTGAGACGCCGTTGGAGTCTTTGGTTTCGCTGATGGTGTCTTTGGGGCCTCAGTGCCTGGTTGGTGGGTGGCCACGTACTTACTGGCAGCCTCCATGCCCGCGGAGGAAAAGGGGAACCGTGTGGAGGGAGGCTATAAAGAATAGACACGAGGGTCAGTCAAATACACATAAACGCACTTGCAGAACAACGATGAATAATCCTGTCGCATGAAACGTGGGGGGGGTGGGCGACTGAGGTGTTTAAGGATATATCGAGCCCCGCAAAGTGTAGGCATAACGCAGCCATTAGGATGCGCGGAATGAATGGACGCTGTGGTTGATTCCCACGGAGAAGACAATTCAGAATGTGTCTCGTAGCCCGCAGCCCTCGTTGTCATAATAATCAGCATATAATAATAATAATAATAATAATAATTGGAGCGGCTTTATTGAGGTCACGAGGACCACAACTTTCAGGATAAAACAAGACAGTATAAAAAGTAGTAGATATGAAAATTGTCTTTTACTTCCTGCTTCACCTGCTCTGGGGAAACTAAAAATCGGGATAAATAAGGAATGACCGAATTGCGATATGCCGCACTTATTGTGGGCATTGAACGGTATAACCTACGCATTGGTCGTGAACAATCTAGCTTAATCGGTACTGACATCGACTGCTGCTTTGCCAATGTGTAAGCCCCCTTTCACTCAGCTGATTAAATAAACATATTCAAATAATTATAATCGACAATTTAAACTGAGTCAAACGAAAATAATATATATTCACACCCACACACACTATACCACAGAATTTGCATTATAGGACATTACGAAACTATGTTATGTCCAGTGATAAAGGTATGTCATTACAACCACGAACTGTGCATGTTGGGTTCATTTAACAGAACAAGAGATAATGTACAACCAAGGGGCTTTTGGCTTAACACGGGGCTCCATTGTTTCTTTTTATGTTACGGAAAACAAAAATTCCCGTACTGCGAACACGATCGTAAAAATAACAAGCTAAGTGGGTGTATTGTGTGCGTGTGTGCGTTGTGCGCACGTTCGCTTGACTACGGAGTAAAAACAACACCACTACTACGACGACAAAGGGACAGGCCAGAGTTATTTGTGTTTGGGTGAGGATGGGGAGATTGGGGAAAACGCACACAGTCTTTTCGCTTTACATCAGAGACAACGCAGCAAAACGCGTTGTTCGCATCAATTCAGGGCAATTTCGACGGTGGGGGGTCACAGCGGAGGCCATTTCTGCGCCGGCTGTTCTGGTGTCATCGGCACACACCGAAGACAGACAGGATTCCTCTGACCAAACGAGAGACCTACCTCCTATCTCGAGAAGGTCAACCCAGACGACCGAGAACAGACAGTCAAGCTATCCGGTGGGAGACGCTTCGTTCATGTAACAATTCGAATTTACTTTGAGATGTAGTGAGAGGGGTTGCGGCCAAATCTAAGTTTCTACTAACTGCAATGACATGTTGCTTCAGACATGGAAACTTTAAAAATCATAATGCATCCTACTTAAGGAAGGCTACAAGAGAATTGCTAGACATGGACGAAGGTTGCTGGTGGTTTGCCGAAAATATTCGACAAGGAAACCCAAAGCTATTCATGTGGTCCCAAAACTAAAAAAACATTGCATCCGTACCAAAAGTTTCCATAATAACTACAATCCAAGAGACGCGGTTGCAGCAATTGACTTCTAGATTTTCGTTCAATCTGACTTGACAAAAGAAATCGACAGCAGAAAAGGGGGTAGGTACTATTCACCCACCTGTCTCCAAGCAAAGCACTTTGACCAGGCGAATGCTACCCTATTTGATTACACCACGAAGGTGGTCTGCATATTGCAATTCAGCTATTCCCCATTTACGACAATTTTGAATTGCACCATAACAAGGAGGAAAAATATAAATTCACAGACCGTTTTCGTAAGTAGCACGGTAGCTTGTTAATTCAGAAGGTGATCGTCCCCGATTGCAATTACCAAAAGTAAGCGGTGGGGCAGTGTAAAAGTAGTCCCGGGCGTATCTTTGTCTGGATCGTTGTAGACAGAAAGAGGAGACGGAATAATCGATTGAAATAAAATTTCCATTATTAAGCCAAATAAAAATCGTTTCTTAGACCGCGTCGATTTGTCCTCTCGCAAACCGACTCCCATTGAAAAAATATTACCTAGACAGATGCGATGATTTGACCCTTTCACCTCCTCCTTCAACCCAACAGTTTATTGACTAGCGAATCTTTGCGAAATCCCATCGTAGAAATGCCAGGGTGTTCAGCAAAGCGTGCCCCCCCACGGAGTCTTTCACATTACACAAAAATAAAACAACAAACGAATGTAAAAAAATCATGCAGTGAATCGATAATTAATAATCTTGAATTTTTTAAATCGAATTAGAATCAAATTGAAAAGCAGTCGAGCCCACGATAAACCAAACCGTGTTTAGTTAAATAGAAGCATCATTTGTGTAGCTCGAGACAGAAAAGCGTAGGCGTGAAAGTACACGGTCTGTTATTGAAACAAATAAGCCGCCCACTCTTGTTGAACGAACCTGTGGACAAATGCGGACATATTTAGTGCCATTTGTCAGCAATTCCTTAGTCGCGCAGCTTGGAATTTGTCGGTATGACGGGCCAAATAAGAGGGTTTTCATCAAAGCCAGCTACTGGACTATCACGCCTTCGTTATAGGGGATCCTACGCTCAACTTTCGCGCCAATAACAGCTGTTGCTTGGATGATACCACACAAGCGCCCGGTCGGCCTACGAGGTGGACTCGCCAGGAAGACGTCCTCGTCTAGACGCGAGAAATACGCAATTACCGGTGCGAATTAACTTTATCGATCGTAATGTCGGAAAAGTGAAACGGCAAAGACAATCGCGCCCCGACACGGCACAAAACTCTTCGAGTTACAAAAACCTTCCGGCGTCACTAGTCCGTAAAAAACGACCCCGAGACTATGAGAGAAACAAGCATTACGCCGAACATAAAGCATGATGACAGATGTTGTGACAGCTCAACAATTTCACAATTTCCAATGATACTACATTGAGGGACAACAAACCAAAAGACAGGAATTCTTCAACCAGCAGAAACGAATGAGAGATTTCAATGACTCGTGATTGTGCAAAACAACAGATCACATGGCGTCACCTTCGACGCTGTCCCGATGAGACCATGCGAATTCCCCCCTGGAAACTTTTGCATCGGTTTTATTAAGTCGAAGCCAAAAACACGCACACAGCGCCTGGAAACACGTCTAGCCTTCAAGGCCACCGGCGAATTTGAACCCGTGATTGTTGAATTAGTTATTTTCTCCCCAGAAGGAGTGCAGCGACGTTGGATGGAAAGATAGGGGGCGGAAGTTGCCTCGGTCGGTCGAAGCGGTAAGGTCAGTTTTGGCCGGGGTTCACTATTAGTGTTAATCAGGCCTTCCAATAAATAAAAATAGCCCGTGTTCGAAAGCAGACACTGTGGGAAGCAACCGCCGGGTGTAACAACCACGTGATTATATGCGGAGATGCGGAAAGAGGGCGACTCGGGGGAGGAGGAGATTCAACAGCCAAAAAACGCGATTCTGCAATCCAACCGGCCGGACACTGATTGTAAAATGCGCTGGATTGCGTCCTGTCGACGCGAGGGCATAGATGCCACCAACATGCTCCTCCGAGAAGGCGGCTCTTCCTCTAGTAGGAGAGGAAAGCAAGCCAAGCCCGAGACAGAAGCTCGGCTATCGGGAAGAAGAAGAAACGGTGGTAGCAGATTTCCAAGGGCCACTCTAAGCAGACACCCACTTCGACTGCAGCTCTCTCCGGCGGCTTTGGGCGAAGCCTGATTGGCCCACTGCCTGAGCAACTTTGCAACTTGGGGAGAACGTTTATATGCAACGCCACTGATGACTCTCTTTCTCCCGCTCTCACTCAACAACCGAATAGCCATAAAACCGGTAGCGAAACACGAGTCAAAATAAACACACCATTGCAGTTGCACAAAATCGCTTTTTGCAGATGCTTTTATGATGGGCCGAATGGTTATTGTGAGTAAACATGCGAAATTGAGAATAATTATTCTCGGAACAGAAAGGACGATGTTTGCTTTCGTGGACGAAATCGAATTAAAGTAGAACACCGGAGACTGGTAATTACTATGCACGGCCGGAACAACTCTCTCTGTCTCTCTCTCTAACGCACCAACTCGAATAGAGCCGGTATAACCCTTATATAGACCTATTTCTGAGGATATCAGCGAGCATGGCTAAACCCACCCTACCCCCACACTCAAATAACAACGTTTAAATAAGGTCTAAGACTTGTCAACCAATGAGGGGAGGGATGTGGGGGAGGGTATCAATTAAACCGGTATGAAGCTGAATACGAAGGCACACAAAGCAAAGCGTGATACATGCAAGGCACCCCATAAAAGTCGGCACGGGGGGTGAGGGTGGGAGCTACTGTCACCCTGTAAAGAGCGCATGCTCTCGGGTAGACACACGTGACGGGTACATGGTCGAGACCTTTTTCATTGCTAGCAGCTGCCTGATTGGGGGACCCAGAACGCCGTAAATAAACGCAAGACGCATTGGCATTGGAGAGCGACGAATAAAAATAATAATGCTCATTACACCGCGTGATCCAACAACTCCAGAAGTTGTGGTGCGATTTGTGCATTCCATCGGGACCATCGAATTGCCGGGTGTTGCGGCCAGCGACCACTTGGAGGCTCTCGAGGGGCAGCGGAAACCGGCTGCTGCTGCATCATTCGGAGTTTAACGCCCACGCGACCCCTGGGTTGGTTGAAGACTTTTGCTGATGCTGCGACCACTTTCACCTCTTCGTGTGACACTAAACACGCCGCCAACTGCACACAATATTCCCGAGAATCTCCATCCACGGCAACAACAACAACAACAACAACAACAACAGCGAAAGCAACCACGCATACCTTGATGTGAACATCATCGAATTTCGCCTTGGGCCTCAACACAGGAGCGGCGGCGGTGGTGACAGCACCATTCGGTGGAGTCGGTCGTCTTCCGGGTTCGGACAGAACGGCGTCCAGATTGCGCGGACGCGGTGAGTTTGAGAGTTGGCCGACGGCGGCGGCGGCAGCAGCAGTCGCGGGGACCCGTCGGTTGACCGGTGTGTCGGGAGTTTGGCGGGCGAGTCTGGACGCAGCCGCGGCTACAGACGGGGTCGAGGAGGAGGAGGAGCAGGAGGGGGATGAAAGGCTGAGCAGGTCTGGATTGCGGTTGACTTGAAGGAGGCGCATGGTGAGGCCAAGCGAGAGGTCCGATTGGGTCACGAAGTCGTGCTGACGGGGGCAGAAAGCGAGCATCAAGTTTGGTGGGGACCAAAATTATCAGTGGTTAAAAGACAACCCCAGAAGGAGATGGGTTGTCGTCGCAACGATTTTGGATCAAATTAAAAGCAACAGATATAGGGCACGACTGAGTTGAGCAGTAATTCCGTTGCATGAGCCGGGTGGACTCCTCAAACATACCAAGCGAGAAATGGGCGTCTCGTGAAGCTCTCAAGAGCGACTTAATCCCTAGGAGCCACAAAAAGCTAGAAAATGCCCTACCTCGGAGATCAAGATGAATAGATATGCGGCACAAAAGGCGGCCATTGTTGTTGTTGTTATTGCTATAGAATCGGACTCTATTCGGACCCATTGGACGAAATGTGACCCAAAGATACCCTAGGAGGCAGTAACACTAAGTGTCTGCTGTTTAAACGACTTTGGGTGAATCAGCCACCAGTAGCAGACCGCCGCTGCTGCCTAGGAAAATCCTTTTCCAGGTACATGACCAAAATAGTAGCCAGTGGGTGCGCGCGCACACGTATGTTACGCGATTTCTTGCCGACTAGGAAGGAAAAAATCGACGTCATACATTGGACACCATACAGGCAGTGGCGGCTAGCCTAAGACGACTGAAGCTAACTCCGACCTAACCCAAATAACAAGCACTTGAATTCAAGTATAGCAAATTGGTGAAAGAAGTTGAGAAGACGCGTCCAGTTAAAGCCGCTTGAATAACCCATCAAGCCTCTGCACAAACGCATCTTAAAGTCGGTGTACGCAGAAGGAATTATCAAATCGCCAAGAAAAAACAGGCCTCCATTATGCAAGCACACCATTCGACCGTGATGTCACTTCACGGTTTCACGAACACACAAAGAAATCGACCACAAAGTTCTCGAAATGCGACACCCGAAAACAGCGCACCAAGCCCATGCGACAAAGCACACCTCGCCAACTTTGCCCAACTGAGGCCATTTTGTCACCGGTTTACCGGAGGGCGGTCAATTCTCGCTGGGACGTGGGCATCAGCCCCATTTAACCACCCCGAGTAAATGGGTGGCACCTGTAGAGCATTCCCATGGAAATGTCATCCACGAAGCCAGCTTACCCTCTGGCAGGAGAAGGTCGCAGGAAACAAAAACAGAACTGCCGTCCTAGTCTGGCGGATCGTAAATTCACAGAATGCGTCGCGATTGGTGTAAACAACCCAAAGTGGCTGCAACACTGGCAAACCATCCTAAGGGTCGCCTTCCTGCAACCGGTTGACACGCGGGAACGAGATTAATATTTGAATGCGGTTGTGCATTTTGCGTGCAACCCAATATATCGCACTAGATATGAACGCTTTTTTTCACTTTATAGCAAGTACATTAAACTCTGCAATTAAAGGCGCACGCGTGACCTTGGGAGTATTGACGGGTAGAGGAGGAGATTTGGGCATTAAAACACGAGGTAGCGTATTTTAGAAACTAAGCAAGTTGAAATATGCAAACTAGTGCAACCGGGTAAATGGCTTACGTGCGATGCTTAGCATAGTTAATAACCAACGATAGCCAGATAACAATCATCCATTGAGTCCAACTTGGGGGTTTTTTTTCGGGAACCTATCTACCTATCCTCTCGTAGGAGATTGCCGCACAAATTTGAATTTTAATTTGATGTCCCGGATTGAGACTGCCCACGAGCGACGATGGAGACCCGTTCAGCTACACTGTTAGTTATCAGACGCTGCGACAGCGCCAGTCTTGGCATGGTTACGCAAGTGGATACACTCCCCAGTAATTATAAACGCAGGGCGTGTGTGTGTATGTGTGAAAGGGGGCGTTCAAACAGTCCCTCGCAGCCAGCATTAGCTTGAAAAGTAAACCCAGACACCTCAACGTTTGCGTGACGTAGCAAAATGAAGGTGTACACCGGAGCAAAAACGTGACAAAAAATATTCACTGGCATATAACTTGGTTCTGGTAGCAGTGATTACTATTTAGAGGACTAAGGCCTACAGGCTCCTGCGTAGTTGTGCTAACAAACAATACTACTAATCAAAGTGTTTATGTGTGCTACTGACGCAATAAAGGGGATATGCCGAAATGATGGGGAGACTTACAGTCAACATGAGCTCGGCAGCTGGACGCTTCTTTTCGTTCTTGGTGAGGGCGTACTTTAAAAATCCATGGAATTTACTGGACCTTAAAAAACGGAAAGACATGGGAATGACAATGAATGCAAATAAGCCCTCCACGCTGGCCCAACAATGGGGAGACTTGCCATTTGACCTTGTTTCTTAGGACAGGCGGTTTGTAGCTCTTCGTGCTTAGAATTCGCAGTGCCCTATGCGAGATGGAGAGGGGGTGGTAATAAGAGCAGAGAATAGGGGATAACAACGTGGTAAGGGGTCGGACAACAAGGGAGGAGACTTACTTGAGGGGATTCAAATCAAACATGGGAGGCTGCAGTTCGGCATATTCGATGGCGGTTATTCCAACTGCCCAGATGTCACACTTTTCGTCATAACCACCTTTTTTTTCAACAGTCACAACTTCCGGTGCCATCCTAGTGATTGTTTAAATAAAGAAGAAAAGGGAAAGCATTAGGAGAGCGTGGACACAGCTGGACATGGTGAAAGTAAATGTTGATCTAGAAACCACGAGGAGCACACTCATTGGCTTTCCTGGTCGCATTTCAAGTATCGATTGCCGAGAACGGCTAGACCCTAGTTCCTCAACCATTTCTCTGATCGTTTTGTCCGCGTCGACTTGAAGTATTGCTTCCCTCTCCGGTTGATGGCATGGCTCCTTTTCAGCTTCTTCGGCGATTGTAGAATGGAAAAATTTGAAATCTCAGGTAGTTTGCGTCTCCTCTCCTTCTACGCCCGTAAGTACTGAGGATACTTCGAAATGGTTTCAGCCGCCGTTAACATCGCGAAACCAAACAATCGTCACTTTTTGGTGTTGTCTTCATGAAAATATGTATGCCTACGGCAGAGGGTGAGTCAGCTTCATTGGTTTAGCGATCTTAATTACATTTGTACCGTGATTAGGGAGGAATACGGACCACAAGCGACGCTCTCAGCACGCAACCGGCGCGATCTCATACAGGCACTGCTTAGGCAAAATAATAGCCACTGTTTTTACCAAACCGATTCTGGAGGGAATAAAGACCCCAAAACGCCGGTGGTATGAAGAATAAAGTCACAAAAATCGGCAATTAATTTGTAACAACCCTGTAGAAAGACAACCCGAGAGGCTTACCAGTAGGGTGTTCCAATAAGAGAGTTGCGACGCTGTATTGTCTGCGTAATTTGCGCAGCAACGCCAAAATCAGCTGTGGAAATGTAAAATGGTGTAAGAACGTCAATCTAGAGATAAATGGAAGGGGGGGGACTTGTTGCACAAAAAATGCCGGAACTGTCAAGTATCCTAAATACCGGTGAACTTATGGGACCTGTAAAAACGTTTGCCGCTAATTCGATTCGATCAACCACACGTGGATTACAAGAACGGTATTTCCAAATTGGAAATGAGCTTTTATATCTCAGATGGCCACGATTTCGCAAACCGTTTAAGGGGAAACTGTGCAGGCCTGTAAAATCCATCCGGCTGATCAATTTAACGGGCGTAATCAGGTGCTTGCATCTATACATAAACCATCGGGGCGCTGTTTTTCATGTGTGCCTAAGGCAGACACCCGCTGTAATTCTCGGGCGTCTTTAGTACCACAAATCTACGTTACGATATAAATAAATCCAATTAATTTAGTGCAGCTATCTCCTACTAGAGGATGAGGCACCTTTATTGGATGCTTGAATGAATAAACTTGGGGATATTTTTCGGGTGGCGTCGCTAGCGCCACTGGGAGCGCGACCACCATCGAGCATGCCCAGTCGATTCCCCTAGTAAGTACTAACTCCGCCCAACGTAGACTAACTTCGGTTATCGGACGAGAAAATGCGCTTCTACGTAGCATTGTCGATGCTAGGTTACGATATAAACGATCCCCTTAACAATGCGGATAAATTTCTGGATCGATCCGATGTTACGGGTTGACGGAACTGCTACATGCAACAACGCCCGTCAATGTACGCGTCCACCACAAAACAGTAGGCACAATTCATAGACAGTCAATCGACGCGTGGCATTAGTGGCCAGTGCGTTATTTGCCCTCAAAACGACGCGATTGACCAGATTGCTTGACGCATCCCGTATGTTGTTACCGACATAGCTCCGACGACTCCGGTTTCGTCAATTATACAACAAACCCATTGTGTCTAATTGACAAGGGTAAAAGGTCATTGCACAACGAAAAGTGGTTAAAAACTGCAAGTAGAATTCAAAATTATTGAGCCTAAACAGCAATTCATTACGGAAGATGAACACCACTGTTTAATATTTAAAGCAATATGCGTCAATATTGGCGTTTTCAGAATAACACCACGAGAAGCATATTCAATTTTAAAATAAAAACAAGCAAAACAAAGTACACAGGGAAAAATTGGGAAATGAGTTTGAACCCACATAAAATAAATAATAAACGCGGTATTCTTACAATTTCTTTATAAACACAGAAATTACGAATGCATAAAAAACGAAAGCGTGCAAAATAAAATATTACCTATTTTAACTGACCCATCTTCACCAAGGAGAATATTAGCTCCCTAAAATGAATACGATCCGAAATTAATGTATGGCAAATTGGAAAAATAAACTGTTTTTTTAAAAAAACCGTACATATGCGGTAACGTTGAGCACGTCATAAATAAATTGTGGCAAGAATACAACACCGAAATTATAATGCAAGTACATATATGAACACAAAAAAGCCTCTCACCTTAATATCTCGGTGGATTTTTCCTTGACTGTGCATATAGGCGATTCCTCTTAGTGTTTCTCGCGATAAAAAGGCAATACAATCCTCGTCAATAGGTTTACGTATGTCTAATATGATAATGTTTAATGAAATAACCCCCACTTGTATATATATCTTGCATAGAGTAACCGCCACAAAATTCCATACAAATCCACAGCTTGTTGTGTCTGAATACCATAATCAAAACAATATAAAAGTAACCGAAAATAGCTGTCATAGAATTCCACAATATTCTGGTGACGACACTCTCGGAGTGTCTGAATTTCTTGAAGAACCGCTTTAATGTCATCCTTTGCATCCACCTTGATTATTTTCACGGCTGCATAACCTTTTTTGCGCAGACGAAGTGCCTAGAATTTAACTCGATACCAATGAACAATTATACCTTATATACTTCTCCATAGGTTCCAACTCCTATACTCCGAATGAGTTTATAATCTTCTTTGGGATCACTTTGGTTCACAACCTCTCGAATAAAATCGAGTTTTTGCTCGCTTATTAAGCAACGAACCGACATTTCGGCAGTTAACCAAACAACGAACACATATCAATACACGCGCTCAAATTAACCGCCACAAAATATGCCTCAATAAATGACTCATTAATGATGCAGAAAGTTTTGGGACGAAATATTTTCCAAAATAAAAATTTACATCGTCTTTGTTAGGCATTTATTAAAAGCAGTTACTAGGGAAAGTATAACCATTTTCTTGGACGCGCATTTCCTTTATAACTTGACCCCAGACATGGTGATCTACAAGTCATATTAGCCTCATCGATCATCAATTATATTTTGAAACAGTTCCACCCGACCTAAATGGAGATTATCTAAACTAATCGCTTGCCTGTACGACTAATGCACTAAAACAACTCCACAGGGCGTTGTTGCGTTTAATCACTTAATCATCCAAACGATGTAAAGAATCCTGGTTTCCCGTTATCCCCCACCATCAACACGCAAGCTTTGGTTTAAAAACCTGGTCCTCCCAGCCAGATTACTGCAGTTTGCTATAAGGCACACTAAATTCACTGGTTTTGGTGAGCCAATACACCCTCAAACTGTGGGATCCAATAACGTAGCTCTTGACAAACATGCTGTTGCAAGACCTGTAAGGCTGGTGCACAACCCCGACTTCTTAACCGGGCGATCACTGATATTATCGAACTATATACCATCAAATCTCCAGCATAACATAAAATACATGGGTTTTACGTTCAACACACTGTTTTGTGATAAAGTGACATGAACGCCGCCATATTAAAATTTCGACGTCGTCGTTACCTAGATCGAAATGTTCATCGCCTTGATCTGTTTACCGCCGCCCAGTCCTTCCGACGTTACATCAACCTGGTTATCCAAGGTCTGGGGTTTCGCATATGTTAACGACATTTGATCGCTACTACGATGCGGGAGTAACAGTTGCATAATCCTGTAGGTTTTTTTTCGGCGCCTACAGATATTGAGCTCTACTAGAGCAAGCGTTGTTTTTTAGCAGCAATTTCAACCGAAGGTCGTCTGCCCGTACCTGAAAATTTCAATGTCATTACCCATTTCACTATCTCCATTACGCAGCGACGGTCGCGTTGGTTCCTGAAAATTATTATTTTTACCGTGATTTAATTTATGATTGCGCAGCGATATTTTGCTCCTACATGCCTTGATAGGCGACGCCAACGGCCTGTTACTGTTCACGGAGAATCTGATTTCTTTAATGGTTACGTTTGAGCAAGAATTCACTCCTCCACTTTATATAGTAATTCCATTGTCGGACAAAGCAATGAATACCTTATGCGATTCCTCGCATTCACGTTACCGTCATGTCGTGCATCCAGCTTCTCGTCGAACTTTAAGTACATACCAACGCCGGACACAAGTAATCAGTAAAGCGCATTGCTAGTCGCTTTACATGACAAAGCATCTTGCAGAACGCACGAACCTGGACAGAATGCTGCACCTGGTGCCAAGGAGACTCGGCATAACAAGACACCAGTAAATTGAACTGAATAGCCTCCTCTATTAACAGGCGCAATGTTGTATTCATACAGAGGTTGGGGGAATAAGCCCATTCACCCATGGGGTAGTGTGAAGAATGAGTCACTCAATCGATTCGATTTGAAACGACAGAACATTGACAGAAGAGGTGGCACAAGCGACTTGGTGATCTTTTAACACGGCGTCGTGGTCTGCACGTTACGGGAATTCATGAATGGAATTAACTCTATAACAGTTTTCTTGGGGAACCAAATGTGAAGAAAACACCAGCAATTTGGAAATATATATCAAACCGCGAGCTAGAAAAGCATAACGATAGGACGTTCTATTCACGGCAGCGAATACACTGGCTCATTTATCCCGATTCCTTTGACACTTGCAAAACATAAGTCTAGCAAGTTTAATGCACCTTTACGCACGTTAGCCTAGTTATTTCACGTATTCGTGTTCATTGATTCTGCATCTCTCATGTTTAATCGCAACTTCCTGTATTATTTTGTTTTTTTGCAAATTTTTAAGCAGGCATTTTTGTTCTCGGGACAATAGTAATGCGAACACCATTATTTTATTCAGATAATGACTCAATAATCCGTCCCGTGTGATTTCAAAGACACACTTCCAGCTACCAATCGCACCATTGGCTTTAGCGACATTGCTGTTGGTAAATTCACGCGTTGGAGCGCGGTTTCTGTGCGCTAACCGAATTGTACTTTGGGTATTTTTCCTTTCGCCGGGGACCCCGAAAGTCGGATTTGTCTGATACTCTCCCAGTCGTCACTTATGGTAAGCCAAAATTAGGAGCCAAAATAATCGAAATTAGTAAGTCTGCACACGAGGGACATTTCAATATATCATTTATCGGAAATACCTTGGTCATCCGGAGCTGTTTGATTCAAGAAGTTATTAGGTCGTGGTGTCTGTAAGGATAAGAGTATATTACAGGGTTAAGAGGGATTTCATTCTCGATGCAAGGACAGACAGGAATGGCGTTTGGATTTTTCTGTCGTAGGTAATGAACAGGAGTTATCGGCAAATCTGTTATATTCTGCTTCAGCTTTTGATTCTCCACTTGAAGCTGCTCGACGGCTATTTTCAGTTGGCGGACTTGCTCCCCCAATGACTTCCATGTATCGTCTTTCGTCTTGTCACGCGAAGAAGAACCCGGTTGACGTTCAGTTGTCGACGTTCTCGTAGGTACGGTTGATGCGGCCATTTCTGGCAGGATATTTCCGGTCATCTGCTTCACTATTTTCCTCGATGGAAAAAGTATTAACACAAGTATCAATGGTTTCACAAAGCTCACGATAGCGTGATCGATCGTCCAGAAAAGTCCGCGATTCAGCACGGTTCTATTTAAACAAAACTCTTAATCGAGATGAGAACTACAACAACTATTTGAAAGTATGTAAAAGTTTATATAAAACGTTAATTGTAATTTAATAAGATGGATTTTCTCTACAGTGTCGCGAAGTGCATCAATCTACGCTGTTCAAAATCGATCAAACATTTGTTGCTACTCCGCCAATGCTATTGGATGTGTTGGTATCATGTGCCATCCAATGTCTCTTCAACACTATAAGCCTATGACGGTCTTTTTTAATACTAATATTCGCTTTATTAACCTGTATATACCCCCATCCTCAACCAGAACGGATATCGATAAGTTCTACAATTCCATGAAACGTTTTATTTCTTCAAATATGCATAATTCTTTTATTTTACTCTGTCGTGATTTAAATTCTTCTCCTATTAGCCCACTTCCTACATTTGGTCTCAATCCCATTGTCAATTTATCTACGCGCGAAGGGAATCTTCTTGACCGCATATTTGTGTCCGATTCTTCTCTGTACGCATGTCGCAAGCGTGCAACCTCTAGACTAGTCAGACCCTTGCATGGTCGATGGTCGACCGAAAATGTATGGTAAAGATAACCAAAACTATTCCCATTGTCCTTAATCTAAAGAAAATTCGCATCCGTTCGCATCGCCTCCAGAACCAGTGCACTTTAGGAGATGCGAATGCCACAACCGACCTCAGGGTATTCGCCGATTTCGACATTGCTATGGAAATAGACCATAATCTCCGAATTTCGTACGACACTCACTGCAGACATACGGAACTATACCTTACTCCCGTGTCATATCATCTTCATTTCTAAAAAATGGAGGCGAAAGAAGGAATGGCTCTGCCACCAGGGTAGTTATCAAGAAATTAAACCCATTTTGATTATGATAATAGCTGAGGTTAATCGTCTTAATCAAATTTTTCAAAATTAGTTTTTCAGAACATTGAAACACGGCTACCTCTCGAAAAATCTACATCGATTGACGGGAACCCGTCGCTTATATCTACCAAGCGGATCCCTATACATTGATGCTCTGAATGATGGCTTTATCTTCAAATCTGCTGACTATTCCGCGGTACCTCAAGTTGGATCTCTTAATCCAAGCACTTTTCTAACCGCCCACGAATCCTCTATCTCCTATATTTTTGCTGGCCTCAAGAGCTCCACGACAACTGGTCCGGAGAGGCTCCCACGCGCAGTTCTGAAAATCGGTGACCTCGAGATTTTTCCGATTGTCACCCAACTCTTCAATTATTCGCTAGGTGAATGCTCTATGACACCTATTCCGAAACTGGCCAATGTTTCCGCCGGACCTGTTAAGTATAGATATATATATCCAACTCTTCTGCGTGGTTTAAAGAGATTGAGAAGCATCTCATCTCTATCTTGGAGCACACGATCAAACTATCGATAACCCGCTCATAAACAAAATAGAAGGACTCTGGAGGAGCCAATCGACTGGGGGTGTATAAAGGCGTCCAACCATAGGCTGAAAGTCGACCAACCAGCGCCCTGATTAGCCGACAAGGTATGACTAAGCTTATAAAGCGTGTGATTTTGTATAATTCAGGACAGGGGCCAATCGAGATCAATTAGGGGTGAGTCATCAAGGGATGACGCGATCTATCGGTTGAGGTATTGTATAATTGATTCAAATGGAATCAAAAATGCTTTACGGAAACAAGAAATTGTCATCGAACCTATTATCCTGGATGCAAGAAACCGATTCGACAGCAAAAAAACACCAGAAAAAAGATATCCAAGGAGCTGTATTCCACGCCTACAGCAAAGACGATGGAACGGAAACGCTGGGTTATTTATTTAAGAAAATTTGGACGAATTAGGTGTGGGCCAATCAATCAGAGAATAGGGACGTGACATTTTAAAATAACACGGACCAATCCGCTGAGAGTGACGAGGGGGTTCCTATTTTGCTATGCAGCCAAAACAAACCCACCGAGACGCAGCATGTTGGGGAGCATACTTTCCCGAAAAAGCTTAATTTTTTATGTCTCTTATTATTCCCTCGATATCGAAATAGACTGGTAATTAATTACTGCCCATGATTATTCTATAATCTTCTCCAATCCTCGTGAGCGAAATTCAATAAGGTCCAACTTAATTGTGTGCGTATTAGTCATGCCTTGACCATATCTCACGGTTTTTGGCATACCATCGGCGAACGTCCTTACCACCTGCTAGGCCCTCATTGGTCTACTATTTTAACTGACCCTTTTCGATTTCTGGCGCTTCAACCAAACCGGAAAACCGCCATGACGCTACCGCGTGTGGACATTAACATGTACAAAACAAGCAACACGTCGCGCGTGTTGACCTCACGCGATTATCGGATTGGCTGCTAACGTCAACAGCGACGCCTATTTTCAGAATATCGTCCAACACCTGTGCCGATTCGTAGAATGACCCCGAAGACGCAGGCGCTCACCCCACAGGTTGGGGCATTCAATACTTACACGCAAATACGAATTGTGCAACATTCCATTGACAAATTTAGAATATTTCGGTATTTACATTCGCCAAACGTCTGACCAATACCTTAGGGGTATTGCCCTAAGGTCAGGTCGAGCGCCCGCATGAACCCTCGCAAACGCACGGCTTCAAAATCGAGCGTACCATCTTCACACCACAACCCCCATCACTCTTTCTCTCGCAGCCGAATTGCTCGCGACCACCCGAGTACAATCAATGCTCCACGAGCATGCGTTCGCGAAGATAATCTTGGGTTAAAAGACGAGTGAGTACAAAATCGTTACAGCAAGACACATATAGGTATCACTCAAGGCGTCTCGCCCTCGTGAAGAAAACAACAGTTATTGCCGTAGGGACAGTGACTGCCGTTGCGACAGGGTCGAGTGGGATGATAATAATTACAATCTTCGTGGAGAGTGCACCATGGCCAATTAGGACATCGCCTGAAGATCTTCTCGGCTCCCGGTTGCCACCGACCGCGCCCGGAGCCCGGAGCGCCCGCAGTAGTCGATCTACCCCCCCTTCGTCGTCCTCTTCCGGCGTCAGGAACGATTAAGTGATTTGATGACCTCTGCGATGAATCTGCGAGACCACCGCGACGACTCCAAGCGGGACGGTGATCTTCGTCGTCTATACGTAACAGAACTGGGCTGTGAACTGTGAAGTCATCCGATACGCTGCAATGTAGAGAACCATAATTGAGAGAGGGGTGGGGGATTCGGTGATGTTGATTGATCACGCATGATTAAGAATATTTAGACGCGGGGCAGCCCATTTAATCTTCCGACATATTTATACTCAGATGTTAGCCTAGAACGGAGTGAAGGTGGTCTCTACGTTAACATACCATAAAAGCGGAGGAAATGTGCGATTTGGTATCAACAGATCCCAGGTATCTCCTACTAGAGGATAAACCAGCTGCTTCATGGGGGTTTGTCATGAAGATTCTCGGGCATATTTCGAACCCAGGTCCCTCACTAACAGATCGAGGATGCTAACGGCTAACACAGCTTAATTTACAGTGTGACCATAAAGCACAGGGGTGATATTGTCTGTTTTTGGGTCACAGATTGACGACCACTTACGGGTTGGTGAAATGCAACTCTTCGTGTGGGTGCAACAAATCAATAAGTCTGCCACTGGTGCCAAAGAATACACCACCAAAAGTGTCCTCGGTGTTGTCGGATTCAATTTCATCATAGTAATCAATATCCGATCTGTCGTATTGTTCGTCTTCATAGCTCTAAAATGAAATTTGAAATTCAAATCTATAGGTAACCATAAATTTCGGTTTAGGTGCGTAATCTTAAAAACCACGAAGAACAAGGTTGTAATGAAAACATAAAATATGAATTGAAAACTAGGATATGGTTTACAGTGGTTAAACGAGGGTGATAGATACGCAGTGGTGGTGAAGAACACGCAGCAAAAAACAGTGGAAACAAAATAATAGTGGTATTCGCTTTAAGGCCACGGAGATGAAAACTTTTAGCATTACAATTTACAAGATGGTACCACGAGAAAACCAATTGACAAAATTTCTAATCTAATCTAATGGATCATCAACAGAAATAGATTTCACCAAATTACTGCAACGAACCACATCAAAGTCCGGATCGTCGTAGAAATGGTGACCAGAGGCGATTGGGGACAAAGAGGCAACTGGCACAGGTGGGGTGGCCATCCGCGGAGCGTCTAAGCATGGATGCTTTGAAGCGATTTCGAGAATTTTATTAAGCATAAGACAAGACCGAAGTGAAATAGAAGAGAAGCGCTTGCGGCAAACGGGACACTGGTCACTGTGTAAATTGAGGTTGCTGAGACAACTGTTACAGAAGCAATGTTGACAAGGGAGCATTCGAGGATCATTGAACCTAAATAAGCAGACATGATTAAGTCAGGCAGTACCATTGAGCTTGATACAAACATATCAATGCAAAATAAGTAGCCATACCGATGAATAAATCAAAAAGGAGACTCGATAAAGATTATGCGTATAAGTAGGAAATTTTCATACCGTTCACGACAAATAGAGCACTCCAACAAAATGTTTAGGTCATCAATGAGTTGGGTGGGGGTCTCCCGCGCCGTTTCACTCATCTTCGAAATCGTATCAGAAGGCCACAGATATTTTGCGCAAAATATGATTGAACAGATTATCAACATCATTAATGAACACTTTATAAGAAAGTTATCTCACTCAAAAAGAATAAAAAAGATTTTGAGTGCAGTCATGCTGAAATTTATACATGACATGAAAAAGACATCGGAAGTTGGTTGGTGCGTGATATGTATTTGTTCTTTTTGGGGCTTCCATTTTAGTTTCGTTATCCAATATTATCCGGAAATGTATTTGTCTGAACATGTTTGATCTATAGTATTTGTATCATCGGGGCTCTCAGTAAGCGTTTTATTTGTTGTACGCGCATTGCTGAAATTGCGGTGCTCGTTGCCTAAATACAGCCATTGCCTTAATGTTATAATAGCTGGACTCGGCCACTCCTTGCTGTGGCCAACTTGACCTGTGCTTCGAGTGCTAGTTAATTCCCCTAGCAACGTATAGTGAAATCTCTGTTTATGTGTATTGAATAGAGAGTCCGAGTGAAAGTCTAGTATGATGCAAAATTTGAGACTCATACATTCACACACTCAACCCGCCTATTGTACTGGGTTCGCTAATATGCCTGATTCAACAAGTTCCGTCGGCCGGGTTCTGCCTTCGCAAACTTGCATTCCAGTAGTACAGCGCCTCTCTACAAAATTCAGAAATGGTCATAATCGTTCAACTGCTTGCCTGTTACAGATTCCGTCGTTCTAAAACTTCATTTCTAAGGAAAGTGCCCGGTAGCCCGCAGATTAGAATAATCTTTTTTAGAAAGGATTTTAAAATTCTTGAATCTTTCAATTTCACCCTAGTATAGGTGTAATCATCCTTGTCCAGCTTAGTTTTGATCTAATTATTTTCTATTTGACTATCCCCTCAATGCATCGCTTTAAGGATAATCCTTCGAAGAAATTTACGATAGAGTTTATCATTGAATATCATTTTTATTTGCTTGCCGAAAACCCGCATCGAAAATACTAATAATAATGGCATTCGCTCTATAAAGGTAACGGGACCAAAACTTTCGGCATTAAAATAAACATATATTTGCTGACGAATTTAATACTTATCATATGCATTCAAAGTTCGTATTAAAGGCATTACACAAAGACAGATAGTTCAATACAGCATGTTCCGTGGATGCAATCCAGCCTAATTGATCACTGTGAGCCGATTGTGTGATTGGACTCGTGGTTCACAGTTCTTCTTTCAATAGTACACCTTTCTGTTTAGAAGTCCTGACGATCTTCTCTTATTCTATTAAAATAGAAATTAATTTTCTCAAAATCCGTATAGTAATTTTTATTTTTAAATTATTAATTTTAATGTTTATTTTATATTATAGAAGTTTTACAGACGCCTTGCAATTATTCACAAACAACACACCAATGCGTCCCAATTAAACCGTCGATTGCACGGTTTTAAATCGATTAATTAAAAATACATGTAAACCAAGGAGATATTCTAAATCGGTAGCGGTTCAGACCTGCCAGCCATACGCCCAAGACTAATCGGTGAAAACACACTAACGTTAGTTATTTCCGTGGCTCAGTTCCATTCTCCAAGTATGGACACACACGCAAATTACCGAAATTCATTAGGAGAATGTTTGATGTTTTAATGGATGGCTGCGCTGTGGGGCTTCCAAACCACTGTCTTTTAGTCATCAAGAAGTGATACTTACTCCTTTAACTTCCGTTTAAGAAGATTGTTCTCACAGATAAGTTCCTCAATCCTCTCATCGCGCTCTGCGAGCCTCTCGGTGTAATTGTTGACTAAAAACTGAATCGTCAATTCGGCAAACGGAGTTGGTCGAACTTACATTTGCCTCTTCCGCAAATTGCGTTAGCGCAGCGATCGATTTATGCATCTCTTTCTGACGCCGGGCGAAAACGTCCTTTCTAAAATTAAAGTAGGCAATTCAAATTTGGTTTCCACAACTTCCGTCTTTCTGTAACTCTATTTTTGGCGCATGTGATGGATAGGGCCTATCAATGGCCGCCATAATGCGTTTGCCTAACTTTATATACTTCGAAGGTTTAATTTGCCTTTCTTGCAAATTTCGTTTATTCGTGTTAACTTATTCTGTATCTGCTTTGTATAATAGCCATTTCTTGTATAATTTTTGTTTGTTGTAATTATTCAATGCTCAACGTTTTGGTCCTCGGGACATTAATAAAGCGAATAACTTCATTATTAGTGTGATTTTTTTCCATTCATTTATTACGCGGGAATTGATTTATATTCAATTTTGAGACCACAATTTATTAGAATATATTACCTCTGAGGTCTATTCTGTAAATACTGCACCGGTAGGTGAGCCACACCAGCTAGCTATCTGTTAGTACGTGATAACCGAGGTATAACGTAAGTAACGGGGTTACGTGTTAGCCACCAGTATCAAAATTATGAAAACATTATTTGAAAACCTTCCAAGTAGCTAATATAAGACACCGCAACTTTTGAAAAGATTCCACACGGCGTACTTAGGTTTATCGTCATTGTCGAGTGTCTACACACTGTTTAAAATCTACAAACACCACTCGTTTTAACGGATGCTATGCACCAATTAAGACCTATCGTTTCGTTAAACACAGATTTTGGGACTGCGCTTGACCCACTGTGAAAATTTTCATCTTCGTTGTGAATCTTTCGATTTCTTAAGGTCACGAAGACCAAAACCTTCAGCATTAAAATTTACAACTAGAATACGTCAACGCGAATACAGGAAACAACAACGAGGAGGTAAATTAGAAGAAAACAAATACCCCCCCCCAACGTATATAAAGTATGACAAATCGATTTAGCATAAACTGCGGCTTTGCATGAAACCGCTGTCATCAGAATCAATCAGTTTCACCGGAATGTACCGATCTGCTACCCGGGGTAATTAATTGAAAAAAATGGGGAGAGTATGGCCCCACTTCGCTGAATTATTTCGTGTGTGTGATATAACGCGTTAGATACCGCACTTAATGGGAATTTGAAATATAAAATAAAGACTGGCAACAAAAATCGTAACTTTTGAATATGAATAAACGTTGATTTTATGTTGAAAATAAAATACTGGAAATGTTTTTAAACAGACACCATATCTCCGGGAAATTAAAATGCCCGCATACGTCATGCGTGTGTAATTTGAAAGATTTATGAGAATTTAAGCACCCATTGCCCGTTTGAAAGCACACATGGTTCGGGTTTTTTTGAAAAAAAAAAACGATTTAGTCAACTAAATTGATAGTAAGAACAAATTGATGAATGCAACATATCCCAATATTATTAATTTATTAATTAATATAACTCGATAGCGGAAATGTTAACCTTAATAGCAGGTAACGATCACTAAATATTAGTATTTAGAAGCGAATACAACGATTAAGTGCACAATGACACAATATACACACTCCATATCCTCACGAAAATAACTAATGAAATAAACCCGAGATTTTGATATTCAAATTAGCATTCCGTTTGCATGCATGGATGCCGTAAACCAGAGCGCACTTGAGAAGCACTTCAATGCCGAATCTCAGTTCATTTATATTGAACTAATAAATAGGCATCTCAATTTTCGGGGTGACTGAAAGAATTGACAAAACTTACAAATGCAATTTGAAGACAGGACCACTAAAGTCCACAAGATCAAATGCCCGATGGGCTGTTGCACGCATCGTGCATTTGATCAGAGGAATTAAATTAACCATTTAAATGAACCCCCCGGTCCCTTTGAAGGGAGTAAAATGCCGAAAATAAAAATTTGTTCCATAAAACATTCGACGGAGTGAACGCGAAATGTGTTGACAACAAGGAATCGTGGAAAATGGTGGAACCCAAGTCACGTACACGTGAATGTGCATTTAGATTTAGTCAACTTATGTTTTCACTGTATCTGCAGTAAAGGTAATCCCAATAATCGATTACCCGGTTTTCATCAAATCATTATGCGTGGCGTGAGCTGGCGTTATTATGATTGGCCTCACAAAGCCAATCACAAAGCTGTAGATAAAGTAACTTTTATACAATGTGAGAGTTAACCCTTTTTTCCTTATTCACTGGACATTTCAAAGAAGGATCACCACCGTTATCACAAATCTCAACTTTTTGTGCGGAATAAAAATATTTTAAACTAAATCCGCGATGTTAAAAAAACAAGAGTTTAGTCGTTAGTAAAATAATTTTAAAAAATCGAACATTTATCTTTCATCATTTATCTATCACCGTCTCATATGGCCGAACCGAATACTATATAGAATCTGTTAACGGTCATAGTTGTGTGAACAAAGGCAGAAAACAAATAGGCCTCGGGCTTGTGTTCTTTCTGCACACTTGAATTATGGGTACCTTTATAACGTTTGTATGTTTTTGTTCAAGTTTGTGCTCACGTCAATGACGCTCAACAAAAAAAACGATTGCAAAACATTTAATTCCGCGAAATTGCCCTTTTCGAGTACCGAGTTCCACCCTGTTTATTTGATCAATTATGTGTAGAAAGCGGTAACCGATTTATTGCCATTCTTGACATCGACGGGTTATCAAGATTGAGGAACACACGAGGTCTGTCATACGATCCAAACAGTCTTCTCCGGTCTTTGGTCTACACCCAACACTCACTACTCACTTGTAGATCCAAGTAGGTAACTGCATTCCACAGCGGCCATGCAACTCACTTGACGGGCTGGCTAAACCAGACGTCAGTATTAGACGAGTCTCCAGTTACACACGATAGACACGGCTAAGGAGCTCTACTCAAACATTCAAGGATCACAAAATGCGACTTGCAGAGCTCACCTGAATGGGCAGAGGGTAGATGTGCCCATTGACTCTAAACCGACTGGCTCCTGGTACGTAAGCTGCATCTAATTACCAAGACTATACATAGAAATGACATTAACCGAGACATCTACGAGGCCGGCGCAGTCTCTGATAGGAGAGCTGGTCGAACAAACGAAGAATGCCGATGACTAGACGTATGCCGTTGTAAAAATAATTGCCGATTTGATAGAGCTAGATAAAAACAATATATCTGGAGTGGTATTACTGTTAAGCGAATAAATATGGGAAGGCCTGCAACTGGTCGCGCAAAAGTCAAGTTTTATCAATTACGCGCAATGAAGTGTTTCGTGTCTCAAATTTCGGGTTTTTCTGTTTGCGTCAAAGCATGCACTTGGTATTGTGGTGGACCCTGCATGTGGAACAAGCTGCTTAGATCGGGTAAATCCGAAGTTCTACATTAATTTAACACAAAAAGGGAACAGTCGGTCTTTCTCAGGAAGAAATATCAAGTTGGATCATAAATTCAAAACTGTTCAAGCGGCTACAATAAAACTCCACATGAATAAAAAATGAAGATTCACACAGAGCGTGTGTATAGATTTTAAAGTTTCTCCGGAATTCATTATTTAATTTTTTGGAGCCCATTGTATATGGGCAACAACATTATTGGCTACAGCGTATTCGACAAACAATTATTCATCTACTTAAAAATACCATCTACTTTCGAAGTATCTAGAAAGCACTAAACAGAGCGATAATCGTGTAACAGAAAACACGGCACCGATTTCTCTACCTGGGGTGTGTCATCGACGCGTTCGTTTAGGTAGGAACGAAATCGATTTGTGGGTAGCTTAACATCACTATTAATCAGAGCACGCCATAATGCAACTCCATTTGCCTAATTCGCCACATTTGTTTTTGTTGTTGCCGTTAACGGGGAGGAAATAACATAAAGTGCACATTCCACCTCCAATGCGGTTAAATAACATTGAAACTGCTAATATGCGCTGTAAACGGATTTTGGTAAATATGGTGGGGTTTAGCATCAGCAAACAGGCGGCTCTGCACTGCAACTATTTTCAACAACCCATGGTTCATTTCCCCTTTTCGTCATTGTTAATATTTTCCATTATTTGAGTCATGGGTTTTACTGCATCAATACTAATTGAATTTGCGACGCCATTGGTCGATCGGAATGTCGGCTTTAGCGCGAATTATCGATTTTTGCCTCGTTTGAAGTCTAAATGTGTCGGTGATTGCGTACTCGCCGTTTGTAGCGATGGTCACATGCAACTTGCGATCAAATCCCCGCCACTGTCTTGTCCAATAAACGACTCAACTTTTTACTACGGCCCCCATTCTCTGTTTCCGTGTTTTTTGCTGAGTTTGGATAAAAATGAATTTAAAAAAAAAACGATTAAATTTTTTTTAACTTTACGTGAAACTGAGCGATTGGGCAGCCGTGACAAATGCATTTCCGGCGGTTGTCGGGCTGTCGGTCTGGTCCATCTGAAAAACGCCCCCGTGCGGGAAGACCGAATCCATTTTTCGCGCAGACACAGGGCTTTCGATCGGGGTCACTTCCTGGCCGTTCCATTCCGTAACCAGAGATTCTGTTGCGAAAAATTGGATGGCGAGTTTAGTAAGCGCACGTGGATATTTGTTTGTCGATCCTAAGCGTGTCGCAGATAAATGACATATTGGTGGATGGCCGCCAAAATGAATTGTTCTGGCTGTTGGATGTGCGGTATTTGATACACGGGTACAAACGAACTCTCCTCACCTGACCATTTTATTCGTGGGAGCTATAAAATCCGGTTTACAGGTGCAATACGGCCCAATTAAATATTCCCGGTGCAGAAAGCTCGAGTTTTGATGACCTTAATAACGGAATTTAATCATCCACAGAAAGCGTTAACCCGTCAAATTTCGCGATAAGTCTTGGAGGTGCGTGTGTAACAGCCCAGTCTCCTCAGGTTTTATCTCACTGAGATCATTGTGTAATATAAAGGTATTCTCCGCGATTTCAGCAAAGCAATCACGCTGCAAGTAGGGCACTGCTGGACAAGCTAGTTTGAGAGACGCCTTAAGGTTTATAGGTCGAATAGTCTTCTGTAATGCACCTTGACAATTACAGTGTGTTTACTGTTATAAATGTATATAGCATACACTAAATGCACCCCGGGGCATGACACGAAACTAAATTCGTACTAATTTTATTTCGAGCTAAATGTGGCTTTTTGCGGTATCTAGACAGCCGACATTTATCATGATTTGTGTATGTTCTTGCCGAAACCGGTTAATTGGTGATGATCAGCTCTGCTCGTCGCTTCGGGAGAATCCCGGCGAAATATATGGTTGACAATAAAACTTCAGAGGCACTCAAAGATTATGAAAGATGGTACAGATTCCTATCGTAGATATTAGCCTCCGAAACAGCTGCAAACAGCTGAACAACCAGTCGGCGTCTGTTTTCGAGTGGTCCATGAACAAATAAAGATAAAAAAACCTGTTCCACGCTTTACTCACCAATGGCTCCGGCGCTTCCGGGCTGCTGGCTAAAGATCATCTACATAATTAAAATCATCGTTAAAATCCAATTTGTTCCAACCTGAGCGTCTTCTCGACTCCTCGATTCGATGAGCCGCTTCGTCGCGTGCTCCAAGATCCGGGTCTATGAGAAAAGACAGACATGGAGGTTAGTGTTTTCCCGCAATCTTTCAGATATCTCAGCCAGTCATGAGAAACGCAGTCAAGCTTCAACCCAACACTTGAGGCGGATGGAATTTATGCAAGGCAGTTTCGTTAAGCGCCCCATTAAACATTCAATTTCACTCTGAGCCTGTGTCGATTGGAATTACGAACGCACAGATTTATAAGTGCAACACAATCTTCCTTGGCATCACTAGGTAATCTCGAAACGCAGTGCCTTAGAAGTGACAAAGATAATTTATTGCTGCAGATGTAAATGTATGGAAAGACATCAAATGAAAATTCCGTCGATACATGTAATCGAATAACGTTAATGCACTGCATTAACGTGGGAAAATGCTCCTCAATTTATCAACTGAAGGGAAAGGCAAAAAGGGTAATTTCATGTATGCTTAAGACAAACTTCAGTAAGCCCAACCGATCCAAGGCTGTACAATGACAAGTTGAATGGGCGTCACTTTCCTGATTTTGATCACTCGGAAGCCCATTGGCTGTTTTATTGTTGTGATCAAAAAAAACGTAAATCTTAGATTAAGTGCCTCAATAGTGTATAAATGCAATAGTACCCCATGTGTCATCCGAGAGGCAAGCGATTGCTTCAAAATGCATCAACAGTGTTGTTTGGTATTCGGGAACGAGAGACGCTTTTGAATTATACTTCATGGATATGGTCGTTTTGAAAAACATCTAATACCCGCGCCTACGAAGTCCCACAACATTAACTAGAGAGGGGCGTTTGGGGTGGCGGAGAGCATTAGCCCCTCTGGTCACGGTATCTGTGAGGCATCAGGATGACCTCTGGTCCTTGGTTTCAACTTAACACTCAAATCGCATTTTTAGATCCAAGAAGCCGAATATAGGTCAGCTGCCACACCCCGATGGTGAACCATTCGGCAGGCGGTCCAACCTTGTGCGGGTATCTGGAAAGGAAATATCGAGCTGACGCCGCGACGGAAACCCCGGCGGACCGGGTGTAGTAGATCCAAGCCTGGAACCCACGTCCACGTAGGCGGTTCTAATTCCATCGCTCAGCTCCCTGCTATTGCCTTGGAGGACGTACTCGACTGCGTAAATGCTAGACGTCGACCCTCGAACAAAACCGGGTGGCGCGCTGGGTACGCTACCTCAACCAGATTCCCAAGAAACGCCATCAACTATGCATGAAGCCTCACCAAAGAAGGGGCAATGCTCCCCACCAAATTAATTTAAGCGTATTCCCGTTAGTTGAGTTCTGCAGCTCTGTTTGTGATAACGTGGAGGCTCTTAAAGGTTAATCGCAGGATTCATAAAATAGAGAGAGACATCTAAACTCGTCAATGTCCGTCAGTCAAAAGTCGATCTATTTAAGAGATTGATCGGAGGACAGCGCTTGCAGTGGTAGCTATCTCCTTTTTCGTTCCATTCTGCTCATCGTGAAATATTATCAGCCAATCGAAATACGCATGGTTTCCATCAAAGCTCCCAGACACTATGAAAAGGTGTGAGTGAGACATTTCAATGTTTTTCGCTATCAAGACACAAAAACATCGACGTCTTCTACCACCAAATGGACTTATGATACACAACAGTAGCAATAATCACCACCATTATCAATATCATAGTCAAAACGACACAGTCCAACGAGTTATGGAGTATCCGTGTCTCATCGAAGAAGCTGGCATACCCAGAATATTTTAATTGAAACGAAGATAGCAAACACGAATTCGGAAAAATTAGGCGAATAAATCGAGTGGCTAGCGAAAAAGCTATATTGGCGTTGCAATTGCTTATCGTGACAATATTATCTATTTAATTCTGTCGTAACTGGGGAAATGTTCTCAGTTAAATTAGGTACATTTTCTAGCCCAAATCCAGGGTCTTAATTATGGTAATTGTTTTCTGTTCGAAATGAGATACAATTTCGACATCTTTCACTAGCCATATGCAGATTAACCAAATGGGACAGATTTGAAAAAAAGTTGGTTTATTTTCGAACTAATTTGTTAAAATGGGCGAGGTTTAGATCTTCCCGGGGCAACCAGAGAAACCATGATCCTTTTTTTTCACGAAAATCCAGAAATGGTAAAAGCAGTTTACTTTCATGTTTGTCCTGCACATGGGGATGGAAGATGTTTGATCATTATTGGATTGCGAAATGGAATGTGGAATTCCCTGTTTTGTCCAGTCATAGCGGTTTCTTGGTTGCACGTTAATTTCTCTAAATTGTTTGCACTCTATTTTATCATTGTTTTTTTTCTAGAGAGCTCCAGAATCTGACAGTTGATAAGTGAAAGTCAACGACAGTCGGAGGCTGCTTTAGGCACACTTATCATCAACCCGACTCGCAAAAGAAAAACAGCTGTCGAATCGCGAGCCCAGAGATGTAAAACTGTTTACCCATCCCACAGTGCTTCCCCCTAAGGCATCCCTGATCTTAGACAGCCTATTCAACACAATATCTCGATAATTTACCTATTCAAGACTAGATTCAGCTGCGACAAAGAGTCGTGTAGACGCACAAAAGGACCTACATGGGCGTCTGGGTGGTCTGCAAGAGCAGAGAGGACATCCTCTCTCGAGAGAACGAAGAGTTCGGCATAGCCAACCGCTCGTACATCAGCTGTGCGCCTGCAGGGGAGAGTATACACGTTTATCTGGAGCCATTTGACCCGCTTATGTGCCGCGTAAAGGGTGTTACTTGTTGCCGCTACCGTTGATGCAGAGAATGCCTATTTCGCCGAAGAAATCGCCGGCTTCGAGTCGCTTCAAGACCATTCCAGATTTACTAGGAAATAAGCGTTTTCAAATGATTAGATTCTGGGTGTAGTAAGTTCCATTTTTATAACACCTTTTTTCTTTCGTTTTCGCAATCGCGACAGGCAATCTGTCTCGTGCGTGTGTCACATTTGTTTCCATTTAAGTCACCCCGAGAGGTGACACAACGGTGTGTTGCAGTGGGAAGGGGGCACGTTTGCTTCCTCGTTTGACAAGGGACAGAATATACGCTCAAATCACCTACCCAATCACCTCAAGCACTCCATCGGCAATTATGAACATTTCGCGCGCGACCTCCCCATTTCGACAGACAAGGTCGCCTGGCGTGAAAATGTAGGGTCGCATTTTCAGGACTAGATCATGCAGAAACTCGGGCCTACACTCGTGGAATATTGTCACCTGTAATAGTAATGAGAATTTATTAATAGAGATAACGAAGAAGCAAACCGGACAACGTTTACAAAATGCACTGGATTGGCTCATTTATGATTATCGATCGTCCTTTTAACCACAAGAGAAGTTTAGCCAATCGATATCGTCCAAGTTTGACTACATCGGATACGACTTGCTATGCAGCACATTGTCGCCTTGTGCAACACTGGAATTTATTTGCGTTGTCATTCGTTGGTAAAGATTCTCGGTAGAATAAAACCGATTTGAACAGATAGACCATAAGCCAAATAGTAAATGACGTCTTGGCATTGTTTCGAATATTATTCAGTTGATTTAAACTATGAATGTCGTTTTTAGAAGTAAAGACCGATAACTAAACAAATAAATCTTGCAATTTCTGTATAGTTATTGTTGGTTTGAAATGTGTGGATAACGAATGGCGCGTCATTCTTTTACTGGACTGTGTTTCCGTTAGTTTGAGGTTCAACGATCGGACCAGTCCGGGGCGAATCACGTGAAGAAAACACCAGGAATGTGAGCCTCGACAATCTTTATTTATAGATCGAACCGCGAGGGAGAACATTTAAGATGTTCTACCCACGGTTGAGAATGCTCCGACTCATTTATCGCCACTCCCCCGACACGTGCCGACGGTAAGAATTATTGTACCGTGTTATGTGTAAATAAATGACATTTTACACTGTTAAGAAAACCAGTTTAAAGCGTTTGGGAAGGTGGCAGTAATCGTGCGACACAAGTTCGTTTGCGAAGTAGTATGATCAGGAACATGTCCACATTAAATTCCTAGATGTACAGCTTTCGAGCTTGGAATTCATCAGATAATAACTACTTTGAATCACATTAAAAAGCTTGCCTAAAAAGTATCTACACAAAAAATCTACTGAATGTTCCCCTAAAATTAACATCTTTTGAACCCACCCACGCACAAAGGTGACATATGTCCAAATCATGGCGTAAATGCGTCAATTTCACTTTCAGTCTTTGCTCAAGGGGGCGAAATTCACCCACGTCGTATTGGCGAAAAAACATGAACAGAAAAGGTAACCGACAGACTACCTTTTTCAGAGTTTCCAAGTGTACGTGAAGGGCCAGTTCTGTTTTCAATTTGTCAGGAAGGAGACCCAATGCGGTGGGATCGTTTTCACCGAATAGACGACGGCTTTAAACAAGAGAATTAAATCACTCACTCCATTCTTCAACCCACTTCTTGTTTTCCAAAGGCTTGGTGCACTTATAAACAGCTAGTTATAAGAAAAATTTCATTTTTTGTTGTGTTGTGTTGAGTATCAGCAACTGATTATACTTCACGGTGAAGTTGAACATCAGAGATTAGTGGTTTGTTTAGAAATGTAAACTAATATGTTGGATAATAATAATAATGATTATAATTGTATTGACTTTATTGAGGTTGACATTTAATGCTCGCAAATTGATGCAGAAAGTGACGAATATGAGGAATGAACGAATTAACAACGAGGTTAATTCGAAAGAAAGGCAAATTAAACCCTCGAAGTATACAATTGTTTGCTAACGCGTTATGGTGGCCACTCAAAGGTCCTAGCCAAGGTCAACAACTTTATTTATTTGTAATTTTAAAAGCAAACAGTGAACTTAAAATAAAGGAGCCTAAGAATCGGTAGCAAACAAGAACAACAGCCTCTACGCGATATTCGTCCATCACCCCGACTTACCGTTGCCAGGCGTAATCGTACCAGCGGAGAACTCGTGTACGCAGTCCCTTGGGAACGCGGTGGGAGCTCATGTAGTTCTTCGCATTATCCTAAACGTTACAAAAATAGTTTTTTGTCATTTCTTATCAATGTTTCCACTATCATCCAGGTTAATCACGCATACATATCCCCAATTCCAAAGTTGTGGTAACACGAGGTTAAATGCAGTGTATGTTAAATAAGAAATGATTGATAAACTACTGATAACGAAATGGAAGTAGTCGGTTTGGGGACCTTGGGTTTAGATGGCGCTTAGAAAACGTATTAGTCCACTACTCATAACGTTTACATTGTAAATGGAACGCTTTCAAAGAATCCGCTTTTCGTTTCAAATTACTTCCATAAAAAATGTTATTAAAACAACATCGCATATGATGATTGTACATGGATCAAACTCACAAGAATATTTTCGAAGGACAATCTGGCGGCGTTTCTACTGTTAATGATGTTACCAACTTGACCTAAAGGTGTATGATAGAGGTTTAAGGAAAGCTTCAAGGGCGAAGTCTTGTTCATTTCATCTACTTAATTCTAATAATAAATATATCTGTTGTGAGTATTTAAATTCCCTTGACAAAATTCTGCTGAATTTCGTTCCAAACAAATTGGTGTTTTATTCAGCATCTGGTAGTGTTGAGGCCAAGCATTCCAAGATTCTGATCGCAACATTGGGATCCTTTTCCTAGCTTGCCGGCTTGTCGATATCGAAGAAAAGGTCTTGGGAGTCCAATTATCTCCGTTTCGACATCTCGAGGATTCTTCCAGTTAAATTATCTACTCACACGTCATTTCAAATTTTGGCTGTCTTGCTGTCCACCCACTCTCTTTTGCTAATGGCATATGTCTTTACACAAACGTCTGTTCACAAACAGACCAAATGGTCCCTATTTTTACTTTAGTTTCAGTGAAATTAACATCTTACGACAATCTCATCATCTAATGTTCGGTTAAAGGTAAACTAAGTTCCCAATCGCCTCTCTACCACTCTCGGCATCCTTAAACTGCGCTGAAATTTAAAGAGAATCATCGCTACACTTACCAACAATTGTAGCGAAGACAAATACACCAATTAGGTATGTCGCCGTTGTGAATGCATACCTTGAGGTGAGAAGTAAAGAATATTTTACGTATTATGTTGGTTCCCTGCTGCACACAATTGCTCGACATGCAAAATACAGACTAGCAACAACGCAAATAGCCCATGCACGTGTCACAGAGTTGCAGGAATTCTGAGCTTTATCGACCAAATAAATATTTATGTTGGGAGGATTTGCAACTGTTGCTTGATACCGAGGCTGGGTGGTCCGTTAAAGAGGCGTCTCTCTTTCAAAGGTACTCCGAAATAACCTCGAATATCCTCTTCATAAACCCTTACTTCGTTTTTATATAACAATCAATGACCACCGCTTACGTTAAATTAAATCATGAACGTTTTTACACATTGGAAGGATTTCAGTTCTCCAAAGGTTTAATTCTTGTTGTTGCTCCCATTGTTGCAGCGTCTCTGGATAACCTCTTTCGCTCCGGGACAGATTAGTCAAGCATCTACAGCGCCTGGAAGATGTATAAGCAACACCGGTGTGTTTTTGGTGTAATCTAATGTTATGGAGTCTTTTAACTTTCAATAACTCCTTCGTGGACTTGTCTCGCGAGTTTTTACTCGAAAACAAACATTACCTCGAAGTGTTTGGAGCAATAACGAAGACCCTATTTTTATTACTAACTTGTAAGGCTTGATTTCACGATACGAATCACGGAATCTTCAATCACGGAGTCTCCAATCTGCTGTGCTCCACAGACCCTCTCCCGTTACGGATCTTACGCCTCTTCGAGGCACGGAGAGGGTAGGCTCAACATTCGCGGAACAGGTCAACGAAAGGAGTCACCCCTAGTCGGCTACAGAATCGGCAACACCAACAACAATAACAGCACGGTTTGGTGCTCATTTTGCAACGACGAACAACAGATTTATCTTCACGACCAAATAACTGAGTTCATTTATTGCGTAAAGCATGCAGGAAACAGCGGCGACACCCATGCAGACAAACACAACAATAGCGACGCTTGTGGTTCGCGTTATCTCGGGGCCTGCTGTGCACATGTGTCAGTCCCGTCGACCATGTGATGTTTACGTGTCTGGACCTTTTGGCGTTCCCTTTCGGGAGGCCTGAAGCCCCCAATTGCTGCTAGCAAACCCCTACCGTCTACCAAAACGGCATGTTTTCTAACAGGGTTGCATCGGCTACAAACCCCCCCCCTTCCCCACCTACCGAGCACGTTTGACGGAAAAGCAGTGACAAACAATAATGGCATGCATTTACCAGACGTTCGATGTGACCTTTTTTTGATCTCCAGCCCTATTAAAAGATAAATCAAGCAGTTGCATTGTGCCGTCGAGCAGAGACAGCGATTATAAATTGACGCAGGCAAATGGTGTTGGTGAATTCGAGATGAAAATATGTTTTATTCCCCTCCGAGAGACATGATGCAACGGAGCCCTCATTATATGATTGAGTGAAATGAAGGTGTTTAGCGTGTTGTTGGGGAACCGCTTTGGCTTTTCAGGAAGGTAATTCCCGCAACGTACAGACAGTCCCACCGGTGCCTAAATGGACTTGCCATGAAGTGGCGTCCTCGGTGCCACTTGAGGTGGTTTGACCTGGGAATCGAACCCAGGGCCCTATCCAACAGAGCGAGGGTGCTAACCACTGCACCATTTGTCAACATTCACAACCACGAATTTACTTACTGGCCCTACCCCTCATTAATACCAAATAACACCCGTTAATAAAGAAGGCTGTTCAGATCATCCCTCTAGAACACATACATCTTCTTACAATCGTCCGGTTGATCGGGATCATGGGTCATAACAGGCATCTTCCTGATTAATTTCAGAGGTTTTTGGCCAATATACTCGGAGATTCATTGGTATCTCCGGTCAAATGATTATTTTCTTTCTCAAAACGTTTTGAATTATTTTGTTCACGATAAATATTTTACTCTATTGGGACGGTCAAATGTGTAGCCTATTCAGTGACGTTGAGTCGCACTTATTAAATTCGTGAACACCCTCAATTTGGTCGATTTTTCGCATAAAAAATGTTTCTTTTTCGCCATTTTAAATTCGAACAGCAACTTGAGTAAACGCCCAAAATCGCGCTATAGGCTCGCGGTGTCATTAATATAATTCAAGAAAATTGTACTTCGCAGAAGTCTTATTTTTCTATATTTACGACGATAAATCCGTTGGCGTCACCATTAATTTCAGCGATTTTATAATTAAAATAAGCGTCATTATTTTATTGCAAAAATTCTTTGCACATTTAGGCCTAAATCCACGCGAACGGTCTGATGGCTTAATTGAGGTTTGATGCTACATGGGGCATTCCACACCTCAATATTTAGATAACAGACAACACCGTCTCAAAAATAAAAGGTCAACATTAAGGTCTTACTAAAATTATCATGTTTGGAAATTTGGAAAAGATATTTATGCGGAATACTTAAAAAAACGTAAAACAAATTCCTGCTGACAAATCAGATTCATTAACGTCATCGTTGCCCCACCCCCCGTAGGTGCTCAGAATCGAATGATCTGACAAAATCTGTACTACTTACTCGTATGACGCTGCCGGTTCCGAGATGTCGCCAATGGTGGTGAGTGTCAAGGTCGCCCAGTAAAAGGACTGTAGGTATTTTCGGAGAAGAGATTGCAATTCGGGTGTTGAGGGTTTGGGGTATCCCCAGGGGTCATTGAAATCCCCCTTCTCCGATAGGATGTAGTAAAAAGAGGCAAACCAGTGGCAGCCCAGGAAGAGAATGTGTGTTAAAGTGATTACTCGCCAGGCATTGGGGAATGTTGTGCGGTTCTCCACCATGACCTTCCAGTGCCAGGAGCGAAAAGACTTGAGGAAGCGTGGAAATCGTAACAGAGGCTGGATCCCCGTGACTGCCTGAAAGAGGTCAAGCGGCAGCAGAGCTAGGGCATCGAGGGCAAACTTCCTCGACCAGACGTATCGATTTGCAATTTTTGTGCTGTCCTTGACCACCAGACCCTTCTCCAGGTAGCATGTTCGAAACTGGACAATAATATCCGCAACGTAGATGAGATCTGCGAGTCCATCCAAGATGATCCACAACACCGTCTTGCCCTTTTGAATTTCGGAAAATGCCTGGCGCATGATCGCCGTCCAAAGGTTATACACCGTCGCCAGGGTAACAACACCAAGCCAGAAAAACATAAACGTACCCTGTGGACTAAAAATAAGATCTGTTCTCCATAATTTCTTCAATGGCATTCTCTGCTCAAAGGATGCGTTGACACAGCAACTATCGGGTTGCTTTGCACTATGCATTCGACTGGATAGACAGCACAAGAAGCGAAGAAAATTGCAAATCATTAGGGAGATTCGTTGTGCTACCGAGGAGACCTCGGGCACAGAGGGATTTCCATTTTCCAGCGTGTCCCAGATAGTTGACGGGGGCCTGTTCTGGTCGGCAGGCGAGTCTGGACACGTTGGGTCCGTGGGATTGATATCGAGACAGGGGTCGGCTGATCTGACGATGCCGCACGGCCAGTTGGACGGCAGAGTTTCACCCGGCGATCGGGATTGTCGAAGGGAATCGAGGAAGTGGTGAGACGGTGAGCAGCCGCCGTTCTGCGGCGACGGAAGATTGCTGCCGATGTTGAAGTTATTTACAGGTTCTACGAAAGGCGAAGATTCAGGAAAGTCAAATTTCTCGTTATTGCTGCTCAATCTCGGTGTTGGGGAGTTCGTGTCCACAAACGATTGGTGTTGCTGGTGCAAGCTCATAGTAATCCCAGTCGGGTGTTTTTGTGTCGAAAAATAGTCTAAAAAGGCTTCGCTGGTGCCACAGCTTGATTTTTCCCTCTGGGAAGAGGATATTGCTGACGAAGTTATCAGAAGAGCATTGCGCAGCTTTCGCCATGGCCGGGAATTCGTGCTGGAGATTCTCTCAGTAACACCCGCACGCCAGCTCTGTCTCGAACTACAGGGAGTCGGTTCAGCGGATGCAGCCAATGGGAAAAGGGGCGAAAATTGTGTATTTAGGAGGTCGTTGTTGACTGTGTTGGTCGCCCCTACAGTCGATTCTCTTCCGCGCAGTAAAGAGAAGGAGTCGCGATGACCGCGGTTTGTGGGAGACGAGAGAGCTCTGGGCAACACATTGCTGTATTTTCTTAAGACTGGATTATCCGAGTATCGCTTTGACGGGCTGGATCTTTGCATTCTGGAAATCGTTCCCTTTGTAAATGAGGGTTGGCAGTGTTCATGCGTGCCTGAGATCTGGGATTACACTTGAGCACAACAACGCCGAGTGTAGGTTGCGTAAACAGCTATGATTGGCTGGCTTATTATCAGGCCTGTGTTCGCGTGTGTTTATCCACATATCATTCACAATTAAGGTTACGGAAAGCCCGCGGTGGTTTTAAAATTAGTCAAGACAATTTATTAATTTTACCTTCAGACAATTGGTGCAAAATTATTGGCCGTACTCTTGGCTTACAATAATTATTATTTGGTTTGCTAAGTAATATATGTTGACTGGGTTATTCAAACGATGCCAAAACATTTCGCGCACCGAGTATTCGAAAACAAGTCAAATTATTCATGTGAAACATCCTTTACTGCCCGGCAATATCAGGGTCGAAGATATTAAAAGAAGAAGACGTATATGTGCGCAAAAAAATAACGAATGACGATAACGCACTCGAATAAAACTACAATTATTTTAAAACGTGGCACGGTGGTAGGTAGCAGTTACCATCTTCTGTCTGTTCGTGAATGGCCTTGAATTTTACCCCCAGGTCGTGCCACGAACATCTCACACCGGGATGCAGCGATATGCGCCTGAAATCCAGCGGATTTGAGCCTGAGTGGAAAAACGGACTGTATCATCATTGAATTTAACCAATCTGAGTTCCACATGTGGCCCTGGGCTAATGACATTTCAGCCTATGAAGCGGCTATGTGCACCTCTTGGTGAAAAATATTTCGAAAGAATATTACCAAGAACCGTAATGTAAACATCCACAAAGCCAGCTCCTAATCTGGCAAGACTTCTGTGGCAGTGTGATTGATTGCAGTTCGCGATATTAAAATCAGCTGTCAAATGTTGGCAAGCTCAGTCCACATAATATAGGATTTCCAAATTGGCATATGATGCAATTTGGTATTATTTAGTTTATTTTATTTTGTAGACGCTTATCAAGAACGAGTTGGTAACTGCAATGCAAAAAGCGTCGCGCTGGCACTTTGGGTTAGGTATGATCCTCGTCTATTACTCGAGCAAGTGGATCGACATTGAACAATCAATGGATCCCAAGCGTCACGAAATTGCTGCCATTCTGCATGAAAATGATGCGTCGAATTATGGACAACTCTCTGAATGTATTCGTCAGTGATGTAATTTGTACAAATGATATAAAATTAAAGACGTAATTACTAAACTTTTAATTAAATATACACGTATGCCAGATAATTTTCACCTGTCCTCTATAAATGGGATACAAAATGAGTATTTTTCGACGTATACATATTTTACGTTACCTATATTCATAAAGAAGTATAAATTACAAACTTGGACGGTTTAATTATTCACCCGTTCATAATTAGACAATCTAGAATTATTGTTGTTTCAAAAGGTCGATTTATAAATAACCAATTAGTGTTCTCTCCACTTATGGATCGATGAAGCGAATGAACGTTTGTACGATTTATTCAGACATTTATATCCTGCGTGGAGTCTAAAATCCGAAGTTTTCCAATTAGTATAAAATGAAGTGCCGTTATTACTTAAATCTAAATCATTTTTCTATTGACTCCTCTGGAGAAGGTCGAAAATAATTTATGAAGGTTTGCCGGATATTGGTTTTTTATTGTTGATTGCGAAACCCGGCTTTACAGCTCTAAGTTGGCACTAAAGTTTATCAAAAACATTCCTCGCGCTGAACAAAGCCATGTTGGTGCTGACGTGGGTCGTTTTATTATTAAATTCGACTGAATGAAAAAGGAAAATCGAGAAGATCTCGCGGGAAACTCGGAGGATGAATAGAACCTCCTTTGGACGAGCCTCCGCCCCCCAAAGGTACCACAACCACAGATAGGCTTGCCTCCAGATCAGCCATTGTCTTTATTTTTTTTATTTTCGTTCTCATTCCAGATGGGATCGAGGGTTGCTTGCAGACCATAGAAAATGAGCATATGAACGAGAATAAAAGAGTCAAAGGACAATTGAAGTTTTGGGAATCAATCATGTCATGGACCAGTGGGAGCATAGCAAACGTTGAATAATGTAGACATTTTGCCCCAAAAAGGAGCAAGATGCATATACGCATAAACACGACCATCAAATGGTTATGGCAATTTGGGAGCCGTTTCAATCTTGTTGCATTCCAGAGCTCCTACGGCGCAAAAACAGAAAATGGTCTAATAAAAAAACTGCAAGTGAGTAAAATAATCTTCACTTCCACTTCGTTTTGTCTCCACGCACATAAAAAAAACTGGTGAAGATGCCAATAAAGATGATTTTATCTTATTTTTCTTAGCGTTGATAAGCCATACCGTTTTGTGTTTCGTGCAGGTGTGATTGGATCTCTTTTTTTGTTAAAAAATCAGCTGTTTTTAAAAGGATTTGTTTGACGCAATTACAACTAAAAAGCACCCTAAACGCTCTCGAACATTGCCCCCGATATTTTATTCATCATCACAACGATACCAAAGTCCAATCATATGCTTTATTTGGTCGACCTTTAACAATGCGCCATTGTAAGGATGGTCTCTGACACAATGTAGAATGATGTAATTAAATGCCAATTAAAATTGTTGTCGCTTTATTCAAGTCACGAGGACCAAGACTTTCAGCATAGTCATGTACAATAACGGCAACAAAAAGAGTTTTCATCACAAAGGGATGCTTATTTAAATAAATGTTTTGGGGAATTTGTTTTTAATAACAACTTTACCAATAAAAACACATTCCATGATTGCTATATCTGAAATATCAACGGAAATGTGATGCGCAAAACGAATCCTCTGAGACGGATTCTCGGGTTTCGCCTTCCCTGGTTGAACGGCCTTTTTACATCCGTCACCACCAAATATCTTTTTTACTTCTTAGTTTTATTATTTTTAATTCCTGTGTTTTATTATTGCAGAAAATATGAAATAAATTTTCGCCTCATAAACGAGTTTACGGGAGACAGAGAGGGCGAGTAAGACCTTTTAAACGTTGCCACCTCATTTTCGGCACCTCGGTCTGATATTATGCCACGCATTTCAAGTGTTGAAGTGGATAAAGAAATCGAGAGCAGGAAGGGAAAGACACTCCAATCAATTTTTTTATCCGTATAGATCATCACTTGCCTGCGGTTACATTAGATCAATAGAGGACGAGACGGCTTCATGTGTTTCAAGACTAATGTCAGCTGTTTGAAGAGCCTGGGGGCCACCTTTGCTGAAGGTTTCGCCTCTAGTCGCTACCCACTTCTGCATCACAGCACGCATGCAGGTTGTGGAGCAGAACAGACTTTCGCGATCCCTGAATCTGGAAGCAGATCACCTTAGGCCCGTCTGGCGGGAGGAACAGGGGACTCGCGAGATTGAGCTTCCGACCAATATCGGCACCACCTGTCGGCTGGTTAACTGGGCTATGGGCGCGGTCGAACTGAGTCAGCTACTCTGAGCCACTTGTGAGTAGTGAGTGCCATGTGTACCATTCTTCGCACTCTTAAACTGCAATAACATGTGGATCATTGTTGCGCAGATCTCACTTCTACCAGGTTTGCAACTTCCCAGCAAACGTACCACGTGCCGAATGTGACATGGCAACGATTAGATCACGTAGTAACGGAGGGGGGGTGATAAACGTACTGTCCTTAATTTTATTCACTCATGTCAATATAACGCTCCAAATCGAGGCTCAGGATGCCGAATTAATGATTCGATGGTATCATTTAGAGGACACCGGAATGCTAACTCTTTAGAGGGACAGTCGATTTGCATAGTCATTAAAACAAGGACATCAAAGGACAGCAATAACCGTTATAGAAATGTAAATTAAGCATGCAATCAATGGGGGACGAACAACACCACACATTCGTAGCACTAACAGACTGAACCGACTCCCGTTTCAACCAAATGAGCAATTCTCGGTTGCTGGGATTCGCTGTGGGTAAAATAATTCGTCTCTGAAATCAGATTACAATCGAATGGCCAAGAGAAACAAGTGTGGGTGTTTGGGAAAAGGAAGTTCGGTTATAAACAAAATTTGTATTGGGTCAATTGGACCAATTCATCGCGAAATCGATCAGAAGCGACTTAAGCAATTGAAAATTACGCGATTGAGTAGGACCTTTTAAAAAATCCATTAATTATCGACCGCACAAACACATGCGCAACTAGGTGTTATCGAATTTCTCTTGCATTCTACTATCTCCACCGCATAACATCAATGTAACAGGAATGAACTTTTCTTTCAAACTAAAAACAATAAAAAAAGAATTATTTCATATTGATCTGCTCACCAGGTCTTGTTGCTGTCACTTGATCACCCGCTCGATTCAAGAACAGAACGGGCGCAGAACCAGACGCTATCGATCGCCACGAGACTAATTAAAGCGCCCAAAACGTATACTGACACCCGCACCCACGAGTTTTCCTTCGTTGACGCACGTCGTTAAATTGTTAAATCTCTTGTACAGCTTGGAACGGGTAGCTATTGAACCTTTAGAATATATAGATGCTCTGTTATTGCACGAGGAAAACATATATATGTCTCTTGTAGTAGAGCTGTGCGCTCTGCTATTACATCTAGTTGATCTACCAACTAACTGTATTAAGCTATCTACCTGACATTTCTACTTACAAAAGATAAGTAAATGTTGCATACTTATATATGGCAGGGGAGAATCGTGGTAATGATAAATAAATTGTTTTTTTATAGTGGTCATCTGTCTATACTCAAACATTCTCGTAAATCAGTTTGTGAACTGTAGAGGTTAGATCGGTGTCTTGTGTGATTGATACTCTAATTTGGTGGAGGTATGAAATGCCTCCACCGAAATGCCAAAATAGCGTATAACCCCTTTTGTTAAACAAGTATAGCTATGAATTTGGCAATGAACCGTTTTCATTTTTTGAATACTTCCAGTTACATTCTGGGTTCCGGGAAATATTTGTATGTGCTAACCGTTTTAAAGGCCTCAAGTGGATTGAAAAAAACGCATATTTATGCCAACATATATTGTCCTCTGCTTTAAGCCAACCAGCCCATGATTTAAACTGATACGTGGAGCGATTTGCCTTGATCACACTCGACTTTTCATTAGCGAAATAAAACAAATTTGACTGAAAGCGAGGGTTTCATTAGGCTTTCGGTAATCGGATTTGGGGGTTTCCAGATTTTCATTAATCTCAATTAGTATCGCCTATTATTGTTTACAACTACCTAAAACCACGCATTCTTTGTTTACAAATACCCACATCTACACGCACACACAAGACTAACTGTTTGCACAGCGCCAATCAGAGCGCTCTAGCATCGACCAATCAGAGGCTGGGCGTGCCACCTGACTGTTCTGCCCGCCGTCACCGTCCACTTTCTCCCACAATCTCCCTGCAACCACACCAGGCACCAGCAGGCACACGTAAGTCCCTCGCAGTGAATCTTGCCATCACGTGAATAACCATTGCCTAATCCCTTCTGGGTTACTATTATTTACACGCTAATTTAGAAGAGGTAATCTAAACTTTCGCCTTAGTGCGTTTCAGCTCTAAACAAACCCATCTTGATGAATGTATAAAATCACAAAGCCAACAGTTCATACATACCAGGTCTGGAGATTCACAATCGTCTTAGTAATCGACATACCCTTGCGGAAACGCCCTCTTAGTTGTTGCGCCATGAGCCGTTAATCATGCTGTCACTAAACGCGTCCGCGAGAACCCTCCTCATCGGCCTGGTGCTTCTTGTGGCGGACTTCTTGCGAGGTCCCACCTGGGGTGTCGCGGGCCAGCTCAATCTCTGGGCCGACCGCAGCCTCGTGACCCGCATCATCGATTCGATACCGCCGGACAACAAGGATTACGAGGGTCTCCGGTGTCCACGTCATCGCCCCGACATCACCCAACACAGTGAGTATGGTCTATTGGGACTACAGGCCGGTTACCTCTGTCGTGTATGGGTTTTTGTAACATGCGACAGCTTAGAGGTTATGGCGATTTGCCCAATAGTAATTCAGTTTTATGTATTTAGTTGCAGCGTGTTGTCATCTTTATCGCTTATCACGGAAAGCGTGAATGCTCATTTTATTTGATACAATACTTCACATAACCACACAATGTCGAGGCAAAGGAAACCTGCGATAAATGTGTAAGGTGGTGCTGAGTCTGGGAGACCCCTAGTCGCTCCTTTCGTTAAATTGTCCAAGAAATGCTGTGCCAAAGAAGCACAGGCCCTCAAAGAGGTATGAGCAACATCTGTGTGCAAGGAACCGTGCGACCGCTCTATTTTGTCGTTTTCTTAGCGACGAAGGTCAGCGGTGGTAATGACAAGGACGATTTTCGTAAGATCGTCCTCTCTTTGCTAATCGTAAATATGAATTTTCGGGACCTACCGATCGCATCCTGAGAAAAATGACGATTTCAGTTGTTGCTCTTTGTGCCCATCGAGCTTTGCCAACAGACGCCAACTTGACTAATTTAAGTGTTGTGGATAAAAAAAGCCGGCAATCTAAGGTTTGCCACACACTAACAACGAAGATATCGACCCAATGAAGGAATTTACGAATCGATACACTCACTTGACATCGGGTGTAAGGAATAAAAAAATGATTCGCCTTTTTGAAGGTTTGTTACAGAATAAACATTAGTGATCTTTTCAACCGTTGCATATTCATTTTGCTTCTTCACCGATTCGAGGATAATTTTAAAGTAAATCCTATGGAAGCAAACATGCGGAAAGAATCCAATTAGCGAAGCGCTCAAAACGTTGTCTATCAAGGTAACATCAATTATGCCATATCCAAATAGAGATTAGAAACGTCATATTAAAGACGAGTGTACGAACATATAAAAAACGTTAACTACTAACGCTTTCAATCCAAAGACGAATTTCTTTACAGTTCCTGCTCAACTCTATCTGGTATTCAACGGAATCATCCTGCAGGAAGTCTACGAGAAAATTCTGCACAGCGTTCACCGTCCCCTACCCCCACAAATTGAGATTATACGCTTAAAATGGCGAGCCGGTTTCGAAAGGGCAAGTTATTAAAACGGTTTCCCAAAACACTCAGAGATTCGGCTTCGGGAAAATCGGCAATAAGCTGCGAACTTCATTGTCCGAACCATACGCCTAGTATGTAACTCCCAGAAGTGCAAAGCACCCACTGTTGAGATCGGCGTATTGGGCATTGCAGTCCTAGCCGATTTGATAATAATCATTCGTTTAGGTGCTTGCCTGTTGATATTAACGCATGATAGCAATGCGTGCCATGATTGGAATTAGTGGACACTCTTGGTTTTAGAAACTGCGACCTTTTTTAATAATAATAATTGTAGCGGCTTTATTGTACATTAGCGTGGGCCTTGCAAATCACAGATATCACTATAATGTCATTTGGCGTCGCTCTGAAAAGCTCGCGAAATAATTGGAATCTACATTCGTTGCATCCTACTTATTGCAATCAGGACCTCCGTATTCGGTGCTCGGTGGAAACTAGAACCTAAGGTTTCGATCTTATAGCACGTAGAGCAAATTAAGCTGATGAAACGGAAGAATTGACGCTTTTGCGTGTTTTGCTGTAAAGTCGACCTCTCTCCCCTCTGTTAGCTAACCTACAACATCTCGATGACTTCATTGAACAAAAGATTACTCTTCGACCCACTCTTGAATGTCGCCAGCTACGGTATGGTGCCTGCTATGGAGTCAGGTAAATTTTTGAGACTGAACTCAGTTCCTTTTTAAAAGCTCAAGTAGCAAAAAGTACCCAAAGAAACACGTATTCTAGTTTTTTTGGCCAGAGGTTTATGACGCAATACTTAAAGACATGTACTGATATGGACGGCTTTTGCGGTTTTAGATGTGCAGATTACTCTGGCGTGTACCGGTAAATATACGGGCTTCGCCTCGTTTAAACTGCACCTGGACGTCCGGCGTGAATTTGAGGGACTCCGAAAAATCCCCCGCATAGACATCACTGCTCAAAAGTACTGCCTCAGTAAGCGTAAGTACCCCTGCCACTTCACCTCAACACGCACAGGCCAAAACAAAAGATCTGACAGCTGAACGAGACGACAGATCATTATCCTATTGTCTTTAGTGTTGCCATCTTCAACCGGAGGATCAATCGGCTTAGTAGATGCCTTAGAGAATGGCATCTACGTGATATAAGAGGGATAGGGAGAATAGGTGACATCTTCAGCGCCACCCTAAGCTTTTCAAGATGGCATTCTTTATTGCTTTACGATAATAGAATGGGTTAAATCGGCTTATTGTAACACCGATTGCAACCGTTTTCGGTCCACAAAATTTTAGATACTTTCAAAAAGTTTCACATCAAGTGTGACTGCCGCGTACAGTGCCAACGCTACATGCGATATGCCAACACTGCCTCAAGAAAAGAACAACGCAAGAAGTGCAATAGCCAGTGCCGACGCAACAAGAGCGCAAACAGTGGCGCCGGCGGTCGCTACGACAACTACTACCACCCCTCTCAACCACAGGGACTCATTCTTCATTGGAATTAAACGGACGAAACGTCTAACCCCCATCAACAAACATTGTACAAAAATGGTATCCAAAATAAAGGTTGTGAAATCTTATTAGTAGACAAATCCTAAGTGAGGCCGATCCTTACGTTGGCAGCGGCGTATATTTTAATGATACTGATATGCTAATCCAGAATAACAGATAAGTTAGAAAAAATGCCAGGATATACCAAACTTATATTCTCCAAACGAATGAATAGGGCGTTTGGCTTACATTAGTATTGAAAACAGGTGCGAATTACTAGCACTTAAATGACATAATGTAACGTAGCTCCTAACAGAACATATGGCATAAAAAATCGCAATAGTCCTGCCAAATCGTGATTAAAATGATCAATATAAAGCCGTATAAAATATTTAAAAATATAAAACTCCGACTCAAAACGCCTTTATTGTGACAATAACCTTAACGGTAAGATTTCTGGTAACGGGCTCGAGCACCTGGACCACCGAACTTCTTGGGCTCGCAACGGCGGGGATCGGCAACGACAAGTGTCTTGTCAAACTCCGCAAGCTGATCTTTGAGACCCTTTCGAGAGAATTCATCAACGAATTTCTGGTGGAAAGCGACAACGGATTTGGCTAGGGCCTGGCGGACAGCATAAACCTGCGCAACCTGACCACCACCACTAACACGGATACGTATATCGAGGTGGGCGAAGACCTCCTGGCCAATAACAATAATGGGTTCCATGACTTTAGGTAAGAGGGGACGGGGTTGAAGAAGCTCCAAAGGGCGACCATTAACGCGGATCATACCGCTTCCGGATTTGCAAAGAGCAACCGCTGTGGCAGTTTTCTAATAATTGTGAAACTATGAAATATAAAATACCTTGCGACCAAAAACCTGGACATACATTTTCTTGGCAGTCATTTTTTGACGTCTCGTGCAAAAGTTTCAAAAAGTGAAGTAAAATGAAAAGATAAACAAGTGTTCAGCCATTTATAAATTTCAAAAACATAATGAATTGACTACTATTAATTGATTTTGGTGATGAAGGCAATTTTTTATTTTGATTCAGACCCTTTATTCTGAATATTAATGCACATTTACACGTATAATTATGGCGGCTCAATAAACATATATTTTATAATATCTTCAACAATTGCAAATGTATCGTTTTCTGAGGTACACAACAGGTTAGTATTAATTGCTAACCTTAAAAAACATGTTATTATTTTATTATTGTGAACCACTGGTGGTGAATAGGATTCACTTCATTCTCCAAAATAAGCCGCTGGTCGTTAAATTTGTTCACTCGGGCATCAAAAAAACGAAGTAATACCTTTTTTAAACAAAAAACAGAGTTTTCGTTAGTTTTATATTGTTAATAATCTGCTGAGGGAAACGCATGGCCACAAGTAGCTTAATATTGAGACAATCTTCTAGTAAACCCTTGCAGTGTTGGCGTGATGGAATCGTCCTAACGGGTCGCAATCATATCTAATTTGCGTTCTCCGATATCGGGCAAGTTGTTCTTGGGTACATTGGGATCACTGTTATATATGTCCGAATACGTAGCAAACGTATATTCAGTTGGTTTACTACCTCCTGTTTTTGTCTGCAATGGACACCTCAATAAACCTGTCTGGCAACTGCAACTGAGCGCCCGTGTGTATTCTTGGAATATCAGTTCAATATGAAAGTCGATTGGACAAACGACAAGAGTTCGTTTTCGTTTATAAATCTACCATCCCGCCTGATTTGAGTTATTCCGCCGTTCTTGTTGGTATTGAACGGTATAGCCTAGGCATTGTTCGAAGAGATTTACACTTAGATAAACTTGAAAAGAGGGGAGGTAGGGGTCACTTAAAATACGAGCAGCGATTAGTGAACAACTATTGAAGCGGCGTTGAACGATGATTTCTTGAATGGAGAGAATAGGCAGGCAACGAGAAAATGAGATGATTTTAAAAAGCCTACGACGGGTTAAGGCCTTGGAAAATTACTGGGGACAATATACAATAACGGCAATTATACAGGCATGGACAAAGGTTTTTATATGGCTAGCGATCTAAGAAACAGAGGCGATGGCATTTAGTAATAATAATTTTTACGCTTCATTAAGGTCACAAAGACCAGAACTTTCAGCATTTTAATGTTTATCAGGAATGGAGGAAATAACAACGAGGTAATGGCGGCCATAGAAGGCCTTGTCCATAACGCGCGCGAGACAGTTTCCACCACCCGGCCTCCAGGTTGCTAGATTACAAGCGCACGCCACTACGCTCGGCATTTACCAAAGCCGGCATCCACATGATAACCGACTGTTAAAAATAACGCCGAGGAATTTCGATTTTTAGCTCGAAGCGAAATTATGGAGTGAAACGATTTCAGGAGCGTCAACAGCGGCTGTCAGGGAAAATGTAATAGAGATGCATTTTGATGCATTCAGCAGAAGACTATTCTCCGAAGTCCACTCGAGTACCTCAGTGACTGCCTGCCTGAGAATCACCATTCGTCTTGCATGCATAGCATAAAGTCAGCTCATCCGCGTATTTTATTAGAATCACGTAATCAGGGGACCGAAGGCTAGACGTGTAATAGTTCAAAAGGAATGGAGATAGCACTGCGGCTTGTAGTACACCGCTATTATTTGGCAAGGATAATGAGGCTTAATTTCCGACTCTTACGTGTTGGCGTCGGTTAGAGAAATAATTTTGAAGCCAATTAATCAACCATCCTTCAACGCCATATTCACATAGTTGAGAAAGAATGCGGGAGCGTGAGATAGTGTTGAAAGCAGAGGTGAAGTCCAAGATAACTCCCTTGACGGCTTTCGCTCCGGCATCAAGTGAAGAGTGGAGGGTGTGCGAAAACGTAGCCACGGCGTCCAGAGTGCTTCTATTTGATTTATAAGCAAACTGGAACTGTTCATCGGCAGTTTTTAGCGTGTCCTTCAATTTAAAGAGGAGGTGCTTCTCAATCACTTTCATCCAGACAGATGAGTTGGCGATAGGTCTATACTTCACAGGTCCAGCGGAAACATTGGCCGCTTTCGGAATATGTGTAATAGCCACATCGCTCCATTCCGAAAGAAATGAGCATTCTCCTAACGAATAATTTACGAACTTGGTGACAATTTGTGAAATCTCGCGGTGATAGATTTTAAGAACCGCGGAAGGGTCCCTGTCCGCAACCAGTCGCTGTGGAGCTCTTGAGGCAGCCAACATTTTGGAGATAGAGGAAATCGCGAGCAGGTAGAAAAGCGCTTGGATTAAGAGATCTAACGCGAGGCACCGCGGAATGGTCAGTGTATTTGAACATAAAATCATAATTCAGAGCATCAAGGCTTGGGACACCACTTGGTAGATATGAGCGACGGATTCCCGTCAATCTATTTCGATTTTTACAGAGTTCGTCGGGTTTCGATGTTCTGAACAGGTAATCTGCAATACGAACTCGTGTTAATCTCCTGGCAACAACGAATACCAGCCTCCTCTTCTGTCTCTGATATTTTCGAAATGTCAAAGGTGACTAAGACCCAAAGGATAACCCGCAGCTATTAACCCACGCCTATCGCTTTCTTTGATAGAATCTAATCAGTGGCTCTCTTGATTCCACGTTGAATCACGTTTCTCTGATGCCTGATTAGCAGCCTTGGCATTGTCACACAGACCCCTCCATCCTTATTCATTGTCAATTCCCCCCATGCCTCGCCAACAAAATTGTTCGCGTCATTACCGAACTTCTGGAACTAGAATTATCGGATACAAAGAAAACAGCCCATTCGGAGACCAACATGCCGTGCGAAATATGACAGACATCCAGTTTTTCGGAAAATAGAAACTTTGAATTTCCTCCCATTGCGCGGAAATAACCAAATTCATGCGTGTTACCGTTTTGTCAAGCTTTACCAAGTCGTGGGCACAATGGAAACACTCCACCGAATAATACATATGTTTATTTCGGGAATCGTGAAGTGAGCAATCAACCAAATAAACGGATGTAGCTGTGCATTTAACACAGCAAAAAACTAAACAACTCTGTCTAAAAAAATAAGTAGGTCCATGATTACTCTTCGCCGCTGTCGAGAACGACGATGTCCCAATCATCGCTGGGGTCTTCGTCAACAGGACGCAGGATCTTCTCGCCGGCCTTCAGAGGAGCTGAGACGGACCGCGGCTGGCTCGAGGCTTCCAGGCGTGGGCGGCTCCACATGAAGGTATCTCGGCTGCAGGGGAACACGTCCCACCGCGCAATCGTGTAGGGCTCATCAAAACTCCTTAAACAAGACAGGCATGCTGTTAGGTTGGATTAGATTTGACAAAATCAAAGCATCATGCGTCTGGTGGAAATGGCGCCCAGTCGGATTGCCTCATGGGACCGCAGAAACGGCCGACGGCGAGGACAAACTACCATAAACCGGGCAATCCAAGCGATGGGAACTCCAGAGAAGCGAAAGGTCCAGCAGGTGCAGAGGAGAAGTTTGACTGTCCAGGATTACAAGACCACGGAAATAAGCAAGGGACAGAAACGCTCTCTGCAGGAAAGACAAGAGCCCTCTACATCATACGTGAACATTTCCCACATATTGCCTAACACAAACATTGACTAAAACGATTTAACAGGATAATTGATCGAAGGCCTAATACGGTAGCTAGAACGATAGACATAAACAGGTAAACACTTTTTTTGTTGCCGCAATCACCTATTAGCGGATACACAGGCTTCAAGTGTGTTTTACAAGTTGCGTGGTGGCTTGCCGGGGAGTGTACACCTGCTTTGTCGTCACAAAAACGAGGATACTGACCGCTTACACGGAGTTTTCACCGTTAATAGCAAAGGCGGTGTCGTACTGCGGTCAGCAATCGCGATATTTTGGTCGCTAATTACGTGTTTTTGCGTAAATAGGTGGGATTCTTAAAACACAAACAATGGGACGGTTAACGCGCACATATGACCAATCAGTTAATCCAAACAAATACACGTTATTTATGGATACTAATTAATTGATGAAATACGCGAACGTTTTGGACGATTTTAACAAGTATCGAATGGATTTAAAGAATATACGAACCTCATATGGATATCCTCAACACGAAGACTTTCCAAAAGCTGATTCAGGAGCATATGGGGATTTTTATTGCTGTTTGAAATATAACTTGAGATATTCGAGAGCCCATGCACGTCGCACATAAACAGCAATGCTCGCTGGACGGCCAGGTACACTTGTGCAATGTCATCACGAAGTGGAAGATCTCCGTTGATGTTGTTTTTTTCAAGAAGCTGGCGCGTATCAACGGGTATCCAAGTATCGAGAAAAAAGTTCATGGCTCGCTGGGTAACAATAATGCGCATCAGTTCAGCGTGGCTTTGTATTGTTGGCTCAAGAGCTTAATAAATAATATATATAGTGAAGCAGACAGCACCCTTTAAAAGGATAAATAATAAAAAATATACCCCACTGATCGACCAGAACCTCTTCAAATAAACAAGCGTCTGTAGTCGTGTTCTTAAAAATAAAGACGAGTTATTGCAGGACAGATAAAAAATAAAACGCGAATAATCGTACGCAAATTCTAAGAGGAAGACAGAGTTGAAATAAATCTTTGGCCATAATTTGTCTAAGATCATATAGTTGGTTTCCTTTTTCGATAAAATCGGTCTCCCTGGCAACATGATGTGCCGCGAACTGCTTCACGTGTGCAAGAAGGGACGTAAATTTTCGCCTGGTCTTCTGAGTCTCTACTTTGCAGTTACGAATGTTTTCATTTATACGCGAGATTCTTTGCCTTTCTGTAGAATGAAGTTAACGATCAAAGTATATAAACATACTTTCGTCGATAAGATCCGATAATCGGTAAATACCGCGTTTTATATCACATATCGATTGTTCGACCGTAAATATCTAAAATAAGTCGATAAGATGGCCATGTCTACTTGATCTTGAGATTCGCGAGACACTATATTATTTAATAACTTGTAAATTCTGTAGGTCAAGTCAGGTGAAATTATTATTACTTCTCGGATAATCGATTGATATACTCTTGGTTCGTAGATATTTTCGATGATAATAAAAATGACCTAAAAGACCCTGTTAACATGTATGTGAACAAATACATCTTTTGTTCCCCTTCCATTTTGTTGGATACAAATTTGCCTGATTTAATACAATCGGCGCAATATAGATTACTTCGAGACGAATTGCACACTGGACAGATAGGTTTTATTTTAGCGGTAAATGCGTATCGGTCGTAAACCGGAAGTGGACGATCGCTATCTAATAGGAATATATCTTGAAAATCGTCCATGAACGGTGAGCTCCCCTGGACAAACACGGTTTTGTATAAACCGGGCGACCTTCATACAACAATACCATTACAAACACACAGGCAATAGTATGGCTATGCTAGTACATTATATCTAAAAGATTTAAACCGGTTTAGTTATAAGAGATTTCTCGATCCTTGAGTGTGCAGAAGTAGTGAATGATAACTACGAAATGAATGTCTTCACTTTTCTCTATGGTTGTTGTTAGTTTGAAATATGTTGATAACGAAGGTGCGAGTTATTCGTTAACCGGACTGTGCGTTGGTTTGTTTAAGATTCATCAATCTTAACATTCCGGTACGAATCAAGTGAAGAAAACATTACGAATATTTGCCTCGACAATCAATACATATATCGAATCATGTGGGAGGACAGATAAAATGTTCTAACCGCGGCTGAGAATACTACGGCTCATTTACCACCGTTCCTCCGACACGATCCAAAGGTAAGTCTCATTGTACCTTATTATATTTAAATAATAAATTTTACAGACGATTCATGCATATCACAGTAGTTGTCTACAGAATTTTGGCCCATGTAAAGCTTGTTTGTCGGATTCTGCCGAAGAATTCCGAATTAACGCATCATAGATCAACAAGGTTCGATGCCATGAAAAATTAACGTCCTCGTTAGTCTTGAACTCCTTTCATTTTTCAATCACTCTGTTTTGATGTACAATTACTGATAGATATTGTGATTTAAAAAAATGGTCGCTTGTTGCGTAAGGCTGTAAAACAGTAAAGTCTGAATATAAACGATTAGCCATTCTCTACATTTCTGTCATTTTAGTTACGCCAGCTTAGATCAAAAGGTTACAAAGTCGGTTTTCGGAAATTGTAAAATGAAAATTACCGAAATGTGGGCTTCACCTTGTCAATAAAGCCCGGTAACGTTTATTACGTGCCCACAAGACTGGCCATCGATTGTAGGCGTGCGCACAACACAGTCAACGCGTAACCTTAACGTTATGACGTTGCATTGTTGACGTTTTTGGGCCACTTTATTTGAAGAATATTTATTCCCGATGTTCTAACAATGCAAAGACCTGATTTTTCCACCAAAAATCTCCATGGAATATATTCAAGATATGGTTATAGGGAAAGGCAGTTAATTAAGTCTCAATCTCTGTAAAATTATCTTCTGTTTTTCGGTTGGTTCTCGGTTACTTAATACAGTTTTACTTCCTGTAGTTGATAGTCTGAGGTTACACATTGTACTCTTTCCTTCATCAGATCCTAATTTATTAATTACAGTCCATACTTGTTCTAACAATCGACTGGTAACCCAATGGCGTGGCTCTAATCTGTCATCGTGCTAACTGCTCCCACCCTGTCAATGAGCGAAGAGATCTACAAAAACTTCGATGGTGCAGGCAAAACTTCGACTACCCAATTTTATTCTGCAGATTATTATCGAAATTAAATTTTATTACTAACCTCCTTGATTAAATATTGTACTCTTTTTAGCATCGATAAGAACATTCTTTCAGTATTCCTGGGATTTCAAATGAATTTCGAAATACGAGTGAGATATGTCCGTATTCTCGGGAATGAATGTTTACGAAATATGCTTTTCATTGTGGATGATTTGTTCTGGACACATTGTAGATCAAAGATTGAATGTTATCAAATTAATTATCTTTGTTCTCATAAAATGACGGTAACCCATTAGACATCTAAGATTTCAGTGACTCAAGTATTGCATAAAAATCCTATCATTAAAATGCAATATTGTATTGGGGTGGGTATTTAGCGTGGTGAATTTGGCGTTAAAATTCGAATTCCGTCGGTTTTGGGGCTGGTAAATTATTTTGACTCACATATTGTTGGCAATAGCACTCGTGACCTCAATGGTTAGATATCCGTAAATTTGCAATCGTTCATTTTTTAAATATTTTTGTGCCTATGGTAATTCTAAGACTTCGTGGCCCAAAAATCAGAATGGCACGATCGCCAAAGACGAAAGTCGGGAATTAATAATATTGTTTATTATTCAAACAATAGTTAGGGCCCGACCTGGGCCGAAAACGCCGACAAGGCCCGATGCTTAGCGCCCGCTGCAGGCGAGTCCTGTCTGGACACGTGGGGCGTGTGTCCAGCTGTCAAAAGTGGGGGCCGGCCAAGTGTCGTCGATGTTGTCTTAATTTATCCACGTTAAGGTCACCGAATGCGGTGGTGTGAGTTGGCCAATGGATGTCATGCGCATTGAATAAATAAACACACCATTTAAGGTCACTACAGGCCCATTTGCGATATTTTTTTCGAGAAAGGTAGCGGGATGACTCTGTTAGTCCTGACAGCTCTATTAAATCAACAATCAATGGTGTATCTTAAAAAGGAGAATTTTACATAATGTTAACTATTCATGAAAATACCAAAATTCGAAAATCGAGGAACAGGTGAACAGCAACTATTGGTTTGCACAATGCAAACACAGAATTTAACATCACGTGACTCTGCTTCACTTTTATCAATCGTTTAAAAACTTCGAATTCGGCGAATTTTTCTATTGTAAAATTTAATCAATTATTTTTACATTTGGTCGTGTAGTATAATGGATGAAGTCTTTTAATTCTTTCAAAACCGAATGAATCACACCTCAAGGGGTGATATCCTTAGCGGTACTATATTTCTAAGATTATTATGCGGTATCGGTATGTACTGAAATATAAACCCCTTGATCTTAATAAAACCATTAGGATTATTTGTGGTTATGAAAGAAGAGTTGAATTCACATTAGCTCACGAGAAAAATGACACCTGCTTAAATGATGCAAAAGATTCAGGTACTTTCCGTTTAGAGAATGGTAAATTCCTTTGATTTCAAACCTTTGAAACACCCCTATGGGTGCGCTATTCTAACCGCCCACAAATCCGCTATCTCCAAAACATTTGACTGACCACAGGAGCTCCACGGAGGCTGGGCAGGATAGGCTCCCACCCGCAATTCTGAAAATCGGTCACCGCGAGATTTATCCTTTTGTCAACAAACTTGTCAATTATTCTGTAGGGGAATGCTCTTTTCCTTCAGAATGGAGACATGATGACATGACACCTATTCCGTAACCGACCAATTCTTTCGTGTGACCTGTTAAGAATAGACTCCCATGTGTTGTTGAAAGTGATGGAGACGCAGCTCCTCTCTGAATTCGAAGGTACACGAAAGCATTTCGGTGACCAAAAAGAAGCATGCTTGACCCGGTGGCCACGTTCTTGTACACACTCCACTTTTCACTTGATACCGGAGTGCAATCCGTTAAGGGAGTATTTTTTGACTACAGCTCGGTTATTTAATTTTCCCGCATCCTATTTCAACTGTCCGAAGTTGGTGTGGAAGGATAGTTGATAAACTGGTTTCAAAATTATTTCTCTAACCGACACCACCACGTAATAGTATGGATGGAAGCTCCATCTTCCTTTTACAATAACTGTGCTGCAAGGCGCAGTGCTTTCTCCGTTTATTTTCAACTTTTACACGTCTAAACTTAGGTCCCCTAATGGCATTGCACCAATCAAATGCGCGGACGCCATTCCTTCAAGACACAGAAAGATTCCCAAAAGCTCGGGGGTAGTCGAGTGGTCTTCGTTGACTGGCCTTCTGCTGAACGCATCAAAATGCATTTACATCGCGTTTTCCATAGGAGCAGATGTTGAAAATCCGGAAATCTTTTCACTCCATTATTTCGCCTCGAGCTCAGAATCAAACCTCCTCGGCGTTATTTTCAACAGTCTATTATGTTGGAGTGATCATTTGAATGCTGTCTTCGGTAAATGCCTTCGCGACAGTTTCTTGGTTCACTGTCTCAGGCGAAATGGGGTCAATTTAAACCGCAGGATGATCTTCGCCCATGCCTCCTTACAATTCCTAAGTTATTTCTCAAGTGGTCCTCAAATTTTCAGACCTTTTAACCCTCTGAAGGCTTTTGAAAATAATCTTGTTTTTTTAGTGCCTCCCAATGCTCTCCATCAAAGAGACCATTATTCAACCTATCTATTCACGTTTGTCTTGATGTAAATATCTTCAATCAATTCGAAGACGAGAAGCTCACAAGAACCACGGCGCATTGCAATTCGAGCACCCCCCAACAATTAATAAATGTTTCCTTGCATTATTTTTTCACGTTCCAAGTTTATTTCCTCGTGACCATAATACAGTTCCTATTATTGATACAATTACAATTTTAAACCCCCTCATATTGACAATTAACAGTTCCCAACAATTTTCCTGGAGACACCCATGAAGCTTATCAGTTTGATCTCAGTGCTAAAACCTCCGATCACATTGACGGTATTTGAACTCAACGGGTATTTGTCTCCAAATGTGCAATCTACCATTCTTCTAATGACTTTGGGCTCTTTAGTGGCAGTTGTATTTAAGCAAAGGCGTCGGCAATAATTCGTGTGCAATACAGATCGTCTTGCCAATGCCAAAATTTCATAAACTTGTGAACAGGCAGAAGTGCAGATTAATTCGCGATTGCAAACGATGCTGCCATAAAGCAACAGATAAGCAGCAATGATTGGTTAACGCAATTTGAGCATCAAAACTCCCAAAGCACGTGACGCCAGTCCACTTGACTCAATCGCATCGACGGGTCGTTTATTTTGGTATCTGATAACGGCGCCTCTTCAAAGTTATCCGATTGCAACATTAAAATCACCCAAATTTAATCGTTTATTGTCTCGAATCAATTTGGAGGATGGAGATGGGAACTGGCATCGATTCAACTTGTTTAAACGATGCTCTCCTGATTGGTTACATATATTAATGACCAATGTGGAGAGAATAATTGGTTGCCATTATTTATTTGCAAACCGGCGAGGTCAAAGCGTGTTGGTGCAGCCTGATTTATGTTCAGTCTGCAGCTATAGCACCTCAAAACGTTGTGGCATTGCCAACGACAATCTGACTGCGATTAATTGTCACGAAAATCCGAGATAACGGCCCACCAACTATCATTTGGTGCACCAACAGAATATATTTACAGAGCTGACACTTCCACATGCTGTTGGGAGCTGAGTTATTTTGTGCGGAGGACGTTTCTCGATCTCCAATATTCCTCGTTCCCGGAAATCAACCCGGCTGGCGTCATGCAACATAACTCCACTCCACCGTCTCATGTTTCCAATATGCCTGTGTGTTTGCGCATGCAATTTACAGTCCGCAATGACTGAGATGGGCACTTTATAGCGCCCTGACACCCACGAATATTTCTCCCCTAAACTGTAGGGCCGCGACCGACTACGTCTCAGTAGTGGCTAGTGAATGTCGACCGAATTTTCCTGTATTTATTAAATCTGAGGAAATCAATTCAGTCACAACCCAACATAAAATAACACCGTTCTCGAGCATTCCTGCAACGAATTGACCATTTTGATGGAATCAAAATGTCGACAGTAAACGGTATAACGAATAATTAGATTCAGGAATGTATGCAAACATTGTCGGATGTATATAGGTTTCCGATGGGTTCCTTATCTTGTGGAATGTTTTATAACCGTGTGGGAGGCCACCTGTAAGCATATTCCTTAGAAACTTCATGGCAAACCCCAATGAAGCCGGTTTATCCACTAGACAGGAGATTTGGATTTTGGAATGTTTTATAATGGATTTATTAAGGTCAGGATTAACATGGAAACCAGGCACTTGGGAGTAGTGTCATACACAGAAGCGGTGAAATACATAAATTAGTAAGCGATAAGGTATTATAAGTATAATGTTTTCATCAACGTATAATTTAACGCTAAAAAATTAGCATAACCACTCCTTCCTGTTTGAATAAAATTAAATCACATCGCCACTTAATTTGGACACGCGCTGTTTAACCATTTCAAACAATCAGTATTCTGGTATTTTCATGTCAAATGATGCATGGGATTGGTTTGTTGTGAAACGTTACTTTTTACAATAATAGTGATGCTGTTAATCTTAATTAGCAAATATTAGAGCCAAACCTTATTCTATCTGTCACGTCCCGCATTCAATTAATTGAAGCTAGTTGATGCCGAAAAACCTAAGATTGTCAGTGAGCACAAATTTCAAGATTTATAATACATAAACCCTTCTTGAATAGCTGACTGCTTAGTGGTTATGCTAAAAGAAATATCTGCCGTTTTTAGTCCTTATGGTTGTACTTAAAAGGCTCTAGTTCGATGAAACGTAAAATAACTAACGGTGAAATCAATCGAAGTCGGGAATTATTTTGGTAAATCCTATAAATAATTACCATCATCTTTAGAATTGTAATGAAGTTTGAATATTGAACACAACGTTTTTATTTCAATGAGTGCACTGATTTTATGATCACTTTTTATTGCGGGAACTTCGACAAGTTATTATAGTCAGGAAAATTGACCGTTTCCCGATCCACAGACTACTAACATATTCTAACTATTCCAAATGCGCACAGTTGCTGCACAATGATAGCCTTCGCTAATTGGTCGGCCCCGTGTTACCTCATTGGCGCCAAATGTGCTGTCGACTGCTCACAAGCGTTTTAAGCAACGTATCATTATTCCAATATCCTAACTAATTGGGTAGTACAGTAGGGCCCAAGGGTCAGCAGTGAAACCCATTGACGCTTAATAAAACGCAACAGCAGCGCGATTTCATGAACAGTTCTTTCAATAAACCCGGGAATGTTGGACACAACGATGCCAGAGCTCCCCACATGGTCCGAAATACGGGCACCACATCCACCTTGACAACTAGTGATAGTGACGGTTCACTTCCATCCCCAAATGCCCATTTAACCCAAGAATCATTTCCAAACGATACAATTCCGGCAACCTATAAAAAGAACCAACTCAAGCTTGTGCGTGGGTCGAACTCCTATTCCTATCCATTCCACTGCCCAAAATCTCCAAACGGAAGGATGCTAATTTTGGAAAAGTTTGAATGTGCTCCAGTCGCATATCCAGGCGACCCAGTTGAAGATCCCGCGTCCCATCGTTGCACCCCGCATACTCATTTAGGAGATCCATTCGACTCTTTGACCAAGTCATATTCGACAGGCCCCTCCAGGGAGGATACACCGTCCAGTTTTGTATCCCTTACGAGATTCGGTTACGAGAACAGGTTTCCTGGCCCCCTGGTCAAACTCAATGTCAGTGGGACTATTTTCGTTGTAAAGATGAGTACGCTTAGACGCGACCCGATTGTCTACGAGAAACTCTTGGCGACGGCAGAGTATCTTGAAGATACGGACGAGTACTATGTGGAACGCGACCCGGTTGTGTTTAGATTCGTTCACGCATATTTACGCTACCGCGAGATGCATTTGCCGCTCAACATATGTGGACCCTTGTTGGAAAAGGAGCTGGAAGCCTGGGGTCTTCAGCTAGGATTTGACCTGCAGAGGTGCTGTCTGGGTCCGGTGATGGCGACCAAGTCGAAGCTGGAGTCCCTGAAGAAATTTGAAGATGCATTTACAGAATCGACTGAATTCAGTGAAACCTGTTGCGGGTAAGTGACCAATTTTTAAAATAAGCAGGCAATGTGTAGGTCACCAAAACTTAAATGTTTTACTCCTAATGAGGTAAATCAATATTTATAAATTTGGTTTTGTTGGGTTTTCCAATCAAAAGGTCAATTTTTTCCGCTTGACTTCTGGAGGTTTATAAAATTAAATTTTGATTATTTTAACTTCGTATTTTTATTAAATCGGCGTCTCAAACAAACTGAATCAATGTTGACATTATTGGGTCGTAATTAAATTACTGTCCAAACGCCATTCGCTTGTCAATGTCAGGTCGCTGTTAGATATCCAATTAAATGAACTCCTTCTAGCTATTTCAACATTTTTGCTGACAAAACCCCGCAATGATGGTGTTGATAAAAATAAGATGCTTCGGTTCGATCAGTTTGCCCCTCCCGTTTTAAAATGTGAACTTCCTTCAATCATAGTTGTATATGTATCAGCGGTTTCTTGAGTCCCATCCCCCAAAAAGGTGCACTCCGCTTTGATTGGTTGATTCACTTTACCTGCGTTTTTGAGGTAGCCAATGAAATCTTAGCTGCCACAATAAAAAAGGACAAAGTCTTTATAATCAGACTTCGATTACAGCTATTTGTTTAATTCAATTCCACGGCAATTCGAATTGGAATAGAAACACTGACCGATGGTATGATTATGTTAATTTGTGTTGACCAACCAGAATACCAATTCTAAACCGAACCTAATTTTCAATGAACTGAATAAGGTATATACAACACCGACGCAAAATACCATCGAACATGCTTACTGATGGGCGCATTCAGTCACCTAAAATACTTTATTGTCTGAATCCGACTGCGATGGACTACCTACTGAAAAAAACTAGACTGAATTGCAAATCGTGACAATGGCTGCTCTATTTGTTTGTGGAAAACGTCACTGGTTTAAAGAAACGTTTCGCAAGGAAATATCGGTTTCGACGTCGTTGCGGCAACGACTGCCGTCTGAAACTGTCAATGATAAACACCGAGAGCCATCTCGGGATGACCCGATAAAATGGGTTTCAGTTTATTTTTTAAGTAACGAGTGTAAATGTACCGCCATTACCGAATTACTGGACAGTCTAGAGACACTAAGAACAGAAACATGATTCAATCCCCGGATTGTGTCTCTTTGCAGGGTAAACGTGACCAGCTTTTGCGGGGTCCGAACAATGAAGTCATTGTTTGAAAGGACGTTTTAGCTTGTAATATCCGTCAATTCTTCAAACATTTATGAAGAAGTTTAAATGTCTCCTTATAACGGGGAGGGAGGCCCAACCTTTCGAGATGTCAAGTGAGAGGGAGACACTAAAAGAGTGTAGTTTTGTGCGTTTATGTAGCCGGCCAGTTGTCAATCGTTCAATTTTAAAACCGACACATTGGTTATTATTGGTTTTAGGGTTCGCGTTATGTTTAACTGCGGTCGGTCGTGTGTCTACGTGGTCTCATAATGCCCGCCTACTTTCGGCCAATGGTAGGAGGCCCGGCGATTAAGCGGAAAGCATCCCCACCGTTCGACGTCCAGGTCGGGCCATTGAAATGAGCCGGGCGTAGTGGTGAGGGAATCGGATGGTGGGTGACCTAAATAAGCCGCATCAGCATGAATTTAACTAGGTTTTAGTTCCACGTGGGGCAAATCGGCTGATTGGGTGGACCAATAGCCATTTCCACCGCTTCGGGTGGCACTGGGGATGCGGCAACCGTGGAAATCTAACGTATTTTTTGTTTAGTTTCATCTTGAACAAGAAATGGCAACAGATACGCGAGGTGGTTTGGCGAGTCATTGCGGACACCCCAAAGAAGCGCTGGCTCGGCAGTGCCGTGGACGTGGAACCAACCGAAAATGGAGCCAGCCATTTCGAAGATATTGTAAACTCCAACAGTGCCCTCCACCAACACCCTGGAACTCAGACCACTGTTCTCCTGGACAGAAACAAAACCGAGCTCGATGACTTTCCAGCTGACCAATTCCCGCCAACAGGCACCCGTGGAAACAATATGCCGTTAAACTGGCGAGAACTTAAGAAAACACCCCTGGAAATCATTAGCAGTCGGGTCTATATCACGGCGCAAGTGCTAGTTGTGACGTCTTCTAATTCTTCTGATGATGCTGACGTATTTGCCGAATTTGAGAGCACCCTTCGGTCCAAGGCTGAATCTAAGCGAAACAGATGGAACTCTGGTACTGCGTAACAACCCAATCTACGCATACAGATCATATTTTCACTTCAATGAAGTCGAAGACAGAGCGACACAACCTATTCTCGTAATACGTATTCTGAAATTTTTATGCGTTGGTCTCTTAACTATAGACCTATTAGCACGGGCCATTTTCTGTCCGAATATCCTCCAGTGGCTACGATCGGTGTACTCAATTACCGATTTAGTTTCCCTGGTGCCGTTCTACGCCGATATGGCTGTTTTCTCGATCGTGGGTCGAATGCAAACAGATTCCCAATCAACTGGTCAGATGACACGACTGTTCCAGATGGTAGATGTACTCAATGTCCTAAAGATCTTCGTGATTGGTCGTCTATTCCGATTGCTACAGCGACAAAGGTCCACGCGTGTTCTACTGTACACAGTGAAATATGCCTCAAGGAACATGCTCATGGTCTTAGAGGTGTTGGTGCTCTTTGCCGTGTTCTTCGGCACGACAGTCTTCTTCTTCGACAACAGCTTCAACACCATTTTCGAGGGAATCTACTGGGCCTTCACGACGATGTCGACGACCGGCTATGGCGACGTCATCCCTTCTTCAGTTTCAGGCCACATTATCGCCGTGTTGTGCATGATAATTGGCATTCTTCTCACGTCCTACACGATTCCTGTCCTTGTCAACGATTTCCTGCTGTTCATTGGACACTCAGATCAGCTGGCTTGGATGAGACGCGTCCACAAATTAGCGTCTGCAAAACGAACGTCCGAAGGAAGAGAGCTGATCGCGAAACGGAGGATCACTCGGGTTCGAGCGATGCTCAAAACCAATGTCATAGCGAAGACCACAGTCTCCGATACTATTGACGGTTGACGTATCTTAACGCCCAAAACATCTTTCACTCTGCGAACACGGTTCATTAAATGGGCTTCCATTTGTGCCCTAAAGTCCTAATAATGGTTGTTATTCATACTCAAAAACAAAAATTATTCTTAATTGGATAATTATTAACGGATTTACTTTAAAAAATAACCTGAATTATACTTTACGAAGCACAATTACATTAAACTAATTTTGTGTAACAATTAATCGTTTTTAAATTATCTTGAGTGAACCCGATTAAGCTTGCAGGATTCTTCAAAAAGTTTTTCTTTTCAGTTGCGTTCGATTGATTAATATCAGGCTGTTAATTCATTTTTAATATAAACGGCTATTTATGATAACTGTTAGTTTCACTTACATTTGCACATCTAATAATTCATTGCATTTTACTTATTGCTCATTTTACCACTTTATCGATTAATTGTGATTCACCTTTAACTGAGACACCGACTACAATTCGGATTCCCGCCCTATCTTAGACCATATCTAAGGGACTAGACATTAAGGTTTGTTATTTGCTTTCCTATGATTAGTTCTAGAACCGTTTGTTGATAATATATACCATTGGCGAACGCGCATCGTTGCTTAATCTTGGCTGGAAGAAGTTGCACATGCAGTGAAGTTAAATTACCTGAAACAAATTTTTGAGGAACTGTTTTTATTCACCAATAGCAACTGGTCTTTATGCTCGTAGATTTATTCTATATTGAAAACCGCAAACGCCACCAGACGGACCACCCACCGTCTAGACCAGGGAATCATATCCCAAGGTCGCTACTTTTAGTCAATCCTTTTTATGTCCATACGTATTCTAATTGTAAATATAAGTCATCCATAGTTTTTCTAACACGTTTGGCGAAGAAGATATACCACACACAGTATACATGACATGCTTGCCGATTCTTACCCATACTCTCCACGCTATTCTGTTCAATCTGGGAAAAGCAAATAAATTCCAAAGCTAACGGAGTACTTCTATCCTGCTGCCGTTTCCAAACAACCGCCACAGGACCGTATGCATGATTGACCGAGACTTCAGTTTCGAGGTTCTGGGGGCCGACGCTTGCCGGATTCTAGCCGAATGATGTTGAAGAGCTTCTCAAAGTCTCCCGTGTTAACCGTGGTCTCACTGGATTCCACGAAATCAGACAAATGCTTGTTGCGTTATAGCTTTGCCGAGCGTGTAGCCTGCCGTCGGAGCTGCTTGAAGTTGGTCGCGTCTTGTAGACGGGCTTCCCAGGCCCTCTCGGAAAGCGTGTGTACGATCAACGCAGACATCCGTCACATCGAAACTGCCGCATAGGTCTCGACAAGAAACGTAGGCGCTCGCCTCAATTAAGGAGACATGGTGTGTGGTTGTGGATGCATACACCAGATCCCTTGCTTGTGCGAATATAAGAGCATCGCCACAGGTTTTCAACAGCCAACGATCGCGTTATTAATCGACTTCCTTTCGGAATTTGACTCGGCGAACAGAGAATCGCTTTACTTGTAGTATTGGAGCGGACGATATGGCTAGAACACTTGTGAATCTTCGGTAATTGTACTATTCGGCTACCCGAGAATAAGGTTCTTTTTATGGCTGAAGAATTGCTTAATTGACAACCTTAATAGAACAACGCTAACGCGGTGCCTTATCTTACGAAGCCCAAGGACCTCTTTCGACCAAAAAATATGTGATCTGTATGCGTTAGCAGAACAAAGCGAAACAGTTATTTGACAGTCGTCTGGTTTCAAAACTTCCTGTTGGTTGTCAAATGTGTGTCTCATTTCTTAGATGTGAGCCGTGATGTATGCTAATTTATTCAAGTTTTTTGATTTCGGAGTTCTGGCCAAACTAGAATAAGAGTAGTTCAGGGTATCGGAGACAACGATGCCACCTTTCTGTGAAACCTACCCAGCCGATGACAATAACTACACCTAGACGAGTAATAAAATAATAACTTTAATAGTTTTATTGTTGTCACGAGGATGAAAAAGTTAGTAATTCGCCGTGCAACAATAGAAAATGGTCTCAACATTTCTGCTTCACGTGTTCTCGGAAAAAAGTGGTTACATTTATTTCGTGACCAAATTACGATCTGCTGCACTTCTTGTGGAAATTAAACGGAAGATGTTTCGCGAGAGTCCACTAAAATAGGGGGCGGTGTGAGGCTCACGAGACTGGGGCTGCTAGGCAAATTCAAATATCATTAAGACTTGCAGAGAGACGTGCTTTAACCAACTACTGACTCAGAACATACTGCAATCGCCAATTTCACAAACGATAATCACTTCAAAAGATAAAAATTTCGATACTTTTTGTGAATAGGACGAAAGGTTCTATCGGCGTTTTGAAGTAATACTGATTTCCTTTTGTACATCCAGACATCTCTTCCCTGGCCATCTGCTCATCCTGTCATTAATCGATCATCAAATTGGTTGACCCTGTTGGATTCATTTCGGTATCAGTTCTACTGACGCAGATATACATGACGTCATGTCTACAACGAGTCTCTGATTTCGAATTGATTAAATCGGTTGTCATTTTATTAAAGTTAAGGTGCAACTGCTTTGACAGCCTTGACCGAAATCACGAGCGCACAGACAATTGGTGGTAATAAGATGGGTGCCATTCAGTGCTCACGCAAAGTTTGTTTCCTTCAAACACCGATGACCAATGCTAGCACAGGGGACGCAGATTTCGAGTCCAATTAGCTTTGGAATTTCCGTCCCATTTGTCGGTTAGCAATCGTTTTGTTTATTAAGGGATGCTAGGCACGATAAGAATCAATTCGCGATATGGTAGAAGGTGGCAAGGGCTGTCCGCTCGTTGACATAAACAGGGTTTACTAAAATTGGACCATTTCCCAAATGAGTACTCTTAAGTTGGTCTTTTGTCGACAAAATGAAATTCACATGATCGCCTTTGGAACCTAACTTTGCATTAATTAATTTTTTAATCTACAAGATTAATCGGGGTTAATCTCGTTCAGTGAAAATCGATAAAATATAATACAAAAACAGTGCTGTCTAATTCTGAGGTGGTGAGAGTGAAGCTAGTTATTTTTAATGGAAATAACATGAAGATATACATTTTTTTGTATAACACTGCGTGTCTAAAACACACGAAAGTCCATTTTATGTGGATCCATCGTGACTTTTATTCCAGTTTTGTGGTTTTTCAACCGATGTGCTCACTTTTTTCCATTCACCGCCATTGCAGGTCTTGGCCGTGGATGTTAATATGCTGTCAACGACTGCGGATAGCGTTATAATATTTTATGATTACAGTTGAAATCGTTTTATTGTGGTCTCGATAACTTAAACCATCGTCATTTACCTTACTACATAAGACGGCGGTCTCCGGATTTCTGCGTCACGTGATGACGCCGTAAACGTGGTGTCTTAATTACTGGCCACTATTGAGCATAACGCCAAGGTATTTGGATTTCGCTCTGGAAACCAAATTGTGGACATGCTGTCAGTAAATAAATGTGAATTTTGATGCGCTCAGCGGTAGAGCCAGTTGTCACAAGAACACGCGACGAACACAGTGAAAGCCTGGTGAATGTACACGAATCCTGTTTCGGCTTTTGGCGTGGCATAGGGTGAGATCACCAACGTATTTTGTAAAGAGCCTCGTCTGTGGTGGAGCGCAATTTAGATGCGAGGCAATTGAAGAAAAAGCATTGTCTACGCCTTGTATTTAGTCACGGCCACAGTATTGACTGGACTGAGGCCATCATTTCCAATTCTACTGTAGTATCAACCTTCTATAACCATTGGTGTGTTTCGAGAGACAATCTAATGTTTAAATTTTACGCCTCAAAGCGCGACATCTATCTCGCAAAGTCGAACATGTTCATGATGAGGTGTTTGGGTCCATGGGAGTAGAGACAACGAATGAGGAGGATTTTATTTTTAATAAAGCAAATAACATTAGCACTAGTAATGACAGGAACGGGTACATGTTTCAATCAATTTAATGCTATTGGGCCAGCCGACACCCATTCAACGAAGCCATATACCACTGGCGGTTGGATAAAAATGGTAAAATTTAACACCGCACGGCCTCCGCCACTTAAGTGTGGATCGCAGGGTATTTTGCAAAAAAAGGGTAAGATTAGTAAAACTTTTCCTCACTTAAGACTTCGGCCTTTCATTAAGACGGAGTCCACATGGTCACTCCTCCTGTACGGGCGACTGTTGAAAATGAAGCCAAACAGTAAGAAATAGGGCCAGTTTTCCTGTCGTAGTATTCATTTCAGTATATCCTCAATACGTTGACGCGTTATTGTTGGCGGTTAATCAACCGCACACAGCCCCGATGACCCCAGACATTGCTAAGGAAGCAGAGTACAAAAAAGGGTCACGTTGAAAAATTGGTCGGTTACGGAATAGCTGTTATGTCATCATCTCTCCATTCTGAAGGAAAAGAGCCTTCCCTTATACAATAATTAACAAGTTTGTTGACAAAAAAAAATCTCGCGGTGACCGATTTTCAGAACTGCGGGCGGGAGCCTGTCCAGACGAGCCTTCGTGAAGCTGAAGCCATCATTCAGAGAATAAATGCCTAGGGTTCCGCATGGTAGATATGAGCGACGGGTTCCCGTCAATCTATGCAGATTTATCCAGAGGTCGCCGCCGGGTTTCGATTTTCTGGAAAGCGATTTTTCCACAAAATCTGATTGAGACGATTCACCTCAGCTGTAATCATGATCGAAATGGGCTTCAATGTTTATAAGCCAGGACAACGGTGTTGTCTGTTAATTCAAGGTCAAGGATATATTAAGCCGTCGTCACTTGAAACGGTCTGTCACATTACCGAGTCCCAGAGAGGGTCAAACAGTAACACGGAAAGAAGATAACCCGTTTCCATGGGACATTATTGTGCTATAAATACAGTAACCATATAGGAACACCGATAGAACCTTTCGTCCTAATCACAAAAAGTATCGAAATTTTTATCTTTTGAAGTGATTATCGTTTGTGAAATTGGCGATTGCAATATGTTCTGAGACAGTAGAGGTTAAAACACGTCTCTCTGCAAGTCTTAATGATATTTGAATTTGCCTAGCAGCCCCAGTCTCGTGAGCCTGACACCGCCCCCTATTTTAGTGGACTCTCGCGAAACATCATTAATCGCTGCCCGAATTTTAAAGGACCCCTCCCATCCATTCTATTCCAGTTTATCGGAATGTAAATCTCTTCGACCAATGCGCCGTCCATACCGTTCAATTCCAACAAGAACGGCGGCATATCGCAATTCGGTCATTCCCTATTTGTCCCGATTTTTAGTCTCACCAGACTAGGTTAAACAGGAACTACAAGACAACTTTCGCATCTTATATTTGTTATCCTGCCTTTTTTAATGCTGAAAGTTTTGGTCCTCGTGACCTCAATAAAGCCACTACAATTATTATTATTATTATTATTATCCACTGCCAAGACCTGCAATGGCGGTGAATGGAAAAAAGTGAGTACATCGGTTGAAAAACCACAAAACTGGAATAAAAGTCACGATGGATCCACATAAAATGGACTTTCGTGTGTTTTACACACGCAGTGTTATACAAAAAATGTATATCTTCATGTTATTTCCATTAAAAATAACTAGCTTCACTCTCACCACCTCAGAATTAGACAGCACCGTTTTTGTATTATATTTTATCGATTTTCACTGAACGAGATTAACCCCGATTAATCTTGTAGATTAAAAAATTAATTAATGCAAAGTTAGGTTCCAAAGGCGATCATGTGAATTTCATTTCGTCTACAAAAGACCAACTTAATAAATGTAACCACTTTTTTCCGAGAACACGTGAAGCCGAAATGCTGAGACCATTTTCTATTGTTGCACGGTGAATTACTAACTTTTTCATCCTCGTGACAACAATAAAACTATTAAAGTTATTATTTTATTACTCGTCTAGGTGTAGTTATTGTCATCGGCTGGGTAGGTTTCACAGAAAGGTGGACATTGTTGTCTCTGGTACCCTAAACTACTCTTATTCTAGTTTGGACAGAACTCCGAAATCAAGAAACTTGATTTAATTACCAAACATCACAGCTCACATCTAAGAAATGAGACACACATTTTGACAACCAACAGGAAGTTTTGAAACCAGACGACTGTCAAATAACTGATTCGCTTTGTTTTGCTAAGGCATACAGATCACATATTTTTTGGTCGAAAGAGGTCCTTGGGCTTCGTAAGATAAGGCACCGCGTTAGCGTTGTTCTATTAAGGTTGTCAATTAAGCAATTCTTCAGCCATAAAAAGAACCTTATTCTCGGGTAGCCGAATAGTACAATTACCGAAGATTCACAAGTGTTCTAGCCATATCGTCCGTTCCAATACAACTAGTAAAGCGATTCTCTGTTCGCCGAGTCGAATTCCGAAAGGAAGTCGATTAATAACGCGATCGTTGGCTGTTGAAAACCTGTGGCGATGCTCTTATAGTCGCACAAGCAAGGATCTGGTGTATGCATCCACAACCACACACCATGTCTCCTTAATTGAGGCGAGCGCCTACGTTTCTTGTCGAGACCTATGCGGCAGTTCCGATGTGACGGATGTCTGCGTGGATCGTACACACGCTTTCCGAGAGGGCCTGGGAAGCCCGTCTACAAGACGCGACCAACTTCAAGCAGCTCCGACGGCAGGCTACACGCTCGGCAAAGCTATAACGCAACAAGCATTTGTCTGATTTCGTGGAATCCAGTGAGACCACGGTTAACACGGGAGACTTTGAAAAGCTCCTTAACATCATTCGGCTAGAAGCCGTCCCTAATCCGCATTTGCGTGTACGCTCGCCCGATGACAGCATAGCTGGAGGCCAAGTACGTCTTTTGTGGCGAGCTACGGAAAGCAAAAAGCAAATTTACTAACGGCGACATCCTAATCTTGGTGGGGACTGGAACGACGACTAGGGCCCTTCGGACCAGATCACGCGGCATCTCATCAGAAAATGCCACCTCGGCCAACGATGCGAAAACGCCGAACGCCTAACAGGCATCGCGGATCATAATAATTTCTCCGGCTCTGGCACGCATTTACAGAACCCCCAAAACATCTGCATACCTGGTACTCTAGCGACAAGCACACTTCGCATAGTGCGATTGCACTGGGCATCCTCAAACGACGACGACAGATAGGACCGGGCTGCGGCGACTGGAAAGAAGATCAGTTCCGACCATATTATCGTCCGTTTGTGCTTCAGGATACGCCTGGAAACCCGTCGGAGTAAATGTACCCCAAAGTATGTCCTTATAGCTGCGCTCGACCAGTCACTGAAGCGACCTGCGCTCTCTGAAGCCATCGAGTTGTCCCTACCTGCGAATATCGAGGAGGAACAATCCATCGGCCAGCTGTGGCGTGCCATGAACACTGCAGCTTTCTGCGACGGTCAGGGAAGCCTGTCTACAAGGCGCAACCAACTTCCAACAGCTCCTATGGAGGGTAACTCACTCGGAAAAGCTAGGCCGAAACAAACATTGGTCTAAAGTCGCGGAACTCGTGGAAACCGTTGCCAACACGTGAAACTTTGGGAAGCTCGTCGGCATCCAGCAAGCGCTTGTCCCAGAACATCTGCTACGCGACTCAGCAGGATAATTGATACACGATATTGCCAAGAGAGTTGAGCGGCTGGCCGAACACTTCGATCGGCTGCTGAATACATCGACAGGACACTGTCATGACCAGATTCTACTTATGCAACAAGACACTTGCGTCATTTACTACGACCTACCAACTCGCCGACATTGCAAACGCAATGCTTGAGCTGATGGTATCCCACCAAAGTGTAGAAGGTCTACATGCCGAACCTGGTCCATCTTCTCGAAGCATTGTTCTGCTCAATCCGGGAAAGCGATTAATTTCAAGGCGACTGGAGCACTACAATTTCACTCGCGTTCCCCAAGACGGGTGACAAGACCATTTTATCCACCTACCTAGGCATCAGTCTCGTCGAAATTGCCGCAAAGGTCTTCTCAGTACCCCTCCTCAATCGTATCATGGCATCGCGGACGCCCGAACCCTTCCTAACCAAGGAGGCTTTCGACGTGGACGAGGATGCGTTGACCAGATCTTAATCCTCAGCCAAATACTCGAACATAGCAACATAACAACAATAACCTGCAGCATGTTTCATCGAATTCAGCGCGGAATTCGACTTGGTCAACAGGGAGTTGCTATGGCTAGTAATGGAAGCTGAGGCATGCTCGTCAGAACGGTGGACCTTCTTAAGTTCTACCATTCGTGGTAGAAAAGGGTAACTGAAGCAGCCCTCGCTGACTACATCTGTGTCCAAGTGAATCCAGATTTTACAATCAGCGACGTGGAATTCCCAGACGATATCGGTGTCTTTGGAGAAAAAAAAGCTACGTGGAAACTACATTTGGGTTGGAGACAAAAACCTCGAAACCCCAAGTCTTCTCAACACTCTCTGCACATTTATGCCAGCCAATATACCTCAACGATGCGCAATCGAATATTTCCCAGCATTGAAATACCTTGGTCAAGCGATAAATAGGTCCAAATACGCTTTGACTGCGCAGGTTTTGTCCAAACCAGAGTATCACGACCGAGATAAATGTTCACGACCACCGTTTACGAAAACGTCCCATCATAAACTACGTTTGAGAAATCTTGCCCTGAGCGTCGAAGACATAAACAGTTTGGAAGTATTCGACCAGTGATGTCTCGAAGGTGGACTAGTGTGATCAGCTCGCGAACAGCTCTACAGGCGTGGAGAACTGTCAACACTTCTACAATACTGTCGGCTGCAGCGATTCAGCCAGACACATCGGCGACAATCCGATGTCTCTCGCCGCCACCGCGACTAGGCTTGCGCTGTCGTATCGGTGGATTGACACCGTTAACGTCGAGAAGACTGTTGGTGCTTGGCAGACAGAAAATAAGACGTGGGCGAGTTCGGGCTTCTCTTGTCGAAGCGAATTGCAGTGACGACTTCAGCGACCATTTCGATTAGACAAATGCCCCTTTAGATCATGCGGGGTAACTAAAGATAATGTAAAATAATTTTGGTCTCGGAAAAAACGTTTATAATTATACAAATAAGAATATCTGTTGTTTTTGTAAAATGTTAACATTAGGAGGTAGAAGGAAGTCAATTTTATGGGCCGTTTTCTAAGGGTGAAAGACATTTCTTGGCTTTGTGGTACGAAATCAGGCAGTAGGGTCCGATTCGACGGTCTTCGCTATTACCGTGGTTTTGAGCATCGCTCTAACTCGAGTGATCCTCTGCTTCGCGATCAGCTCTCTTCCTTCGGACTTTCGTTTGGCCGCCGCTGAACGGTGGATACGTCTCATCCAGGCCAGCTGATCAGAGTGCCCATAGAACAGCAGGAAATCGGTGACCAGGATAGGAATCGTGTAGGACGTGAGAAGAATGCCAATTATCATGCACAACACGGCGATAATGTGTCCTGAAACGGAAGAAGGGAGGACATCGCCATAGCCGGTCGTCGACATCGTCGTGAAGGCCCAGTAGATTCCCTCGAAAATGGTGTTGAAGCTGTTGTCGAAGAAGAAGACTGTCGTGCCGAAGAACACGGCAAAGAGCACCAACACCTCTAAGACCATGAGCATGTTCCTTGAGGCATATTTTACTGTGTACAGTAGAACACGCGTGGACCTTTGTCGCTGTAGCAATCGGAATAGACGACCAATCACGAAGATCTTTAGGACATTGAGTACATCTACCATCTGGAACAGTCGCGTCATCTGACCAGTTGATTGGGAATCCGTTGGCATTAGACCCACGATCGAGAAAACACCCAACTCGGCGTAGAACGGGACTAGGGAAACTAAATCGGTAATTGAGTACACCGATCGTAGCCACTGGAGGATATTCGGACAGAAAATGGCCCGTGCTAATAGGTCTATAGTTAAGAGACCAACGCATAAAAATTTCAGAATACGTATTACGAGAATAGGTTGTGTCGCTCTGTCTTCGACTTCATTGAAGTGAAAATATGATCTGTATGCGTAGACGGGGTTGGCAGGCAGCACCAAAATGCCATCTGTTTCGCTTAGATTCAGCCTTGGACCGAAGGGTATCCTGAAATTCGGAAGATACGTCAGCAGCATCAGAAGAATGAGAAACGTCACAACTAGCACTTGCGCCGTGACATAGACCCGACTGCCAATGATTTCCAGGGGCGTTTTCTTGAATTCGCGCAAGTTGAACGGCACATTTTGTTTAAGGCTGCTTGATGGCTGGAATTGGCCAGCTGGAAAGTCATCGAGCTCGATTTGGCTTCGTTCCAGGTCGACAGCGGTCGGATTTCCAAGTTGTGGGGGCATTGCGCCGTTGGAGTTTACAGTATCTTCGGAATTATTGGTACTATTTTCGTTGGGTTCCACATCCCGGGCACTGCCGAGCCACCGCTTCTTAGGGGTATCCGTAATGATTCTCCAAACGCCCTGGCGTATCTTTTGCCATTTCTTGTTCCAGATGAAACTAAACAAAATTAATGCGTTAGATTTCCGCGGTTGCCGCATCCCCAGTGCCACCCGAAGCGGTGGAAATGGCTACTGGTCCGTCCAATCAGCCGAGTTGCCCCACGTGGAACTACACCTAGTTAAATTTCTGCTGATGCGGCTTGTTTAGGTCACCCACCAGCCGATTCCCTCACCACTACGCCCGGCTCATTTCAATGGCCCGACCTGGACGTCGAACGGTGGGGATGCTTTCCGCTTAATCGCCGGGCCTCCTACCATTGGCCGAAAGTAGGCGGGCATTATGAGACCACGTAGACACACGACCGACCGCAGTTAAACATAACGCGAACCCTAAAACCAATAATAACCAATGTGTCGGTTTTAAAATTGAACGATTGACAACTGGCCGGCTACATAAACGCACAAAACTACACTCTTTTAGTGTCTCCCTCTCACTTGACATCTCGAAAGGTTGGGCCTCCCTCCCCGTTATAAGGAGACATTTAAACTTCTTCATAAATGTTTGAAGAATTGACGGATATTACAAGCTAAAACGTCCTTTCAAACAATGACTTCATTGTTCGGACCCCGCAAAAGCTGGTCACGTTTACCCTGCAAAGAGACACAATCCGGGGATTGAATTATGTTTCTGTTCTTAGTGTCTCTAGACTGTCCAGTAATTCGGTAATGGCGGTACATTTACACTCGTTACTTAAAAAATAAACTGAAACCCATCTTATCGGGTCATCCCGAGATGGCTCTCGGTGTTTATCATTGACAGTTTCAGACGGCAGTCGTTGCCGCAACGACGTCGAAACCGATATTTCCTTGCGAAACGTTTCTTTAAACCAGTGACGTTTTCCACAAACAAATAGAGCAGCCATTGTCACGATTTGCAATTCAGTCTAGTTTTTTACAGTAGGTCAGACAATAAAGTATTTTAGGTGAATGAATGCGCCCATCAGTAAGCATGTTCGATGGTATTTTGCGTCGGTGTTGTGTATACCAAGTTAACCTGAGACTGGGTTGGAGTGTTCCGGTACCATTTTTTCGGTGATAAACACCAAGGGGGAGAAGTTCATTGAAAATTCGGTTCGGTTGGGAACTGATAGTCTTGTTTGTCTCTATAAATTCGTGTAATTACGGTCAAATGGAATCACGCAAATGGATTAAATCTGAGTCGGATTACAAAGAATCGTAATTTTATTCGCGCTGGCGAATTTGTGCTTTTGTCAATCCTGACCTGTACTATTCACTCAGTTTACATAAAAACAAAGATTAACAACAAACGGAGGTAAAATCGTATCCCTCATTTGTAAAAAACCCAACTCGATCAATCCTTTTTGAAAAAATACCAAACATCCTATTGGGCTAAATTGCTCTCGTTTATGCGCCGCAGAAAATGCTACTGATCGGACACACTCGAAGGTTGGTTGGGCTTATAATGTGTCATTGGTTACCTCACTAGCGCATGAGGGGGTTGATCAACCAATGAGCGTTGAGTGCGAATTTTTAGGGGCAAGACAAAAGAAAATCCGTTCACATTGGACTGCCATGGAAAGAGGGTTTTTGACGACCATTAAATAAGAATAAAAGCTTCCCAAAGTCAAAGTATGAATTCGTATGAAAAAGATCAACCATTAAAATGGAAAATATTGATTTACCACATTGGGAGTAAAAATCGATGGTGATTTTTTGAAATTCGTGTTGACTGACAGATTGCTTGCATATTTTAAAAATTGGTTACTTACCCGCAACAGGTTTCACTAAATTCAGTCGATTCTGTAAATGCATCTTCAAATTTCTTCAGGGACTCCAGCTTCGACTTGGTCGCCATCACCGGGCCTAGACAGCACCTCTGCAGGTCAAATCCTAGCTGAAGGCCCCAGGCTTCCAGCTCCTTTTCCAACAAGGGTCCACATATGTTGAGCGGCAAATGCATCTCGCGGTAGCGTAAATATGCGTGAACGAATCTAAACACAACCGGGTCGCGTTCCACATAGTACTCGTCCGTATCTTCCAGATACTCTGCCGTCGCCAAGAGTTTCTCGTAGACAATTGGGTCGCGTCTAAGCGTACTCATCTTGACAATAAATAATGTCCCACTGACGTTGAGTTTGACCAGGGGGCCAGGAAACCTGTTCTCGTAACCGTATCGCGTAAGGGATACAAAACTGGACGGAGTAGCCACTTTAGAGTGGTTTGTCGAATGCGACTTAGAGAAACAGTCGCATTGATCTCTTGTATGGGTATGAGGGGTGCAACGATGGGTCGCGGGATCTTCCACTGGGTCGTCTGGATATGCGATTCGAGCAAGGTCAAATTTTCCAAGAATTGGCGTCCTTCCGTTCGGAAGTTGTTTGTGGTGGAATGGGTGGGTATGGGAGTTTGCATCATTCAGAAGCCTAAATCGAGTCTTTTTATGCATCGCAGGAATGGTTTCATGTGGAAAAGTTTCTTGGGTAAAATAGACGGCCGTTGATGGAATCAAGCTGTCACCACCACTAGTTGACAAGGTGGATGTGGTGTCCGTATTTTGGACCATGTGGGAAGCTCTGGCATAGTTGTGTCCAACATTCCCGGGTTCATCGAAAGAACTGTCCATGAAATCGCGCTGCTGTTGCGCCTTATTAAGCGTCAATTGGTTTCACTGCTGAACCTCGGATCCTGTCGTATTACCCGACTATGTCGGATATTTAAATAATGAAACGTGGCCTCAAAGCATGTGAGCAGAATACAGCACATATGGCACCAATGAGGTCAGTCGGCGACGACCAATTAGCGACGGCTGTAATTGTGCAGCAACTGTGCGCATTTGGAACAAGTTTTAATGTCCATCAGTACTATGCGTCAATTTTCCTAACGTGTTAAGATCATCGCAATGACAATTGATCATTAAATTAGTGATCACCTTGAAAGCAAATGGTTTTGTGCAATATATAGACATATTATAAAATTTATTATGACGATGATGATTACAATGATTTAGCATAAATTTTAACTGAACTCGAGCCACAGAAGGTCTAAACGAGAGGTTAGTTAAGAAGAGATCATGTTCTATAAACGTTAAATATTGTGCTCACTAGAAATCTTGAACTTTTTGGCCGCAACAGGCTTAAATTAATTGAATGTCTGTCGGCTTTCAAATATGTTATGAGGCTTTACTCTTCTAAACAGATTAATATCATCACCATTCTTGTATAAAGTATCCCTTTTATACAATTATTTTAATTGTCTTACATTCAATTTTCGAATCTTTTCATCAATCTGGTTCTAAACAGCTCCGTTTGATTTCTTCACGGAAGTGCATGTCATGAACTGTACTCACATGGTCTTTGTAAACCAAACACGCATTTTCAGTTAACCATAATTATAAATGTAAATACTAGAAAACTGACTAAACCGAGCGTAGGCAAACTAATTGGGCATTTTGATTTAATTAACTCATATGGCAAGAAGTTGTCATGTAAATGTTTCAAGTGGTAAATTATGCATCGTCGACATAATTATACTTCTATAGCAAATCGCTAGTAAATTCATGCATTTCTCCTGTTCTATGTTCGCTCATTGTTGCTCCTGACCTTAATGAATCTATTAAATTGCATTTTAGAAGGAAACGACCGATCAAAACAGAGTTCAAGATATAAATTCCAATGAACCGGTTTTAACGAATATCCCATCAAAATTCCACGAGAATTCCAGTAATGCGATTAACCATGTCTCACATTGTGTCAAACAGGAATTGATGATTGTTTTGATTCCCGAATTTACATTTAATACCGTTAAATGGTAATAAAACATTGGATTTGCGGAAAACGCCTAGAAAGCGATATCGAGGAGCGGTATTGAGCAGCCGAACACATCGAAAACATAACAACTTACAAGAAGCCCGGATAAGGCATATACATCTGACATTGCTTGTGTATAGCTGCATTATTCGTTCGACGGTAAACTTACTGCCGGCATCAAAATCAAAAATTCTTAGTAGTAATGCTTGAGAACTGGGCGAGGCCTGACTTTATTTTAGTCTGTGATTCGATTGATTCATTCAGCTTTCTGTGCATCATGCGAAATAGTAAATGCTAGAAACTGCGGTTGATATTACCAACTCCACTACTGAGACGTTTTAGGTCGCCACCTTACCGCGCGAGATCTTTCCAAGTTTAGGAGAGAAATATTCCTGGGTGCCAGGGCGCTATTAAGTGCCCATCTCAGTCATTGCGGACTGTAAATTGCATGCGCAAACACACAGGCATATTGGAAACATGATATGGTGGAGTGGAGTTATGTTGCATGACGCCAGTCAGGTTGATTTCCGGGAACGAGGAATATTGGAGATCGAGAAACGTCCTCCGCACAAAATAACTCAGCTCCCAACAGCATGTGGAAGTGTCAGCTCTGTAAACATATTCTGTTGGTGCACCTAATGATAGTTGGTGGGCCGTAATCTCGGATTTTCGTGACAACTAGTCGCATTCAGATTGTCGTTGGCAATACCACAACGTTTTGAGGTGCTATAACTGCAGACTGAACATAAATCAGGCTGCACCAACACGCTTTGACCTCACCGGTTTGCAAACAAATAATGGCAACCAATTATTCTCTCCACATTGGTCATTAATATATGTAACCAATCAGGAGAGCATCGTTTAAAAAAGTTGAATCGACGCCAGTTCCCATCTTCGTCCTCCAAATTGATTCGAGACAGTAAACGATTAAATTTGGATGCTTTGAATGCTGCATACGGATTAATTTGAAGCGATGCCGTTATCAGATACTAAAATAAACGACTCGCCGGCGCGATTGAGTCAATTCATTCGAGCTTTTTGTCGGCTTATTTGTGAAAAAGGTTGATGTGGCAACACTGAGATCAAACTGATAAGGAGCTGGGTAGCTTTATCATCCTGTTGGAGGTTGAGTCAGCTTCACGGGTGTTTCCACGACAATAGTTGGGAACTGATAAGCGTCAATGCGAAGATGTTTATGTGCACACCGTGGATGTATCAGAATTTCTCTCACTTATCTTAATCGTAATTTTTTCATGGAGCGTCAGAAAACAAGTATTCATTTTACATCCATACAAGAGGTTCTTAGAAAATCCTGATGTTTAAGGAATCGTCCAGACTACTTTAAAACCATGGAAAAGTAAAGTCAAAATGTGTTCCAGAATACCATATAAATATTCTCACGGAAAAATGCTAGGGTATTAATATATATATCTGAACCGCATTTCAAACAAAATTGGAAATCTCGAAGGAATACTCTGTTATCGATGGAAAAAATGTACAGTTTATAAACAACGGGTAGGTATATAATTCGATAATAAATTTGCTACTGTATATAAATAAGTAGAATTTAATGAAAAGCATAGATAATGCAATGGAGAAGGATATTAAAAAGCCTAAAGAGTGTAATGAGGCCTAAAAAAACCGTTGAGCAATATACAACGAGGAGGAGGATACAGGCATCCATTGAAGCTTTTATGTGTTTGTACTCAGATGCATGAAATGGTAGAAAAAAAGGCAGTAGCATTTCAGTAAGACGGCCTGCACATGACCACTCCAAGATAACAGAGTTTTAAAAATTACGCAAAAGACTTTTAATGTTAAGCTGGAGTCGAAATTTCGGAGTGCACAAATTGTAGGTGCGTCAATATCCCCTCTCAGGGAAAAACGTGACGCAGACGCATTTTGAGCTCAAAATCTAAATTCCTCGGCGTTATTTTTAACAGTCGGTTATCATGGAGTGATCATGTGGATGCCGTCTTTGATAAATGACGTCGACTCTGCTTCCTTGTTCGTCGGTTCAGGAAACTTGGCTTAAGCTCTAGCCACATAAAAACATTTGTCCATGCCTGTATAATTCCCCTCATTGTATATTGTTCTCCAATAATTTTCCCCGGCCTTAAATGTTCTGACTACGCATTAATCGAAGAGATTTATATTTAGATAAACTGGAATAGAGGGGATGGGAGGGGTCACTTAAAATACGAGCAGCGATTAGTTAACAATTATTGAAGTGGCGTTGAACGATGATTTCTTGAATCAAGAGAATAGGCAGACCACTAGAAAACGAGATTATTTTAAAAATCCTATGAAGGGTTAAAAAGTCAGAACATTTAAGGCCGGGAAAGATTACTCGAGAACAATATACAATAAGGGGAATTATACAGGCATGAACAAAGGATTTTATATGGCTAGAGCTTAAACCAAGTCTCCTGAACTGCGATGTATGCGTTCATAAGGTGTGTAACATGTTCCAGCCAAATAAAATTCGGGCATTGTTGGCAATTATTATGATCGCCAAAGTTACGTGAGCAATATCAATCGCAGATGTCCGAATATAAGTTCTTGATCAATTAGGAATGTCATCACCGATTCGATCTGCTGCTGCGTCGGGCGTAGAATTGTGTTGTGATGGATTACCTGGTTCGAAATAGTTTTGTTTATAGAAACAAACGAAACTGTTAACAAAGTCTCGTTATTAATGGTAATGCTATTTTTTGGTGCGGGGCCTTTTGACGGCTAGTACCATTTAAAAAATGTTTTTTTTGCATTTTTTCGAAAATCTAATTTTTCTTCCTATATTTTTGGCCCTTTTCTCTCCACATTGCACATTAATTCGTCTCTCGTTTTAACTCCCCCGTTTTCACGGATTTACCATTGACTAGACGAACGTATTCGCGAAAGCAGCTTACCGAATAACGCATAAAGTTTCCTCGCTGACGCAAGTCTATCGGAGATTTTTCTAAAGTGCAAATCGATTTGGTAAAAAACAGCGATAAATGAATATGCTTCTCACATTGAAAATCCGGCTATAATCGACCAAAGGCTGCGCTCCGCTACACAAATACTCATTCACACCAAGCCCAAGCATCGATCTGGCTGAATCAATGTAATTCGTAGTCGCTATGCTGCAAATGCATCACTTCCTGCTCTTGCGTCGTTAAATGTACGTTCGATGGTCAATAAAGTTGAGGATCTTCATTCGCTACTCGCTACGGCTCTGTTTTTACCTGTCGCTGCGCCGTCAGTCTCTAAGTGGCCTTTCTTCGAGACATCAATCTTGATCACATATTTATGTCTGAGAATTCCGAATGCTTCCGCCACGAAAGAGTACGCGATGCTTACTCGAAGGGGCTGGGTCTCGCGACGTGCAATGATCTCAGCTGGTCAAAATCGAACAATCTACGCCGCCAGTGCGCTTGCATGTGTTGCTGCTATGTGCTATTCAAGATCTCTTCAAAACTGTAAATACGTGACAGTCTTTAGCGTGCACGCAACCCCACCCCAAAACTAGAGTGGATATAACTATGTTCCATTATTTCATGATACCTTCCATTTCTTGTACTGTGTGGTAATTTCAATCCTGCGCCTATTTGCCCACATTTTACCTATGGTCTCAATACCATGGAAAATTTTCCTTCGCTCAATGGGAATCTTCTTGACCGCATTTGTATGCGATTCTTCTCAGTATGCATGTCGTAAACGCGCACCTTTGGCCCAGTCAGAGCACTGTATTATCGTTGGTCTACCGGCAATATATGTCAAGGACAACCAAAGCCAATCAGATTGTCCCAAACCTAAAAAATCCCGCATCCCTTCGCAATGCCTCTAGAACCAGTTTAATTTAAGAGATGCTATGGAAATAGACCATACAAATAGCTATATCCGATTCTTGTACGCAACGCACAGCCAACTAACGAAACTATCTCTCACCCTCCGTGTCGTATCATCTCCATTTCTGAAACAATTGACACGAAAGAAGAAACGGCTTTACAGTGAAGACCGGTAGCGAGAAATTAAACCGATTACGACCACGATCACAAGACAGGTATATCGTCTCAATCCGATTTTATGGATGAGCTGTTAAAAACATCGATGCCCGTGAGATTTCTCCGATTGTCACTCAACTGTTTAATTATTCACAGGGTGAATGCTTTTTTCCTTCAGAATAGAGATCTGTCGTTATAACACTACGTAACGCTCCAGCATCCTTTCTCAACTGTGTGAGGATGGGTTGGAAGCATGGGTTATAAATTGGCTTCAGAATTAATCATATAACCGACACCAGAGTCCGTAAGAGTCCTTAGCGAAGCCTCCTCCTGGTCCTTGACGAATAACTGCAGTTGGCTGCAGAGCGCACACCTTTCTCCTTTCCTATTCAAACATTACACGTCTACCATTCGGTCCTTTAATGGCGTTACACTCATCAATACGCAGAAGACCTGACTTTATCGCATGTTTTCAAGCCGAATGGGGACTCTCAACAACTCAGGCGGGTCTTCAGTGAATCGCCCCCTGCTTAACGCATCAAAAATGCACCACCATTACGTTAACCCCGAGAGCAGATGTTGACACTCAGGAAATCGCTTGACTTTATAATTTCCCTTCGAACTCAAAATAAACATTGCTAGGCTTTATTTTAAACAGTCGGTTAGCTTGAAGGTATTATGTGGATGTCGTCTTCGGTAAATGTCGCCGCCTCTGTTTCTTTGTTCACCGGTTCAGGAGACCTGGAGCGAACTCAATCTGCATAAAAACCTTTGTCCACGACTGTATAATCCCCTTTAATGTGTATCGTTCCTCCGTAATTTTCCATAGCCTAGAATGTTCTGACCATTCAAGCCTCAATAGGCGTTTTGAAATAATCTCGTTTTCTAGTTGCCTGCCTATGCACTCCGTTCAAGAGTTAATCGTTCAAAGCCACTTCACTAGTCATAAATTCCTCGCTGTTCGTTTATTAGATAACGCCTACCATCCCCTCTATTGAAGTTTATCCAAGTGTAAATCTCTTCGACCAATGCGTAGGCAATACCGTTGAATACCTACAAGAACGGCGGCATATCGCGATTCGTTCATTCCTTATTTGTCCAGATATCGTTTCACCAGAGCTGGTAAAGCAGTAACTAAAAGATAATTTTCGTGTATGGCATCGTTATAATGTTTTTTTATACGGAAAGTTTTGGTCCTTGTGGCCTCAATAAAGTGCTTACGATTATTATTATTTTTATTATTAGTGTTTTAAAATAATTGAAAACCAAAAACGACAACAAACAGACCTTTTTACGTTAAGTCGGAAAGACACATTTCTTTACAACCCTGATTATCTCGAGGTCACATCGCACCCGTCTTTCAATCCAATTTGCTAAAATACTATGAAAATCCATCTATGCACTATAAATCGTTAATCACATTCCCTTTGTACAGTAAAATGCATAACTACTGTCCATACGATTGACCAGTTTGTCCAACTAGTTTGAATACTAGCTGCTTGGATACTGCCCTAGTGTTTGACAATACCTTGCTTCCCCAAATTGAACAGAACAGTGCTTATAGAGGATTGATGAGAATTAGCAAGCAAATTTCAATTCGCTGCCTGAAATGATCTAACCGAAAACAACTGAAAATAATCGCGAAGCCTAATTCGGCTCTATCCAGATCATTTTAAAACTATTAGGTATTGCTTAAATCAATAGTGTCATCTACTTCTGCTGCATTGAGTATAATTGAAGTAACGATTTATTAAAAACACGTTAATAATTATCAAAATAATGATTTGTCTGATTGTTTGTTTGTAATCAGATAGGTAGAAATAAAGCCATGTATGATCACAAAAGGGCAAGCATGGAAGCCTATTTTATAACCGTGGCCGAACCGTGAAAGAAATGGTTGAACTTTGTGATGCGTCCTTCTCACTAACCGAGCGTCTGAGCATCGCTCTAACCCGAGTGATCCTCCGTTTCGCGATCAATTTGAGTCCTTCAGACGTTCGTTTTGCAGACGCTAATTTGTGGACGCGTCTCATCCAAGCCAGCTGATCTGAGTGTCCAATGAACAGCAGGAAATCGTTGACAAGGACAGGAATCGTGTAGGACGTGAGAAGAATGCCAATTATCATGCACAACACGGCGATAATGTGTCCTGAAACGGAAGAAGGGAGGACATCGCCATAGCCGGTCGTTGACATCGTCGTGAAGGCCCAGTAGATTCCCTCGAAAATGGTGTTGAAGCTGTTGTCAAAGAAGAAGACTGTCGTGCCGAAGAACACAGCGCAAAGCACCAACACCTCTAAGACCATGAGCATATTCCTTGAGGCATATTTTACTGTGTACAGTAGAACACGCGTGGACCTTTGTCTCTGAAGTAAACGGAAAAGACGGCCAAGAACGAAGATCTTTAGGAGATTGAGTACATCTACCATCTGGAATAGTTTCGTCACTCGACCAGTTGATTGGGAATCCGTTGGCATTAAACCCACGATCGAGAAAACACCCATATCGGCGTAGAACGGCACCAGGGAGACGAAATCGATAAGAGAGTACACTGACCGAAGCCACTGGAAGATATTCGGGCAGAAGATTACCCGCAATAGGAGATCCATTGTTAACAGACCAACGCATACAGATGTCAGAATACGTATTACGAGAATAGGTTGTGTCGCTCTGTCCCCGACTTCATCAAAGTGAAAATATGATCTGTATGCGTAGACGGGGTTGACAGGCAGCACTAGAGTTCCGTTTGTTTCGAATAAATCCATCTTTGGACCGAAGGGTACTCTCAAATCCGGCAAATACGCCACCATCATCAGAACGATAAGAAGCGTCACAACTAGCACTTGCGCCGTGACATAGAACCGGCTGCCAATGAGTTCCTGGGGAGTTTTCTTAATTTCGCGCCAGTCGAACGGCGTTTCGTGTTTAGGGATGATTTCACGCTGAACCTGATCAGCTGGAAATTCATCGAGCTCAATGTTGAGTTGGGCTTTATCCAGATCGATAGAGGTCTGAGTTATGGGGTCTCGGCTGGAGGTGCTGTTGGCATCTACAATATCTTCCAAATGGCTGGCTCCATTTTCGGTTGGTTCCACGTCCACGGCACTGCCGAGCCACCGCTTCTTGGGGGTGTCCGCAATGACTCGCCAAACCATCTGGCGTATCTTTTGCCATTTCTTGTTCAAGATGAAACTAAACAAAAATAAGATGTGGTCGTTTACAGCATCGTCAAGTAATTGGACACGCCTCTGTTGTAGTTTTATTGGTATTTGTATCCTCGTTTACATTTACCGCCATACATCGATGGTTCGCTACGTTCACCATCGAAGCCATCAGTCAGTCGTTGCGGCCTATATTTTATTAAAGGCTGATATTTTCGGTCGTACTGTTTGTTTAAACTAGCGTCTTTCCTTGTCATTCAGTGGTTTTGTCAATCCTGGAATTCTCCATTATCTGTCGAGTTTTTACTGCTTAATAAATTCTCGTGAGGCGACTAACAGGAGTTCTATCGAGTTAAAAAAACTGAAGTGAATTTAATTACGCAAACTTTTAATTTATTGTTGGGTGTGATTACCTTAAGGGCGTGACGCTCTTATGGGATATCGTGCACGTGACTATTGCTATTGATTTTTAATTATGTCTGATGTTCAACCCACACTTGCCAGATTCCGTAAATAAAATATTTTAGTGAAATGATTGAGGCCTGCAATACGCACTCAATTTGCATAAATACACAAATATTTAAACAACAATTCACATATTTAAAACAATGTGCTTCATACCCGCAACAGGTTTGGCTGAATTCAGTAGATTCAGTAAATGCTTCTTCAAATTTCTTCAGGGACTCCAGCTTCGACTTGGTCGCCATCACCGGGCCCAGACAACACCTCTGCAGGTCAAATCCTAGCTGAAGGCCCCATTCTTCCAGCTCCTTTTCCAACAAGGGTCCACATATGTTGAGCGGCAAATGCATCTCGCGGTTGCGTAAATATGCGTGTACGAATCTAAACACGACCGGGTCGCGCTCGAAATAGTACTCGTCCGTATCTTCCAGATACTCTGCCGTCGCCATGAACTTCTCGTAGACAATTGGGTCGCGTCTAAGCGTACTCATCTTGACAATAAATAATGTCCCACTGACGTTGAGTTTGACCAGAGGGCCGGGCAATCTTTTCTCGTAACCATATCGCGTAAGAGATACAAAACCGGATGGAGTAGCCACTTTAGAGTGGTTTGTCGAATGCGACCTAGAGAAACAGTCGCATTGATCTCTTGTATGGGTATCAGAGGTGCAACGATGGGTCGCGGTATCTTCCACTGGGTCGTCTGGATATGCGATTCGTGCAAGGTCAAATTTTCCCTGAATTGGCGTCCTTCCATGTCCATCACGCAGACGCTTAAATGGAGTCTTTTTATCCATCGCAGGAATTGTATGATGTGGAAAGGATTTTGGGGTTAAATTGACAGACGGAAGTGAGCTTTCACTTCTAACAGTTGCCAAGGTAGATGCCGTGCCTTCATTTCGGGAAAATCTGGGAGCTCTGGCATCGTTGTGCTCAACATTTTCGGGTTCATCGAAAGACCTGTTCATCCAGCTGCGTCTTAATAAATTTTGATGGTTTGGGTGATCGTCGGGTACAAGAAAACGATTTTTAAATACTGATGCGTTGCTTCAAAGTGTATGAGCTGTCGACAGCACATTTTGCACCAATGAGGTCACTATGAGAAAGACGAATTGGCGACGGCAATCGTTGAGCGGCTACTGTGCTCATTTGGCACTACTTTATGTGTCTTTTAATAATATGCCTATCGGAACAGGATCTATTTTCTTGATTATACTAACAAAAACAAACATTAGATCATTAAATTGGTCCATACACTTAAATGAAAATGGTTTGGTTAATATTTACTACCTTGGTGAACCTAGGACCTTTGAAGTACAACGAGGAGCACTAACAACGGCACGAAGCTACTGGTCATAAATCCTAGGTCATTTAAATGAATATTATGTATTATAAATTTTGAAATCTGTGCTCACTAACAGTCTAAAGTTTTAAGGCATCAACAAACTTCAATCAATTGATGGCCTTTCGAATGGTCTCGGGCTTGGCTCTTACAATTACTACTTTGCAATAATAGCATTATCATTTGTGTGAAAAGAATACGTTTGAACAAAATCCTTTCGTCAATATTCACATCTTCTTATTAATCTGGCTTTACACTGTTTAATGAATCTAGTTCCTCGAATACGCGTAACTTTGATTGGTTATTCGACGCCTATTATTCGTGGCTTGGCAGTGTAAAGTTTAGCATTCTCACTCGATTCGACTCCTAGACAGGCCACCAAAATAGGCATGACGAGAGTGCCCGTAATTCAGCGACTTAGAGGAATTTTACCATCCTTGGAGTTACCACTTCGAGCAGCATTTTCAATTTTCGCAAGAATCATGGAAAACAGTATTGAAGACGGTTGATAACGTAGCAGGAGAATTTCTCACGAAAAGCCAATAAAAAATAAGCCCTACCCCTCGACCATTATTAAAAAGGTAAATATCAGAATACTGATTGATCGAACTGACTGAAAACTGCGGTCGATATTACCGGACACCCTACGGCGCGAGGTCTTTTCCAGTTTAGGGGAGAAACAGTCCAGGGTGCCAGGGCGCTGTTAAGTGTCCATCAAGTCAATACGGACTGTAAATTGCATACGCAAATAGACGCGCATATTGGAAACATGAGAAGGTGGAGTGGAGTGGAGTTATGTTGCATGACGTCAGTTTAGACAGGAATATTGGAGATTGAGAAGACCTCTGCATCGGAGTTCTAAGCTCCACACAGAATGTGGAAGTGTCAGTTCTATGAATGTATTCTGTTGGTACACCAAATGATAGTTTTTGCGCCATTGTCTCCGATTTTCATGACAACCAATCGCATTCAGATTGTCGTTGACAATATCACAACGTTTTATGCTGTTATAACTGCACACGTGACATAAATCAGGCTGCACCAACACGATTTACAAAAATACCATGGCAACCAAGTATACTACACACATCTGTCTTTAAATAATGTGACCAATGCGACTTAATCGGGAGAGCATTGTTTATAAAAGGTTCAGCTGGAGCCTTATCCGAGCCCCTGCAAACCCACCGTTGCTGTTGTTTTTCAAATCAACGAACAGTTAAACCTTTGTGAACATTCTGCTGATTCAAAGGTAACATTGATTTTTTATTAATTTGTAAGATCCCCATAACCCTTCTCAGAAACGAAACTTTAGCAAATGGGCCCAAAACCATAAGAAGAATGGAAGATCATACATTTGGGAATCACTAACCATTATAACTCATGAGTGCAGTTGCGAGCAAGGTGATGCAAATTTTTCGGCTTATTTTCAAGCTAGTTGCGATGAAACGCTAAGATCTAATGGATAAAGGTGCGGTTAGCGGCATTCACATGCTAGAGAATGAGCCAGGTTCAAGGAAGTTTCCATAAAGATTCTGGGAAAGAAAAAAGGGCGACACGTGGGTGTTTATGTGCACACAGAGTGAATGGTTGCATTCAATGGAATATATAGCAGCCCCGAAACCGAATGTATCAGAATCTTTCGTATTTTTCTTAATTGAAACGTTAATTACTCGAAAATATAGAAACTGGTATGATTTTGTCTCTTGATTAACGGTGAACTCAATTCGTCTTTCGTAACCACGAATGACAACCATTGTTTCAATAAGAATATGCGCACCAACATTCATAACTTAAGTTTTGATCCTCGTGGGCCTAATAAAGTGAATACTATTATTATTAAACAAATAATTGGAAATTGTCTGATTTTGTAAGGTTAATTTATTTAACAAAGGAAGGCCATAAATACAATAATAAACATGTTACTGAATACATGTAAGTAGCTGTTGATATTATCGCATGACCCAACGAAGCGGAGTGAGAAATGGCAGCAAACTGGCAGATTGGAGTCACTACATTGTGTTTCCAGTCGATTGTAAAGGTAAATACGACGGTTATTATCAGTTGTAATTTACAAATTACAAAGTGAGTTAGTCCAGAGTACTAAAATAAACCAAATAAAACATCGGCGTTATCCAACGTCGCAAGAAGATAAGCTGAAACTGTCTGCTTCCCTAGATTTGCCAACAGGGAGTTCAGTTTTATTTTAAAAGACCAAAATTTATCCTGGTAAACCTCGCTTAACATATCAAAAGATCCTTCAATTTTTTTTACATCTTAAATAGAACCCAAATAATCAAATAACGGGTCCAGGGGCAGACATTCACAAGTAATAAGTATATCCACTGATATATCCTTTCTCTCATCTAGATTTAAGATAACGTTCCCGCCAGCAATCAATATGTCGAATCTAAATCATGCACACGAAAAATAAATATCCGATCGATTTAGACATTAAATATACTGCCTTTCACTATGACCGCGTCTTGAGTGTGATAGCCCACACTTAATATTTAGTGGATTTTATTGAACAGAAACACGCAAATGATACGGTGACTGGTCGCCCGGCTCAATGAGGAGTTTGATTTCACGTCTACAACCTGCTACCCACAATATAGTAGCTCCTCCAAAAAACAACGCGCGAATCTTTAAATTCATGAATAAACGTTTGTTATTTGATTAGTAGAACAGAAATGAAGCTGACAGAGTGTTCCCCTGACATATTAGCGTATCTTCTATGGGATTTATTGTGGACAAATGGCTGCCGTTTTCGGTTTATTTCCACTTGTAAGTCTGTGCATTGTTAGAACAACGGTAGGCATTCATTCATTGCGGCGATATCCTTGTCAGGAATAGATATTATCCAAACAAAATATGTCCCAAAAAAATCAACAATGCAAGGTCACAATTGCGACGTTACGTATTGGCTGGATTTTGCGCGTGTAGTGTAAACGCTGCCCAATCTCTCTGAGGTCCGTAATTGGTGACCCATAAGAATGCAGCGCGTGCAGCTGGTCGATTGGACGCTCTGATTAATCATCGAAACGAAAACAATACATCCCCTTCTCCAAAATACAAAATCTTAAAAGTCGGAATAGTTAATGTTTTATTTAAGTCACATGGATTCCTAATTGCTGTAAAATTAAAGGCAAACTGGACCCGACATACAGACTGTTACCAATCATCGACTGTCTTCTGTAATCTCCCGGTTTCGTTTGTCGGTTCTGGAGACACCCTGGCTGGATTGGGTGGATGTGCCGTTGACTGTGGGTCTATAAATCCAAATAAGTTAAAAAAAACGATGGATAGAACGGTAAATAAGACACGAAGACTCATTAGACATCAAATATCTGCGCATTGTAGCAAACACATGGGAAGCAGACATTTTAGGTTGAACATAAAACCTTATGTCTCAAAGAAAACGGAAAACCGAGCCTGTAAAACGAAAAACGTACAAATCCTTTGATTCGGCCGCCTTAAAGCGCATCCCCTAAATCGGGAAAGTTGCGACCGTGAAATATTTAAATAATTCAATCGAACGTTTACGCATCTATTCGGGACCGCTAAGTCCGCCTCTTTCATTGCTCGCTTCCAGCACACCGCTACAAGCCTTATGGAAATAAATTAGCCGAGATTTTATCTCCAGGTATTTTTGTTCACCAAATATATATAGATGGAGAGAGACGGGGAGAGGGAGAAAGCGTGGGCGGAAGCGTACTCGGATCGAGGAAGGTGAAATCTCGCATTTTACAGGCGGAAGGGTCATTAGTGCCATAAGGCTCGTCAATGCCTACGAACAAATAGGATGTTGATGATGCCGAGAGGGACGTGTTAGTGCCCAGGACTCGGGGACTTCGATGGATTGACGCAATCGGATCACGTGTCATCGGCTGAATACAACTCTAAAGATGTTTACACAACTGTCGGCGATTTCGTATGGCCCTCGTTTGATGGTTTTCTTGAGTGATCATGTGGATGCCGTCTTCGCGTAATTTGGCAGCCTTTGCTTCTTAGTTCACCGTTTCAGGCGACTTAGCATGAGCTCAAACCTTCCAAAGGTATCGTGCAAGTCTTTGTCATTCCGTCATAGTATGCCCCCCTCACTGTTTTTCATGCCCTCAAACGCACTTAATTTGTGACCCTCCGTAGGCTAATTTCGTTCTCTAGTCGATTATCTATGCTTTAACTTAGAGACACCATTCTTCAATGTCGTTTAACTGGTTGTTTCCTCTTTGCCTTAACCCACACCCCACACCCCTTTAATTGTTGCCGTTCTCGGTGTAAATATCGCCTACCGATCTGTTGAATTCCCCCAAGAACGGCGGCATATCGAAACTCAGTCATTCCTAATTTATACCCATTTTTAGTTTCACCAGAAGAGTTTAAGAAACAACGGAAAGGCGTATTTCGTTCGTAGCATTTTTAATTTTTTATGCTGACAATTTCGGTCCTCGTTACCCCACTAAAGCGATAATCATCTCCATAATCTCTTATGAACTGACAAAAGCCTCCACGACTCCAACTAAACTTGCGGTCAGCAGAATTTGTCAATACTTCGTTTGCTGAAGGGTTTTTGCTATTTAGCTGAATTTCATGCTCTCGCTCCAGATTTGGACTTTTTCACCCCATCGGCTTTCTAAAATAATCTCGTTTTGAAGTGGACTATCTCTATTTAACGCAATTTTGCACTTTTCTATATAAGGTGACCCCGCATAACCTATGTATTCAAATCGGTCAAAACACAAATCTCTTTAACCTAGGCGAAGCCTAATTTCCCACAAGAACGTCGGCATATCGCAAATCAGCCATTCCTTATTTATTCCGATTGTAAGTTTCAATCGAACAGGGGAATCAAAAACTCAGATCAGTAGCACCTCTTGTCGTGGCTCCTCTAACGCCACTCATGGCGACACCCAGACCTTTAAGCTCACCTTGACAGTCAATTCGCACGTGTGGCTCCAAGCAGCAACAAAACCTCTGTAAACCAGTTGATGGGGGCCCAATCAGCGCAGGTTGACAGGATGCAAAGAAAAATGTGGCAGACTGTGCGAAGGAGGAAATCTTCTGCAAGATTCCAGTTACGAGATCCACTATAGAGGGTCCACCAAAAGCTGTTGTCTACATGGTTTAGAATTGTATTGGAGCTTGAATTGGAGCCGATATCTCAGAGAATTGGAATAATCAATTTTCTTGAGGTACCCCAGAAACTTTCAGTCAATGTTGTATATGACAGCCGTGACGACAGTCGAGGACGATTCTCGTCGAACTATAGGATGCAGTCAATAGTAGCATCAACGGAGACATTCCATTCGTACCAGGGAATGAATCGCAAACACGGGCCACCGAGGATAATTTTTGGGGAATTCGATTTGAGAATGGTGAACACGAAATTGGCGACACCCTATGTAGGAGCGGGTTGGATATCCTCAATGGCTTACTGGCGATCATGCGGCTTTCGCAGACAGAGAAATATTACGCCTCCCACCATATGCGTGTTCCAGCTCGACTCATGGTCTAGTAAACCCCCAGCTGTGCACTTGGCCAACCCTTTACTTCGCTCCACATCAAGCTACGATTCCAACAGTAGAGCAGCCAACTGGATCAAGGTGTCTGTTAGAGACTGCAGTAAGATAGTGCAGTTATGCATATTGAACCATTCATTGTTACGAAATACTGAACATAATAAATTAATGAATGAGTAAATCTGATTCGTGTTTCGTTGCATAAAATATTTTTTCTATCCGATTCGCGATTTTATTTGTCACAACCTGCTTTGCGAACAACTGAATCTCTCTTCCTACAACACAACAAAAAGTGAAGCAAAAGACTTCAATTTGTCTGCTTGGGGAAAGAAAATGTGAAATTCTGAAAGTATTACTACTTACTACAATTTCAGCGATCCCATGCATAGGGCTCTTCGGCACAGACCGGTACATAACGAAGTTGTGATATTGATCAAACACTTATTTTCCACAATAAATTAGCCATAAATACATAAAAAAAGAATTTCACATTGTGATTTTCTTAATAATGTTGTATAATTTTGTCTCTTGTTATTAAAGAGTAAATTAGATGAAAATATCAGGCGTCTCTCCTCTTTTTTAAGTGGGAGAACATGCATAACTGGTCATGCCCACTCTACATGTATTACAGCGTTCATTATTACGACATTTTACATTCTGTAGGTTATTATTTGTAACTATTGTTCATGTGAATGGCAGCTTTAATTGCTACAAATCAAGCTAGATTAAATTTAATTCGAGTTCGGTTGAATCAAATACTATTGAAACCACCTCAATCAATTTGGCAAATGAATCGATCTAAATCCAATGTTGTGGTATACTCCAAACAGAATTAACGGCTCATCGATGCCAACGGGAGAAGCAATATAGATCCACTTCAGTGGTTGCAAGAATTGACCGAATTGGTGCGAACGCCGATCAATTGCGATTTGCTAACGGTCCTAGTGGGGGTGCGCCTTTGACCCAAACAATTTCAAATATTAACAAGCAACAGCTTGGAGAATCAATAAATATGAGGAAAAAAATAACCAAAATAGATCGTCAATAAAACAATCTGAACGGACTTCTAAACTCCCAGAAATATATAGTCAGGTCACGCAACACGATAAATGTTAATAACTGCCTAACCGTTAATCAAAACCACAGGCGCTTGGAAACGCCTCGTCTGATCAAGAATATCAGCCAGTTTTGGCGCTAAAAAATAATATTTTTTGCATAATTTAAATGCTATTTTTTGCGCAGTCATGTTAATTCCATCTAACTCATGCATACGTGGATTCATATCGGAAACAATTACGCTAATGCATTGATAAATCGTAACCTTTAATTAGAACAATGGATACCTCAAAGATACAAAACAATCCCGGTATAGATACTCCTGACATCAATGCATAATTAAAATAGTAATCTGTCAGCCGTCGTGCTATGGCCCATTGGACTATAGATCTGGGCATAGTTAAACATGCAAATGCTGGTGAAAATCTGTGAATGAAAAAAACAAGGATAAGATAAAAAAGACAACAGTTATTAAACTTACGAACATTAATAATTTCTGAGATATTCAAATGCTTTGTTATCATAGTTCATGGTTCCGCTAGACCTATCGCCAACTCATCTGTCTGGAGGAAAGTTATTTAGAAGCACCTCTTCTCTAAATTTGACGACAGTCTAAAAACTGCAGATGAACCGTTCCAGTTTGCTTATAAACCAAATAGAAGCATTTTGGACGCCGTGGCAACGTTTTCGCACACCCTCCAGTTGATGCCGGGCGAAAGCCTTCAAGGGAGTTTTCTTGGACTTCACCTCTGGTTTCAACAGTATCTCACGCTCCCGCATCCTTTCTCAATTATGTGAAGAAGGCGTCGAAGGATAGTTGATTTATTGGCTTCCAAAGTATTTCTCTAACTTACGTCAACACGTGAGAGTCTGAATTGAAGCCTCCTCCCCCTTGCCGAATAACTGCGATGTACCACAAGACGCAGTGCTATCTCCATTCCTTTTGAACTATAATGTGTCTAGCCTTCGGTCCCCTTATTACGTGATTCCAATAAAATACGCAGATTACTTGACTTTATGCCATGCCTGCAAGACGCATGGTGATTCTCAACAGCTCGGGAAGGCAGTCACTGAGGTACTCGAGTGGTCTTCGGAGAATTGTCTTCTGCTGAATGCATCAAAATGCATCGATATTACATTTTCCCTGACAGCCGCTGTTGACGCTCCTGAAATAGCTTCACTCCATAATTTCGCTTGGAGATAGAAATCGAAATTCCTCGGCGTTATTTTTAACAGTCGGTTATCGTAGAGTACTCACGTGGATACCGTCTTCGGTAAATTTCGTCGCCTCTGTTTCTCAGTTCGCCGGTTCAGAAGACATGATTTAAGCTCTAGCCGTATAAAAACCTGTGTCTATGCCTGGATCATTCCCCTTATACTATATTGTTCCCCAGAGATTTTCCCCGGTCTTATATGTTCTGACGTTTTAACCCTCCGTAGGCCTTTTAAAATAATCTTGTTTTCTAGTGGCCTGCCTATGCTCTCCATTCAAGAGATCATCGTTCAAAGCAACTTCACTAGGTGTAAACTCCTCGCTGCTCGTAGATTAGATGACGCCTACCATCTCTTCTATTCCAGTTCATCTAAATATAAATATCTTCGACCATTGCGTAGGCAATACCGTTTAATACACACAAGAACGGCGGGCATATCGCAATTCAGTCATTCCTTATTTGTCCTGATTTTTAGTGTCACCGTAGCAGGTGAAGTTGGAACAAAAAAGCAATTTTCATATCTAGTACTTGTTATACTGTCTTGTTTTATGCTGAAAGTTTTAGTCATTTTGACCTCAACAAAGCGCCTTCAATATTTATTATTCATCGGTTGTGTAGAAATGTTCTTCGGGAGGATGTTAATATGACTTTTTCATGGGGATACCATCCAAACTTTGATGGCGGGGCCCCTCTAGCCACGGAGATTTGTCAGAATCGACTGTCTAACCGTGGAACAACATTTCAGTCGTTCTGCCTACACAAACGGGGGCCTTCGGAGATGGAATTCAAAATGTATCCACACGGTTTCTCCCCCGTAATTGGTTTTTGTTCAACACACTCAGATTTCTCTCTTTCCGTCAGAGGAAGACAACTATTACGCTGCGAGAGTTTAGCTTCGTGTGTTAGACGCAGCACGCATTTTATTGTTTTAATTTACTAGCGGGCGCATTAATAATTATTGACTTAGGGCGACGTATAAAGACTCGAGAAAGGGCAGTGTAAAATATGGGATATCAGGCAAATAGAATGTGATTTCTGTGGCATGAGTCCGGGCGACGTTGGGCCTCAAGCTAATGAGGGTACGTCGGTTCGAATCCCGCGTCAGGCTATCGAAAATAAGCTGCTTCTGCCTTTAATCAAGCAACTTGTGTGTTTTCGTTTGGCAGGGAACCGATAGCAGCACCCCTCGGAATTGAATCCACGTTAAGGTACCCCTGTGTTAGATTATCCAGCGGCCACTTCCACCTCTACAGTCGGAATTAGGCTTGCCACCTGGAAACCTTTCCAAAGAATTGTCATGGAACCATCAATGAAGAAGCAGGCTCGTCGTCAAGCAGGAGAAAAAGAGCGAATCCGACTTGCAGAACTGAGCAATGTTTTGAAAAAAACTCATATTGCCGCAAATACACGTTTGCCTGTGGAGCAGGTTAAGGTTTCATGAAAAAATGGAGCAATTAGCGATGAAATAACTATTATTCCTAAGCCACTCTGGAGATAGTAAATTTATTAGTTAAAGGCCTCGCAAAGAGCATAATCTTACAAATAAAAAAAATACGGCCGTTTGAAGGCCAGAACGTAGCAGTGGTAAGGGTGGAAATGGTGTTGAATGCGGAGAAAAGGCACGCGAGGCTGGGTACTTGAGACCCCCGGCAGTGGGGACTTTGCATAGTGACTCTAAACCCGACCCTCGGCCACCCACCGTCTGAGTATTTGTACCAACAGGTTTGAATGTCCCCCCTCCACCGTGATTAGAACATGTAGCCAGCGATCAAGCGCAACGTCGAGTAACTTTTAAATATTTCAATGGCCAGACATCGGACCAACGTCGGAGATTTAATGGGCGCACTGGGAAAGCCATGCACCCGACATGGCACGTGCTGAGAGGCTGAGAACACATGATGTTTCGATGACAACAGTTCGTGTGCGTGTCTGATTTCCATGCTCACCGACTGTCGCCCGTTTGAGGCGAAGTCTGGTGTGGCTGAGATAATGGCCCACAAATCATTAATAACAAAGAAAGCGCATCCTTTGTTGTTGTTGTTGTTTTTGTTGTTGTCATGGCAAATATATTTGTTATACCATTAATTGGAAGGTGTAAGCGAGGATGTTAATTCCGGTACAGATTGATGACGGCGCCAATACGAACATATTGTTTGATTAGGACACAATAATGTAATCTAATTACTATATTGGGGTCACGTGGAACCAACCTTTCAGCGTAAACATTTAAAACAAATAATTGGAATAATAAAAAATAAACTGAATAACATAAAATATAGGTTTTTTAAGCACTGAATCGATTCATAAAAGTACTGTCGTATTTTTATTTTCGTTAATTAAAAATTAATTATTTCAGAATATGTTTTTCGCACGATTTTCCCGAAATATGGACGTTGACGAACGTTTGATTTCGGTTATCAAGAGGAAAGGCGATTATGAATTAAATTGGGGATTCATCGCCCAGTTATTGCATCTTGGATTAAGCAACGGCGAAGAAGCAACGTTTCTGACAACCTTTTGTCCAATAAGACCTTCGCACTCTGAGCAGGACACATCATTTGTATAACATGATTGCTCCAGGCAGTCTCCAATCGAAAATTTAGATATCATAAGCACCTTTTAATTAGTACATACATGTTATCGGAAACCTCTAAAATATTACATTTTCATGGATTGTGTGGTATTTCCCAACACCTATTGTCATTTTTTCACGTCTAAATATGTATGAATAAATCGATTTTCTATTAAAAGCATCGACGCTATTTGTTTATTGTTACTTTTGGGAATTACCACTTAAGGCATAAATATTCATTGTTGCAGTCGGAGGTACCCAATTTACCAAGAGTCCCGAAATGATCATTGTGGACAATGAACCGCTATTTATTGTCTTCATTATTTTCCCGGTATCCTCGTTTCATCTCCCCAACTTCCTCTTCTCTAACTGAGGCCTCAACAACCACAGAGTCTCGTAGCCATAACATTAATGCGGTCCGTGGGGCAGCTGTTCAGTATTCAACTGGTTTCCTGTCTATCGCTCTAATTTGGAATCAACCCAGACAAAGCCACTAAATATAAAACAATATTTGATAAATATTTGTTTGACCAGTCGAGCATTAGAACCTTAGAGACCCACGCCATCCTCAACATACAGTTGCTTAAAATAATTATAACCGATATCACGCCAAGTCGAGATAACAAGCCCCGGAAAAACAATCTCATCTTTTATGCAAAACAGATGCATGTTTGTCCTAATGCCTGACAGGTGGTAGGAAAGAGATAGTTTAAACCAAAAAAACACAGAGTGGTACGATGAATACGGAAGTGATGGATTAAGCTGTACATTAATGAATAGGCCTGTCACAAGGTGTTGAAGGGAAAATGGGAGAATTGCAGCGTCTGCGATTACAGGGTGCCCGACACCTCTCTAAAGAGCGGAGGTGAAGGGAGGTGGCGAGCACTAATCGTTTTCTGCAAACATGTAGAAAATAGTGATTAAAATGAAACATTTCTTTTTATCGAAGGTAGCCTACAACTTGGCCTTACTTTAATCTAAGATAATGTATGGATGTCTACTTATTTGGACCACTAAGAAGAGTCTAATGTTTATGTCAGCAAGATGTTTATGGATTTAATTTCGAGCGGCATTTTCCTGGTAAAAGATAAACCGGGTTGGTGGACTTTTCAAAATTTCCCAGGTGCCACCGGGGAGATCGAAGAGGCCCTTGCGTCATTCAGACACCGCAAGTGGAACTCAGGGTTGTTACATTCGGATACTGCAGCCGCTTTCTGACATCAAGCCTCCAATTGGCTGGCTTAAGGTCACTCACTGCTGTGTCCAGCTCCCTTACCAATTGAGGGGGCTAACCGCTTCACTATCTTTCACGGATGTTGCCAAAATAGAGCAATTTATCATCTGGGTTTTCCATATTTACTTCGATTATCATTCGATTTCTTCACCAAACATTATAAATATTAAATAGTAAAAAGCAAACTAGGATAAGGTTGTTGTACTCGTTTGAAATAACCCAAATTCTCAGGAAACGAACTCCAGATATCCTAAAAAGAGTTTATTTGGATCTTTCGTTCCGATACTATAGGAATTGGTGATGGTTATTGTCGCTGGATAGGGGGCTTACACCGAGATAAGGATTCGCATTATTTGTCAAAATACATGCTCACGATTATCGATTTATCTGACGAATGCTGTTTCGGTGGCAAGGACTACTGATTTATCTTCAAGCTCGCACAATGAAGCTGCTTTTCATATCCAATAATTATTAGCTTGCAGAGCCAGAAAAATGGTAGCAACTACGCATTTGGCTTTGCAAAGGGTTGGACCCTGCCAAAGCTTGTCATTAAACACTTAGGGTTGCAGAAAGGTGTGGCTATTTTTTTTAAATTAAGCATGTCTTCATCCTTTAAAATTGCTCTTCGAGTCAACTATAAAGGTGAATTGGAATTTCTAGTGCACTAGATTGCCTTAAAAAATATCATTTGACTGCTCTGGCACACACTGTCAATCACGTGAAAAGAAGTTTGATTTTTAAGTCTGGGAACGGATACGGTATTTTAATGACGAAAAAAACAATTTATTTTTATTATACGTAGAGAATCGTTTACTCTAGCATACGAGATTCATCTATATCTGACACGTTGTATATCTGTTTGACTGGGCGCATTAGATTGTCATTTATCGGTTTATAAGACTATTGAAAACACCCAGTTCCGAAGAATACGCGTGGCTTCAACTGAAGTTTAATAATTATAAAATTTGGAAAAAGTATTTTGAAGCGCAACAGCCCGTTTCCGCTTTCAAATGCACCTTGTCGCTGATTGGTTTGTTATTACCCAATCCAAATTCTCCGTTCGAAACGGTGTTATTCACGAGAAACGCAAAGTTTCCCACGTGGGTACAAAGCATTTATTTATACAATTTCCTGAATAAGCTAATAATGTCAACGTTTCATCAACATACACCTTATATATTACGACTCATTGCTAATATATGAGGATTCTGGACACAATGTTGCGGATACTTGTATTAACTTCTATTCTGTGCTTCTCGCAAGAAACGCCGCAGCACGCCTTAAATAGTAAGTCAATCTTTCTGAATGTGGCATGCGATACATATAAGAATTTAATGGCTTTTAAGACCTTCATAATTTATTTATATCTGTATTTTTAATCATCAAACTACCAAATTTCACAAATTGAAGAAAGCGGTAGCCAAATAATTCGGAACCTAACAGAATTAAAGGTTCGAAAGTGTCTATTTTAATCCATAAAATACACTTAATTCTCTTTATACATGAAGCAAAAAACGAAAATGTTTTATATTACTTGAGCATTTAATGGAAACTTTATGTAAAATAGTATTGCGCAGTTTACATTGGATCCAAGACAATGTAATTTGTAAACTAAGAGACTTGTAATGACCAACCGACAACGTTTATCCGGCACATTTAACGTCATTAAAAATTGGGAAGTTTTCGGGGAATGAGCATTTCATTAAAAAGCATTTGGCATCGGTTCGACCTTCCCCTCCAGACATCGCTGAAAACTGCCAAAGTAATTGGCCAATCTTCCATGATTTAGTTTTTCAAGAAACCTCTCATCGAAGTTCCACAAAAACAATTTCTCCCATTATTTCCAGAAGAAAATATGAACTTGGGGCCGACGTCGCTATTACCCGGCATGGTGTACTTGAAATGCATCGCGTTCCACGGCTATCTCCCTTGTCTTCTGCAACCACTTTTGGAGGTTATTCCAAGTCAGCGAGTTGCCGGAGTTGACAAAGCCCTCGGCGACGTGTATCAGGTGAATATTGAGGTACAACGAGGCGGCATCATCTATCTTCCCTGCAGTACAAGATACGAACTGCAAAATGAGGCATGTTGGCGTTTTACGGCTTATGGGCCAAACAATCGCAATAAAACGTTAAGATATAAATCGCATCGCTACTGCCTCATTTCATGGTTGAATTTTTATTTTATCGCCATCTTAAAGTGAAAAAATTTAAATATTAATGTGAAGTGATCTTATTCATTTATCTTAAAGCCGTTGGTTCTCTTAACGGTCCCTGTCCGATGACGTTCACATTGGTGAGCATTGAAAAGTTTTTTCCCAAAGCTCGAATTATATTGCTGGCAAGTATTCATCAAATGGAGTACAAAGGGACGATGAAAGCGCTCTTCCTCTGGCTATATTCACCTCTGCTGAAACGTAAATATCTGTCGCACGCAAATAATTCCGCGCTTTTGACAGATGAGTCGTTTTATATCGATTTTCGGTTGGAATAAAGAGTCTAGGAATGCCATTTTCGAAAACGTTTAAGGTGTTGTTGCCTGTGAGAAGGTCTCATTGGTTAATTGATTTCAAATGTAAAAACAGGTCGTTTGGAAATATCGAAACTAAAATCTTATAAAATGTTTAACCAAAATTTCTCCTAATCCATCAAAGAAGCGTTATTTGTGTAAAACGATGAACAAATGTTTAACAATCCGTTATATTCCAACCATCGAAATTGTTATTAATTGAACGATTATATCTCCTTTTAACAATGAGGCGTCGTTTGTTTATTACGTGTTTAACATCGCTAAAGGGCGGTTCCTTTTAACGAACGCACGAAACTGTAATTTTAACGTTGGAAAGATATTTTCTAATGTCTTAAAAAAACGGTTTCCCTTCTTATTTCGATTTATAATTCTCTTCGCTCAAACTAGGTGGCAATTCATTTATCCACCTATGCTTACACAATGGGTCACAATACTGCTCCATCTAAATTAAATACTAATCATTCAACCGGAAATAAAACAGTTGATGATAAGTTCCGTTGTGGTTTGAAAAAAAATATTTCCGCAAATCGGTTTATCATGAACGAGGAGAGCCAAAATATGCTAATCGTAAATGATCTAACCAATTTTTAACTAGGGAATTAGGAATTGTCCACAGACGAATACTCAGAAAATAAATTCGCCTAGATGCTTCGTGCCTTATTCCTTCCTGAATTAAGACGCATTCATAATAGCTGATTGATTTAATGCCCGAGAAATCGAACAACAGTGAGCACTACTCAATCAACTACAAATGTTTTGGCGCGCGTTATGGATTGTTTTGCCTTTTAATGGCCTCAATTACACGTCTCTCGGACTTTATATACTTCAACGATTTAATTGCGAATGCCATAATTATTATTTAACGAATGTGGACCATCTTCCTTCTTCGACTGCTTAACTGCAATATTTCGAATCCATCTGCCAATCAAAAAATGCAAGGCCGTTTTTCAGGGGCCGGTTATCTTGAAGTGAATATGTGAATTCCACCTTCGGGAAATTTCTTGGTTGTCCCCCCCCTGTCTGTCAACATTCCGTCGTGTTCAAATCTAATCGATTAAGTGACTCATTCCTCACACTCCCTCTGATTGGCCGACTTGCCTTACTGCCTCCAAGGCCTATATAAATACCAAACCACGCCGGTTAATAAACGAGGCTGTTAAGGTCAACTCTCTAGAACTCCTCCGACGTTTCTCTTTAATGTCTTCCAGTTTGTGGGGCTACCTTTACGGGCTATCACAGATATAATTAAAGGATTTCAACTATGTTTTTTTATACTCCCACACAGAATATAAAAAGTGTATATCTGCGTAATCGATGACAAAATGTTCTTCGAGCTGATGGAAATTATTTAAATTACTCCCATGAAATGGAACATTATTTTTCTCTCGTTTCACATGTTATGTGGTGCTCTTCGATTCCTAGGAGGCTGGCATAAGGAAGGTCAGACCATCGTGAGGGAGGGTGTGGTGTTGTTGCAGCAAATTGTGGTAAACGGTCGCGCCCAGGAAGACCTCACAAGTAGAAGAAGCATTGGATTCTGGGAATTTTTATATGAACATGGATATATAACAAAAGAGGGGCATTAATTGGGATAAAAATGGGACGAGTCTTAATAACAGGTGAACTGCCAGGCTGGTCTGTCAGCTGTGAGAAGGGAGAATGTCGAAGGACTACTGTCGACTACACGGCAAGACGGTTGGGGCCGCGTGGTTTGGCGACGGACAACTTCCATTGTTGAGGGAGAGCGTACGCCGGGTTTTGTGTACACTTGAAACCCGCTTGATGGCGCGATAAAACATGACCGTTACAGTTGTGACCTTTTAAATGTGAGAATTAGTTTATTCTCATATAATTAAGGAACTTTCTGTTGCTGACTATCTGATCACTGCTTTATTTTTGGGATAGGAGGCCACAACCGGCATGTGTAAAAATAGATCAGATAGGATACTCAAATAAGTCTTTTTGATATTCGTTTGCGTTATTATACTGGCTTTCTAATGTGCGCGCATGTTCTAATTTTCAACAGTTTTTGCCGTTTTGTAATAAGGAACAGTTCAAGTTTTATGGTTAAAAAAACATTTTATTGGAAAAATGTGTTCGGCCACATCTTAAAAGACATACTATCGGTTTTGTTTTAATGTAACACACGGTCGTTTGCGTTTTAAATAACCTTCAGAGAAGGTGGCAAAGACGCTGAAATCTATCTTCAAAATTGGAGCATTTACATTATTTGAGTAGGCTATTTCTTTCCTCAGGATATCAGAAGTAAATAGTTACTTTCATCTATACGTACCAAATAAAACCCGTTGCGAAGAGGACTCGTTCTGCTTGCTCTCGTGGAACGAGTCTGTCGGGATTCTGCATTCATGATAAATGCATTTATTTTGGCTGCCGTCGGGGGCTGTGTCACAAATAGTCGCTGTCGTGCCCAGTGCTAAAAGTAATGTAACCATTTCCGATTGTCAGGGGAAATGTTTTTTGTGAGAGAAAGGTTCTTCTGAATGACGTGGCTTTTTAAAAGCTAACACATAGAGGTATCAAAACGTTGATTTTCAGAATCGACGAACCCAACCGAAGAAGGCTGCCAACACGTAATAACAATAAATATCCGGAGCGTATGTTTTTTTATCGCCAATAACTGCTTGAACGACAGCAAAGTTGTACTGGTTAGCATGTTTTATCGGAACCGCGACGCCGGGTCGACTGAACATGGAAATTCCATTTTTAACCAGAACTGTCAAGGTTACACCGATGTTTCTTCCTATTGTTTGGGCACTGGGCCATTTCAGTCAACCATGTAACGAGGCCTAACCCAGTGTCACGAAACGGTCGTGTTATTGTTTATAGAATCAGCCATGACGATGAACTTTATGTTGCTCGATTATTTTACAGAAAATTATTCTTTCTTAATGATGCGGAATTTTTACATAGCTGAATTCGTTAATGGCTTTTAACCTTTTCGTAGAAATTAAAAATTAATTTCTACCTTGTGGGTGTCTGTGATGGTCAATCGCAAATTGCATTTAGACCTCTGTCGTACAAACCCTTTCTTACGGGTTACTACGAGGTGACTATATTGACAATGATTTTCAAATAACCTCTTAAATTTTAGCTTCTAAAGTAATTATCAAAAATATTTTTGTCTTTCAATATAACACCAAGAGCCTAGAATCGCCCTAAATGAAAGGCCATAGTTAATCCCCGGAAAGTCGTCTTTCGGCCTAAGTCTTTTGCGCATTTAAAGCAAAGATGTTTAGCTTATTCTATTTCTGGTGTTTTTTGGTAAACGTCTCCGCTTGAAGATCGTAATTTCGAAAATGGCTGGAATACAAATAATACCGAAACCTAAATGGTATTATAGACCGTTATCTGGGACCACAATATGTCAACAATCGCCGTCATGGGAACACTTTTCACGATGGACTCTCGACTCGACACCTCTACTGGGCCCAGCAACAAGTTCTGTCTGTCTCCTAGGAATTCTGGGGTCCCCGAAGAGGCCTCACGCAACCCGTTCGCCCGCCCTGATGTCATCGAATCTTGGGAGCTGGTAGTGGAGGATGCAAATTACGGAGACAGCGGAGATTACATCTGTCGCCTGATGGGTGAAGAGGCCCAGAGCATTCACTACGTCGTCACTGTGCAAGGTGAGGTGATTAGGCCCTCTTTATATTGGGTCAAGGAGTAGCACAGAAAGTAATCACGGGAACTAGTTGTCCTTATTGCTTAGGCGTGTCTTAATTGTAATGTTCTTATCACTTTCCGCACAACATAACCTATAGGTGTCTTATGCTGTTTACTCACAAGAGAGCAACGCGAATTATTGATCAATTCTGATACATTTCGACCTTTGTTTTCGCTTAACTGAACAAACTTAAGGTACATCCCAAGACACATGAATGGGTTTAACAGTTGCTGTTATCTAAATAACGTGTTAGATATTTATGTTGATAATGACAACACCTTGTAGCATGCTTGTTTTTGATTGGGTGAGCTTAACATGATTTAAAATTAATTGATTGCCTGCATTTCTAATTTTACTGATGTTATGTATGCTGGCTATAAGAACAAATAATTCAAATTACCTTACATATAAATAATTGCAATAGAGTTTGGGTATTTTCGTCTCATAGATGTTATACAGAAAGCGAATGAACAATGCTTTGTCTCAGATTCCCGGGATTCTGTCACAGACTGCAACAGGAAATATAAACCTGCGTAGCATTGTTTAAAACAGTTTATTTTAAATTTTAGAGTCCATCGAGCAACCAATTATGTCCGACAAGAAGATTAGTAAGTTTTATATGTCTAAAGCATCCATTTTAGCGAGCGGTATAACTTGTTTAGTCAGACATGATTAGCATATTTAATTCAACCCGTTATATTTCGGCTGGAAAATTGCCTTAAGTCAGATTTAACTGCGTCTAAAACCTTGAAGCACAAATTCTCACTGCTTTCTGTGGAATTTGTGAAGACCAGGTGTTTGTATAGAGCACAACTTCACAATTATTTGTGAAAAATTACAAATTCCAAAATTCAATAACGATTACTTTAAAAGAAACATAACAGAATAGTAAATGTTTTCGGAAGAAATTTGATTTTCGAAATAATGCAGCTCAAGATGCCGATGTCCGCATGGATGTCGGGCGCCAAAAATCTAGATTTATGTGGGCATCCTCAACTAGTTAAAGTTATAAATCGGCGATATTTCTACGGCCTATGGGGACAAAAAGTAGATGCAAAAAACCGCTCTACTCAGTTTAGTAAAAAATAGGTTTCTCTACTGCAAATTTTCTCCTTTGTTTAATTGTTATGTTAGAACCCAAAGAGCTGATTAATCGACTGTTTGCCGTACCTCTGACGCAAGTTTATGGAGCATTTTGCAATGCGTTTCCACAATTTATGAGGAATGATTCAACCTGCAGTATGCGATAGTGCCCGCCGAGCATTAGAATTAGCCTTACCATCGTTAACACGCAGATAGTTCAGGATTGTTTTCCTCTCGCCTGTTTATTTCAGTTCTGGTATCTCAGCGCTCCCAGAATCCGAGCGTATTCACAGATTAGAAACATCTAAGGTTTGAAAGAAAATTCGAACAAACGTGTCATAAAATAACGGCTATGGTGGGTTGTGTCATGGAGGGACAATAACCTTTTCATACATGGCCTGCTATCTCTTTGTTAAAAATAGTGCCATAGGATCATCTGAAGCGTTTAAAAGTGAAAATTAGGCAAAGAATACAAAATTAGCTAAATAAAAGGAGTTGCATAATGTCCGCTTCCTTTGGCTATTCTCCTTCTTATTTTTTTCGTCAGAAGTGTCTTATTGGGTCGCATGAAGGGTCTAACAATACTTTATTTAACAAACTCTTTACTGGCATTGAATGAAATCTCGTCAGGTTGGGTGATTTTGGTCTTAGCCAAGCTTGACCGTTCCAGGGGTTTCTCCGCGACAAATAGTTGCCAATGGACATGTCCGAAGCAGCATAGGACAGGATGCATATATGGTTATAAGTATGGATCTATAATAATGAAAGATGCTTAAATGGAGAGCAGCTTTTTCCGGAATGGGATGGCTCCTTACAACAGGTAACTATTGCCTGATGTATTGTAAGAAGGGGTTAGTTGGGGTTGTGTGGTGCAGCGGTTGGGTAAGCAGAAACATTTTTTGATGAGCAAAAGAGTAAATTTCTTCTACATGGACAAGATAATAAATAATACCATCAATGAAGATAACCGTGGCGTAGAAGAATATCGAACGTATGGCAGCGTCTATAAGCGCGTGTCGGATATTGTGTGCAATTAACGCCCTCGCTATAACACGTGAGGTTACACCAGTGACCCGTGATCTCTCACTTCCACCTCAAGTTCGAGTTAAATCGCCGCGCTACGCGCGCCACAACTCCCCGGCGACCTTCACCTGCTCCATGGAGACGACGCACGGCGACTCCTCGGGAATTCTCATTGACTGGTTCCGCGCACCCGGCAGTCCTTTTGGTGGCATCGGCGACGGCGGATTTGTGCCCGCGGGCCGGCGAATCGAGAGCCAGCCCTGCAACAACATCACCGTCTACAAGGAAATCCTGGGCGAGGTCAGGGAGGGTTTGACGCTGGTGGCGGTAATGCAGATGCACGCCAGCACGCCCCGACACAGCGGCACCTACGAATGCCGCGCGCATGATATGCGCGTCCAACAGCGCTTCCGGCCAAACGACTCGCTGCTGGTTGAGTTTACTGGTATGCACTCTGGCAACACGTAGACATGTAAAAACACATTATCACGTTGTTTTGTGCCGGAGAGCGATGTTAATAGGGCCTTGCAATTGCCGCGATTATGCGCTGTTCCAAACTCAGAAGTTTTGGAGGCTTTAGTGACCTCGCTGTACATATCTACAGATATGGACGAGCCGATCACGCAATTACCGGAAGTGCTTTTAATCAAGTTCTGGAACTGGACGATATTGTAGAATCCGGGAAAGATGATAAAAAGCGGAAATTAACGGATGAAGCCATTTATCTTTGACAAATGTCCGCCCACTGTACAAAGTTTTGTTCCACTGCCACCCCCAGAATCTGTTGTATTCGTTGCGCGTTTTAATGATGGGACATTTGGGGTTATCGTGGTCCCAAGCGCTTTTGGACAGTAAACATAAGATTTCATAGTCAAGATATTTACCTCCACGCAACGCTTCAGTGCTTAAATAACCCACCCCAACGAACTTTCATTTCGAATGAAAGCAAGAATTTCTTTTTTTCGAGGTCCCAATTATCGCTAATAATGATGGACTGCGTGGCTTTGAAAATATTAATTTAGGGGGGTGGGGGTGTTTTCAGAATTCATGCAATTATGTTTACGACCGTCACAGTAAAATCAAGATGATGTTCGCTCTTTTATTCTGTTCGAGTTATAATTGGGGGCCGCTGGAGCTTATTGAATGTGAAAAATTCAAATGTGAGTGCGGAAATCTAACTTTTGCTGTTTTTTGTGTACAATTGTTTCTGATAAAGGCGTTCAGAGGCGTAAAAACCTCTGAAAGATTATCGTTACGCCTCTTTAAAGCCCAGTCCGAAGTAAAAGTATGTGTGAAAAACATGTTACCTATTTAAAAAACGCAATTGCTTTATTGAGATTGCTCGAAACAAAGATTTTACAATTATAAAACAACTCAACAAATCCAACGCACACTACAGGTGGGGGTGTACAAAGAATAATTAATGGACAGACTGTCCTAACTAAACACTTGCTTCATTCGTTCAATCGTCCCCGTCGCTATCGTCTTTTTCAAAAGCGTTGTGGCAAGTGATAAATGTTCCAGATGAATTGTGTTCGGGATGCCGTTGATTTTCTGGATTTTTTACGAGAGACAAAATATTTTATAGTAAATATAGAGAACAAAATAAGACAAAATTGCCTGTTGGGCAAACAAAACAGAGAAAAACACGAGTTCGAAATACGCAAAATGACGCACTGGCTTAATAAGGCAAATATCTTTTTAAACTTGGCCCATTCACAAAGAAAAATAGAAAAAAAATAATAGACATTCTAAGTCATCAGGTCACTGGGATTTTTTTAAAGCCACTACAATTATTATTATTATTAAGTGCGAAGCTGGCCGTTTGTTGATGTTTAAGCGCGAATCGCCATGTTTCCATAACATTTATTTACTTAAACCACGAAAAGAAAAATCATGTAACAAAAAGTAACAAAGGGTTATTAAAAAAATAAAAACCGAGGCACCTAAAAAGTTCCGCCATCAACAATTGTCGTAATACCTGTCTAAATAAGAAGTTATTTATGGTGAATTTTTTGCTCCAGTCCTACCCCGTTGGCAACACACCCGGTTGATTGAAATTTGGCGACGCTATTCACAAAGAAAATCGAGCAAAGACTCTTCTTCTGCCACTGTCGCCGAGGATAGGCCAGTTCAACATCAGAGTGAGTGAATTCATCTCTTATTAGCAGAGGTGTTCCAATGAATGCTAAAGTTGGTGGAAATGTGCAACACTACCGCGGTCTGCCGTTTCCAAGACATTCCTATAACGTCAGAACCACGACACGAATGGTCGACTCACGCTTGCATAACATTACTCTCTTAAATGTTTGAAATATGAAAACAAATGGTTGCGATAAAATCTTTGGCACGAGAACAAAAGTACATTAAGAAGTGTCTTGTTAGACTAGAGATTTACGATTTAAAAATGTCCAGTTTGACCATGGTCTAACGAATATCCTACAGCGACAATTATTGGATTTAAGAGTACAGATGGGAACATTAATCTGTCCCTTTAGGACAGTTGGTAACATGAAGTGATCACATTAACACTCGGAGTAATCAATTAGAGAGAATTGAGGGAATGAAGGGGGTTACCTAGAATACACGAGGGAGAAGCTGGCGAAATTTCGCTTAGATACTGTACTACCATCGATCCACCTATTGTGTACGGCTAGGTAGTTGATTCGCAAAGGAACAATTCACATATTTTCATTGTTATTTAAACTGCAGAACAGAGAACACAGAAACAATCATTTTTTTCTTCTTATACTGCCTGATACTTTTTGTTTGTACTTTGAGTTCATGGGGCTGATCAAATCGGCCGTGATGTTAAAAGCAATCAAACATTACTGATGTCATGTAAGGTCATTAGGAAATTTGCCTGAGTTCTAGCGAATACCGATAACAATGACCCTCATTTAGATAGGAATTTGGAAGCTGTGATATTGAAATGGAATTTTGACGCGCAAGTGTTCGTTCCAGGCAAAAATTAAGAAACCCAGAAAACCATCGATACAGTTTTCGGACGCTCCTGGAATAAAAGGACGATGAGTAATTATCCCCTACATGTGGGGAACGAAGCTTCATTCGGTGTAAACGGCGTTGATTACTGCTCGTGGATGCTAATTGCCAGAAAGGCGGTCGTCCCTATTCCTTTTTTATACCGCGTTGGTGTAAACGCAGTTTCTAGTTCCCCTCAACGCGGTTTTCTCTGACCTCAAACGTTTTCAATTTCTAACCTTCCAAAGACTGTTTTCAAATAATCTCGTTTTCTCATGGTTTTTCTATGCTCTACATTCAAGAGAACATCGTGTGACACCATTTAACAGCTGTTCCGTTATCGATCCTCGTATATAAGGCGACTTCCGCCCATGCCATTCATTCAGGTTTGTCCCAATTTAAATATCTTCGACACCCGCGAAGGCAATACCTTCTAATTCCCCCAATAACTCTGTCATATTGCTATTCGGTGATTCCTAATTCGTCCCGAATTTTAGTTTCACCCGTGCACAGAGACGGTTTTCGTTTTTCAATCAAATAATTTGTATGCTGAAACGTTTGATCACCGTTACATAATTAACGGGATTACCATTATTATTATTATTATTATTATTATTGTTATAAATATTGCCAGAGAAGATTTATTAAATCTCGAGAGCAGGCCAATACCTGGCGAAATCGTCTTGCGTTAGCCAAACACTAATTCGGTCACCATCCACAGCGGTTTTATAACTTCTGATTCCGTCGATTGGCCAACCCGCTTCACCATTCACGATGAGTCTTTGATTACGCCGCTCACCTCTCTGTAGAGCCTCTTTAGGGAGTTTTTCCAGCTCTGCGAAGGTCCAAATCTCTTGGCATCTGATGACAGGTGTTGTTAATCGTCTCTCGATCTCTATTGAATTATTCCCACTATCATTGATCGGCAGTTCGAAGGCTATTTACTTCAGGCACATTTAACGAGCCTGCCGAAACCGCCTCTGCCCGCGGAAAGGCAGTAACGCCTAATTCCCTGAAGAGCGGCGGAATATCGCGAGTTCCCTCGTTTTGTTAATATTTCCGGTTAGCTGGCTTAACCAGAACCACGTAAACGCTAACCTCTGGGAGGATGTTCCCCTTTACTTATCAGACCTGCAGTTAAAGCTAAATTGGCCAGGCTGGTTGCGAAGGCCAAAATGGTGGGTATTAAACAAAGCCCATTGTGGTGGAACCGATATTTGACATGTTCGTCAATTATTTAATTATATATTAGATGGATGCATAAATCGAATAACTAAGACCTTCTCATTTTCGCGGGATTAAGAACTGTAGGAGCGTAGGCTGATGCAGCCTCATGATTTTTCGCAACCAGAAAATTCCATTGTCGTGAGTTCCCTTTGGAATAATGCAATGTTTGGAAAGTTTATTCCAAGGTCAGCGTTTACGCGACCGCACATCCGAAAACAAGTAGGGCTTCACACCGTGCAACCAATCGATGGTCAATTTTCTCCGAGAGGGGCGTGGGTGACTCCGGCATTACAGCACAGTTTGTGCTGACAACTTCTATTGGTGCCCTCAAACTGGCCATTTCTGATCTATTTGGGTTATTATTATTAATGTTTCAAACACAAGTATTATGCCACGCGGTATTTCATCTCAAATTCGCATGTTCGCTCCAGCCATAAACAAACGCTTGCGGTTACCCTGATGCTAATACCGCACCAATAGCCTTTCAGTGACTCCTTACTCGTCTGCATAGAAGGCGTCGAGGGCTCACAATTCGTCGTCGCTCCGCAGAAATGTGCCAACAAGAGTTGCATGGGTGTTGCTGCACCGAATGTTCCTATTGGCTGACTTTTGAGCACTCTCATTTCAGGCTTAACGCGGGCTGTGCTCTCCGATTCGCCAACTGTGAGGACGACCCACGTGGAGGAGGAATGGCTGGGTCATTGGCCACCGAAAGCCCGGCGATTTAGTGTCTGGCCCAAGGCTCCCACGCAGAGGTCGACTGCTAGCAGGGGGCAGCTAGAGGCTATCCTCGTATCGATGCTTGTGGGGTTTCTCTGAAAAGATAGAGGTTCCTCACTTAAACCCTTGTAAATAATCGCTTGTCATTTATCCCCGATCAAAGAAATCGTAAGATTATGCGACAAAAAGATAATAAATATTCTGCATTTGTTAAAACCTGTAAGGGGGTGTTTGTTTCTATGGGTTTGCTGTTCTGTTAAATGAAGAAGCACTGAAATTCGTATACTCGATTTAAACTAGTACTGGGATTCACTCCGGCTTGGAACGCTTAAAATGGAAAGTAGACCATATTCTATAGTTCACAATATACAAATTGGTCGCCGTATTATCGACTATATGGATCGTGACCAATATCCTAGGGAATGTCTCGGTTTCGTGATCGTTAAGGCCTTTCTCTTCAAATAATTTCCCATTTAAACCGATGTCGGTAAGAAAGCAGCATTATCCTATGACAATGCACGAAATGTGCCTTATCTCGGGCTCTTAAAAATCGCTTATTTTGGATATGTTTGGACGTGTATCTTCATTGGGATTGCCAAATAGATAACATCTCACATTTGGGGTATGGATGACTTTTTGGTTACTTTAACGGGTTATTTTGCTTTAAAATGCCATGGATTTCGGCACTGAAAAACAATTATCTCGCCGCACAAATCCTAGGGGGCTCTTTTATATCTCATTTAAAACGAAGATATCGGATGACTTTACATCAGATGACGCTATTTGTTGCTCAAACAGTTTCTTCCCTGTATACATCTGATGTTGACTGTTGAACTGTTTGGTGTTTCCGGAGGCCTCGCTGATGCAATTAAAAGGCATTTCATTGGTCTATTATACCGATCGCCACGTTTGCAGGAATGAAATATTTTGGAAATTCTATGTAATACCGATAATTATATGCTTGCTGAATTCTTGTGGTTTTTTCAGTTTCCTGAACTTATTGAAAAAGTAAAAAAGGGAAAGAAGATAACAAAAGCCATAAACGGCATCGCTTTTTGCTAATTTCGATGCTGAAATGTGTGGCCATCGTGAACTAAATAAGACAATAACAGTACGTACAGTGAACAACGGTGGGAGATGTGATGGCTCAACTGCTCTTGAAGTGCATTGGTGCAGCAGTCAGCATCAACGCTCTGTTCGTGAGGGAATTGGGTTCGACTCCCAGGGCAGGCCCTCTAGGTTGGTACAGGGGATGCCACCTGTAAATATTTCCCGAAAATCGTCATTGCAACACCACTCATGAAGCTATTCTATCCTCTAGTAGGGTATGGTCGCATCAATTTTGATTTTGGCCAATCTGATTAGCAACGGATGGCATAGATGTGGCCTTGTTAGGCCTTCTCGAAAATTAAAATAAGACAAGGGATTTACCGACGAAATGCTTTCCAGGTTGCAAATTTCTGAATCATATAATACAAACTTCATTATCCGTTCTGTTCAATGCGGTTTTCGCTCATCATCGCCGGAATATGACAAGTGGCAATTGGGCTGCATTAAGAAAACCTATCTAATTCAAGAGTTCGCAAACCTCCTATCGTGAAAGGGAAGAAGATACGATATGCTGATAGTTTTCAGTTGTCAACCATTTGGGTTGTGTGGCCCTAATTGGCCTGAACGGATAGACAGTTTGGAGATGTGGAGAAGTCTTTAGACCGGCAGAAGGATATCTACACGACAGTGGAACGGCCAATGCTTACAGATTTCGAGATACCTGGGAAATTGGCGCCGCGGAAGTATCAATAATATACTGTTTTACAAAATACAGCCATCTCCTGCCCCTCTTTAACATGAATACAATAGACATTGTGTAACAAAATTGGGCGTATTTTTGAAAAAAAACATTTTTTTTGCAACTGCAATCATATTTCAGTCGACACAAAGCGTAAATATGCGTGCAGGTAGTTGCCACTGAAGCCAAATTAGCGGACCACCAAATGATGAGCTTTTTTTTATTTTCCTGAACTTCAAAACCAAAAACAAGATGAGGCGAAACGTCCGACTTATTGAAAAGAGCAAACTATACCTAAACGTTTCGTAGGACTAGCGGCTTCTACAACATTTGACCTCAACGATTCAAATTGTGTCAAATATTGTCGCGATAACGAGGTAAATGAACCTTGTTGAAGATCGAGAATTGCTCGGCCCTTTGAGAAGCTGTGAATTTTGATTTACTCGACCGAAAAGTGGTTGTAGCTGCTGACAATATTTTACCAGCTGCATCGTTTCAATTAAACAATTAATATTAATTTATGAAAACAGTCTGTCGAAATCTCTGGAAGACAGACTCTATAAATGTATTCATCTTAATTAATTGTGGATTACCAGACCTAAATGCACCCATTTTCTGTTTATAAGACCACAAATTTCTTTTGTGAAGTTTTCCATCGATTAGGTGAGCAATGCATTTATGTATTAATTAATTGGTTTTCATAATTATGCACGAATGCCCGACGACATAATATTTCGAATATATCTGGTGTCATTTTCCTATAATACATTAAGTGCATGAACTAAGGAAATCTGATGTCATAGGTTGATAGAAAATAATAATAGTTTAACTGTTCTTGTTAGGCGACAAAACGTTTCAAATAATTACCTTACTTAGCGAGAAAAGAACTATTGGGACATTTTAAATCCACGTAGAATTAAGACATGACACGCAGTCACTAACAGTTGAGCTTTAACAATAATGCCAATCGCTTTATTCAGGTCACGAGGACAAAATCAAAAACAGGAATCACGCCATAATTAATCTATACACATTTCATTCACTGTTATTCAATCATATATTTTCTACGTTATTATGTATTACCATTGTTTATCCAAGTGACAGGCCAAGGAAAATCACATGGGAATCAATATCCTACGTGGCGAATCATACAGGAATCACCGAAGGCTTTGGTGCAGTTTGAGCCTGAAACAGCGGACTAAGAAACCAAGATGATGACATTTACTGATGATGACTCAAATATAACAGCCTTGAAAATAATGCCCAGTAATTTTGATTTTAATGTGTTGGAGAAATTATGGAGTGAAGAATTCGCAGTGTATCAACATCTGCTCTCAGGGGAAAAACTTGAGGGAAACACATTGTAATGTTTTTACCTAAAGGCATGGCATATGGTCAGGTCATTCGTGTATTTGTTAAGTGCCACGTGATTAGGGGGTCGCCGTTTAGGCGTGTAATAATTGGACAGACTATGCACCACGGTTGTCGGGCAAAGTTGAAGAGGCTTCAACGTGCTGGTTGCGGTGAGAGTGGTGTTTCGAAGCCCGCTTATCAACCATCCCTCAACATCATTATAGTATAGTTGGGATAAAAGGCAGGAGCGGGAGATAGTGTTGAAAGCAGAGCAAACAGGGAGATGACAACACGATTTATCAGTTTATTTGTTCTGTTGTAGTCTTTTACCTGTTTTGCTAAATTCAGAATTGTTAAAGGTAATTCATAAACATTGCTTTGGCTTCCTCTGAGATCCAGAGGATGTTGAATCGACATGATACATGTACCAGACAGGCAAACCCACGAAAAATATCTGCCTTGGAAACGCATAAAATCGGCCATCAATAGTACATTTAGTAATCCGCCCAAAAATGTCCCATTTTAGTTGTCCAACTTGGCACCGAATTCTCTTGATTTTGTTGTCGACTGGCCACAAACCGCCCAGTCGACATTTGAGGTAGGCTTGCGTTCCGCGCCAATAAATGTTGCTCGGATGGTCTATAATTACAGGCACTTAGCCGCGTGATTGCAATGCCCAGAAATCCCCGCCATTTAGACTTCCCTCCCATAATTAATCATATTCCTGTGTCGGTGACGTTTCAGTCAGTAATTGCGAAACATTATAAATCATTCCTAGAACTGCCTTGAAGATAGCTCGGATTTATGTGCCTATTAAAAGTCCGTTATCCATATGACCCTTTGATGACCGCTATAAGGTGTCTTATAAATTATATTTTGGGAATGCGTGGGACTTATATGTCTAACAGACAATTTTATCACGTTATTCCATATTTATTAAAATTATCCCGGAAAATTGTAGACACATTCGGGGGCGAATAAACCCGCGGGCTGAGCTCTTATTGGTCTTCGTGGTCTAAATAAGTTAGTATTTATTTTAGATTAACTCGATCATCAGAAACGTTTAAGAAGGTTTATCCTATTTTTCGAAGCAATGCAGCGTTAAAATAAACCGATTTTAATGTTAAACTTAATGTAGAACGCCCCGACCCGGTAATTGAATCGACACTCGTTCGGCATATTATTCTTATTTCAGATAAACGAAATGGAACGGTTCCTTGAAATTACGGTATGAAAACTAGACAACTTTCTTAACAATTCGTCCTTCCTGGGGAGATGGTGTGAGAAAACTGAGTTCTAGTCGGTTTGTGGATAACACGTACGGAAGTCTAAGTAATGTTGCTTCCTCCAGCATGTCAACCTTTCAAGGTTTGTGAGTCGACTTGTTTCTCTCTGTGGCTAGGACTTGCATCTTGGCTTCTGTTGAAGGTAGTTGTTTGGTATTATACGGTGTAAGGGCTAATCAATACAGTCAGAAAAATTGAGGTTTTCGTGGAAAGGTTGGGTTTCCGTAGTCGCAATCAGTCGGTTTTGTCCCGACAGGTGTGAAAGGGTCAAATTAAGACTAGGATATTTGTCTGGTTAAGCGATAAACTAACAAAAACAATAAATTAAAATGATAATGATTGAATCTACACTGAATGCGTGATATTTTTGGCTCTGGACTACATACTTCGACTCCTATAATACGGGATGATTGAGGCATGGCTTGGGACATCTTCAAACAAGCGCGTTCGTAGCCCAATAGCCACAGGTGTAACTGCTCACGCTCAATCGATGCTACGTGTAAATACAAAAGCTGCCATTTCGTGTTTTCCAAATTGTATACATTTAGAGTGCTTGATGTTATTTTCGTTCGCCTATTCTGAATCTTCGATGTGTAATCGTCACTTCAGGTATCACTTTATTTTGTTGTACATTCTAACGTGTAATTTGTTGGTCCTAGTAATCTCAATAACGCAAATACAATGATTATTATTATTAAAAGTGTTCCGGTCCACTTAAACTTTAAATGAATCTTGAATGTCACTTAAAACCTTGGGCGACTATCCCTCGAAACAAAAGTGTAACGATAGAGCAAGCATAATCATGCGTTTGTGGGACAGTTTTCAAAACCATCAAATTGTCATCTTTGAGTAGATGGGTGGGTTTAGTACAGTCAGCATTAAAAAACGTAAAAAATGATGTTAATCTGCTGAGGCATTGAAAAACGAATTGCCATGGGGAATCTGAGGTTGCCGCCATCGATTTTTTAAGGAATGCACAAATTTCGCGCACCTCAGCATTGCTTGTACTATTTGTGTTCGACTAGTATCAATACCTGAACCACTCTTTGGGTGAATGTAAAAATTACTCAAAGGGCTCGGTTCCTACTGTCCTACTTCATGTTCTGGTATATGGCAAACATTTGATTTCTGTTCGTCGGCTTAACAATGCTCTCCAACAATCCATTCTCTGAAGTCCTACTAACGCGTCTACTATGGGATGTTTATTGCTGCAATTAGACCGTATAATTACGACCAGACGCGCTGGAATTGATGTAGCTCCTATTACTACAAAGTGATAAATCGTACGCATTACCACGCAGTAGATTTCACGTCTGTGATGCTGTTTCATCTTTTAACAATTACATTTGCAACAATTAATTTGCTAATATCCTATTCTATTACTGGCTCGATCGCAAAATTGGGCCGTTTGAATCCTGCTGTGTTTGCGAGCTGGTTTCACCCTAAATGTAATCCCCGTCAACATTTTCGGGATGTTAATTGTCGTCAGAGAATTATTTGTGCCCAAAATCTCACGAATGTGAAAACATAAGAGAAGATAGCTAACGCAATGAACGGAAGCATTGTTTTCGAACGCAGGTCGCCTCTTGTTCTCTGGGTAATCACCACTTCCTGAATCGAAGGTATTTGTTGTAAATTTGAATGCTGGGGGTTTCGGTCGTCGAAACCTTAATGAAGCGAATACGGTTAGTAGTATTTTATTATTACCAAAACTTCTTCACCCCAGCTGATAAAGAGGTGCTCCAGCTTTCAATGGTGTCTCGATTACCCAGATGTAAAGCCACTTAATGTGTTTACGGGCAAAACTCTCATCGCCGTCACTCTATTCAAGTTATGGCTACGGAGGGGTGGTTAATAAGCTAGTTTGGTGCACGAATTAGTGTTTGGATAAATTCATACTTCGTATTGGCAAACAGACAGCGGTGTGTAACGTCGGAGAAATGTTGAAAACAATTACTTTAGGGATGACTTGCTTATGGACATCAAACTTGCAAAGCTCGAACGTAATTTACTTTCCATGTTGGCTTTTTATTTCGAAAAAGCAAACGTTCGAGAGTTGGACGACAAGGTTCTGCATATCAGACCGTCCTAACTCAGGCCGAAGAGGCAGCCGAAATGCAGATTTTTCTCTTGATTTTGGTCACATTAGTGAACCGCTTGATCAAATCAGACCCCCAAGTGGGTGCCAAGCGAGTACATGCCGATGGCGTGGTCAAATTGCGGCTAATGGTGATGTTTGGGTTCGCCTAACGAAAACTTCTTATTTTCCTGTTCTCTAACAATATCCACGCAGTTGACCGGACTCCGATAACTTCTTTTCATATCCATTTTTGTGTTGATTACAGATATATTCGTCCAAAGAGTAAAACGTCTGAACGCGTCTGTGCATGACTCAATGTGTTGACTGACTAAGAAGGAACACCAAACGGTGAAAGGTGATTAACATTTAAAACGACGTCATCTTAGGGAATTAAACAGTTGCCCGACACCATGAATTCTTTTTTTGTTGACCGGTGTATCCACGAGTACTCGTGTTTTGAAGAAAATCCCTGCCAAATTTTACGACGCGTGCCTGCTATTATTTTGTGCCATAGCTCTTCCTGTTACTCGGGGTTATCGGGAGTTCGTTGGATTCCTCTGCGCCATTAAAACAAAATCCATTTTGGTTAATTCTTCTCTTTGGAAAGCATTCGCCGTGTCGGCGATAATGGAGCTAAATTTACGTGGAATGAGGTGCAAACACGCCTTTGGAATAAATGCCACTATCAAGTGTCCGCGCAGCTACACATAAGAAGTCTCAAATCTTTCATTTTCTCCCTCAACGTTTTCTTGATTGCTGAAGTTCCTGTTTGCAATTAGTTCTCAGTGCAGCTGTCAAAGGGAAAACCCTGAGAAGCATTAAACGATGAAACGCTCTTCAGGGGAGACAAAACGGTCTCGTCCAAGAATTTATCTGCAACAAGGGTTAAAACATCATCGGACGATCAACTGATGGCAATCAGATTAGGTTAGGATTCTGCCAACCAATATGGAAAGGGATCATAAAGATTTCTCGGACACCAAAGTTGCAATTAGCTAATCCCCGGCGATTCGACCAATTTTTTGGGATTCCGCACCGATGGTTCCCTCGTTGACACAGAAGGACCTTTAGTCCTCCCCGAAGAAGCTTCCAAGACTCTGAACACGACGCCAAAGCAAACCATGAACCTTCAACGTTAAATGCAACTCTGCTGCGATATTTCAGTTAATGGATCGCACACACCAGCCCAGAGCTGAACCGAAGATGTCACAGTTACCTCTTTTCGATCATTATTTGATTCTAATTGGTTGAGAGAACTTCGAAAACAGCCCCTTTTGTTTACTTGTTTCCTTGTAATTCATATTATGCGGCATCTTTTACAATTCTTTATAACAAACCAATCTATGATTTTCTACTAGAACTTATTCAACCCTTTACGATTACTAGGTGATAGGTACTACCACGAACTAGCTATTAACGTTTTATAAACAACGTCACAATTGAGAATTACTATATGAAATTAATTTATATCGCTCGATCGAAAGCTAAAATAAATGTTTTGGATGTGTGAATCTGACATTCTTCAAGATCACCTTCTAGGACATCTTCAACTTCACATCACTTTCATGGTTCAGAGTGTTCGACGATCCAGTTCCAGCCATAAGCAATAAAAATGAAGCATAAATCAGCAAGAACTATTAATGTAGTAGAACTTTCTAGTTTTGGTGGCTGGGTCGCCTCCATGTTTTGGCGCGTATAATTTGCCATGGGTAAAGCTGGTACGAATTACAGAACGCCTTGCAAACCACCCGGAGACACCAAAAGACGAGATTTATTCGAGCGAAACCTCTAATTGAGAAGACACCCAGATCGCAACCAGTGCCTTTATCGAAAAATCATTTTTTTCTGTTAATGGAAATAGGGTTCCTTTGACAAACAGTTTTGCCGACGAGTTTGGCCAATGAAAAATTGAGTATTCCCGAATAACGCTGCCTTCAGCTGATACACCGCTTAACTTAGCAATAATTTCCATGAATATAAAATAGCCAATACAAGCGAATGGTGTGCACAGAATGCCTGAATTGAAGACTCATCCAGCTGACATTTGTGACACACCAGATGCTGGAGATACACTCCTTGTGTCCTAACCAGTTTCGCACTCATATTCATTACCCAACTCTTCATTAGCCATGGGGAAAGTTGACACCTCTCGAAAAGAAGTCGGGATTCTCATTCGTGGAACTCCAGGAAGATATCGCTCAATGTAGCCTGTTGTGGTTGCATGTAAAAACTTTCGAGGGTATTATAAAAAAATGTTTTTTGGGGTACGACCTTGAAGTCCTATAGCCTCCTATTTTGGGGTTTCAATGTAGCCCGTTTACTTTGGTACTCGTGTGTTTTTCATGCGATACTTTGTATACATTTGAATTAATTGATAAATAGTTGCTTTCTTTTTAACGTATAAGAATACGCAAGATTAATATTAAAGTTGACGTTCCACCCCGAAAATTATACTCCAGTGTTAATACACCTCAAAGGCCAATTACATTTCGGGAGCGCAAATCGTGCGTCTTCCACCGTTCCGATTCACACCGCCTTCGGAAAAAACCAAGACATCACTTAAGACGACTTCATTTAGTTGCGATGCTTTACTTGTCAAATATTATGACTTTATTTAACATTTTGTAGTTTATTTGTCTGCCCATTGCACGGTACAAAAGTTTTCCGAATTTATTACTTTCGCACTGATGGCTGAATAGATAAATCCATTTTACCATTGCCTTAAAGCGAACTGCAAATATTTTGAGACTACCGCATTGGTTTACTCCTGATTCCCATTTATCTCTGCTGGACGATGCCTCCGAAACAGTCACTTTTTCGGTTCCAAATAAAGTCGAAAGCAGCACTTGCCTTCATAACAAACATTGTCCTGAAGGCAAATAGTCGGCCGAAAAAAGACACTCAAATGGTAGGGTCTTTCAGGTTATTTTTTCAAATTCAAACTTAACACCCATTTTAAATGGAAAATAATAATCTTTAAGTATTAAAAATATCGCAGTATGGCAGTGCACCTCTATCGCCGATTGAAAATAGCTCTCTTGACAGTATGACGCTCTTCAAGTTGTACGATTCTGACCCAAGAAATATTAGACCTTCGCTAAGGTTTTTTGACGGTTATTGTAGAACATGGATTCTCGTCCCAGGCAGCCATAATGAGAAGACGCATTGAATAGAGGGAATAGGGATAATGAGATGAAGTGATAAATGGTAACGGATATAAATACATGGTTAGGTTATGTTGACCTTTGGTAAAAATGAAATGGGTCTTTATAGCGCGAAAACTCCGATGCTGGTCCATGAAATTGGAAAAGGAGGATGTTGCTCAACTCTCTACGACTGTGGATGAAGGCAGCTGTGCATTTGAGGCATCCTGTATTGAGGAAGAAGGTGTTTTGCTTCACTCTAGATCAGTGTTTCTCAAACTTTTTTCACTTGCGACACACTTGGGATATCTGAAACGTTTCGCGACACACCTTAAGTATAAAAAAATATTTTAGTTAAACTATATTTTCAGCGTTTATATATAAGGTTCAAACGGGGCTCTAATGTTGACAACCAAACACGCATTTCGTCGTCAAGTCGAAGGAGTCACGCTCTCTTTTTTTATTTGATTTCAGTCAAAGCTGAAAATCCGAATTCACAAAACCATGAAGACGCGAACGGCAAAATGATCTTGACTGCTTTCAAACTGAGAGCTGAAAACAACTGCTTCAGGGAGAGCCAAACTTCGTCCAAACTTTATTCGTCGAATCCCAGTCGATGGAATTTTTCATTTCTTAACTCGATCAGCTCTTCTTCCTCTTCACACGAAAGATTTGATGTCTGGATGCTTCCAAACGGGTTGATCACCCAGTCATATTCGTGAAAGTTATGGAAAATAATGGTGAATTGCTAATTGAAGACTTGTCAGTGTAGACATGATGTTATCAGCGACTTTGCTCTTCAACTGAGATTCGTTTACGGAAGAGAAGCATTCAAAAATACCTTTCGAAACTATGCTTTTCCATAGCGTCAGTTTTTCATCAAAATATTTCAGTTTGCATGTCGATGAGATAATGTTTTCTGATGGTCCTTGAAGACTCAAGTTAAGAGAATTCAAAACTTTTCCTATTTACAACCAGCGAACCTCGGTGTGGTAAAGCAGCGATTTGAAGTCGGAATCCATTGCATCACAGAGTTGTGCAAAAATTATTGAATTAAGCGGCCGAGACTTGATGAAGTTCACTACTTTAATAGCTTGATTCAAAACTGACTGAAAATACAAATAAAAAAATGATTAAAATAAGATTCAAATATGAACGTATATCTATTTGAATTTAAATACAAGATGAATTATAAGTTAGAAAAGAAATGTCGGAGTTCAAAAACCCCGGCATTTTTGAATATTTTTCAAAAGTCTCGCGACACACAGTGTGAGAAACATCTAGAGTCTAGATGAACCAGAAACAATCTTCATCATAGAAGATGGCCACCCTGTGTAATGGTAGTTGACACAAGATGGCGACCTATTGGCACGTGGTTGACATTGTGTGTCCTTCAAATCCAACACGATTTCCTGGTAAAACCCCCGGGGCGTTACAACAGACTTCTGAAAAGTCTCCGTTTTCAATTAGATGCATTATCGAATATTATCATTATGTGAGTTGTTTTGTTGTCGTTGCCTTATACCTTAATTTTAAAAAATTGAGACGAAGGACGGTAGCATCCGTTTTTTCGAGTTGCTTGACCAATAACATACTTTTGGGCTATTCATTATAAGATACATTTTTTTCATTTAAAGCAGTGGTCCGCAAACTGTGTGTCGCGACACACTGGTGTGTCGCGACACACTGGTGTGTCGCGAGAGGTGCCCACACTGATAAGCCTTCAATTAGCAATTCACCATTATTTTCCATCACTTAATATCGGTGAATATGACTGGGTGATCAACCCGTTTGGAAGCAACGAGACATCAAATCTTTCGTGTCAAGAGGAAGAAGAGCTGATCGAGTTGAGAAATGACAAATTCCATCGACTGGGATTCGACGAAAAAAGTTTGGACGAATTTTGGCTCTCCTTGAAGAAGTTGTTTCCAGCTCTCAGTTTGAAAGCAGTCAAAATCCTTTTGCCGTTCGCGTCTTCATGGTGTTGTGAATTTGGATTTTCGGCTTTGACTGAAATCAAATCAAAAAAGAGAGCGCGACTCCTTCGAATCGACGACCAAATGCGTGTTTGTTTGTCAACATTAGAGCCCCGTTTGAATCTTATTTGCTCTCGAAAGCAAGCCCACCCATCGCAAAAGAAATAAACACGTTTTCTTGACTTAAGGTGTGTCGCGTAACTTTTCAGATATCCCAAGTGTGTCGCGAGTTAAAAAGTTTGCTGAACACTGATTTAAAGCCATTTACATACACAGTGACATTGCATTTTCAAATGTACTATGCCGTTAGAATAACCGAGGGTTTAACACATCAACACGAGCTAAGATATAATTTGTTCCACCATTGTTAGAGTCGAGGTTAGAGATTAAGAATGCTAGTTTTCCAAGAACGGCGTTCGAATTGCGTTAAGAATACCAACACGTTTCAAATACGATCCATTTTTTTAAACGGCCGTAACTATTTCGTCGCATAGAGGAGCAGGTATTGGGACCTCATAAAGCAAACAAGGACGATTATGCGATCGTTTACAAGGTGTGTATAAGAATATTTATATCAATCAACCATTACTATTAAAACGTGGAATTAATCAATGATGTATACGACTTATTTAATCATCCTCATAGTATTTTAACTGGCTTATTGTGTTATATTTTACATTCCAAAATTATTATATATAGACCTTGATTGTTATAACCTATCATTTTAGCGTAGTTGACTGTCTGGCAGTATTACGATATAGTTTCATTTAATGCGTCAACTTGGAAAAAACATTTTAGCCATCGTTCCATTTTAATTAAGAAGATACGATATGCAAAAGGATGATATAAACATTTTTTATAAATATTATATTTTCGGCTAGAGTAACTATTGTGTTAACACCGTTTTTGTAAGTTCTGAGAGTTATTTTTCCTTATTAAATATTTTTTGTCTCTTTTATTCGTTTTCTTTGCCCTTAATCGACCGGCTCTATTTGCTGTGCTTTTAAGAATACCTGTCTGTCATCTATTAATCAATTTTCTAGGTCGCTGACTCTCAGGTGTTTTATTTAAATAATGTCAAATTTAAATATCTATGGGCGATTAATTGGTGTGCCCATTGTTTTTATTCTGTACATATCTGTTATTGGAATTACAATATATCATATTTCCAAACTTGAAATCGAGCATCCGGCAAAATTCAAAATGTAATGATCCAATTCAGAGTGCGATTACTTTAGATTGAAATTTCCGACCTCTAAAAAAGATGTTTCAGCTATGGCGAATGAATTCGTCATTTACAAAAACGCATATCCATGGCACATATTTCTCCTATTTTGTCTGTTGTATGTCTTCAAGCAGACATTCTCAATACCCGGCTCCTTTGTTCTGGTAAGTCACGTATTTTGTATCCACCACCTTTTAGAACATTTTAGCTGGTGCTTTGTATGGAACATTGAGGGGTGTTTCAATCGTCAGCTTGTTGGTGGCAATTGGATCTACCCTATGCTTCTTCTTAAGTTATTGCTTTTGCAAACCGCTTATCGAACGCCATCTACCCTCCCATATTACCTACCTGCAAAATGAGGTAAATAAGGTTTCCAAATTCTAACAAATTTCTTTTAGATAACAGACAATAAAGGCCGGCTGTTCTTTTATCTTCTGGGTGTTCGCATATTTCCTATGACACCAAATTGGATCCTAAACATAATGAGCCCAATCGTGCACATTTCTTGCCATCTCTTTTTCATTACAGTCCTACTCGGTAAATTCTTCCAAATCGCAGGAACATATCTGTTTTTTGAAGTAGTAAACTATATTCTATTTTTTAGGCCTTATACCTTTCAATTATATTACAGTCCAAGCTGGTACTCTCCTCTCTGAGCTTGACACAGAAATATCCGGTTTGCAAACCAGCCTGATTTTGTCGGGTGTTGCAATATTATTTATCCTTGCTGGATGTATCCTCCCCCATATGCGAAACCTGTATAACAAGTCGTTTAAAATAAACCAGAAAGAGGGATCGTAATAAATGTTTATTTTCCCGCGTAAAATAAAACGTACATACATTTACAAAAACTCGAAAGTCTAATATCTTGATTTTCGCAACAACCCGGGACGCCAGCTGGTAGGATGTGTCTCCTCGGTCTAAAATATGAAATCTTGTGTCAAATTTCACATCAAGTCCAAAACGCAAATTTGCGCGGCTATCTCCTACTAGAGGATAAACAGGCTTCATGGGGGGTTTGCCATGAAGTCTCTCGGGAATACGTTAAAATTTAGGCGTCCCCAGTGCCATCCGAAGTGGCCTGTTACGGTAGTCGAACCCAAGTCCCTCGCTAAAAGAGCGAGGATGCAACCCAATACACCATCTAGTCACGTGGAATTTCACACCGATGGGATTTAAGTGTCGTATAGAAACAGAAGACTCACGGCTGTCTCGTCTTCTTTGTAGATTTTGATGGTTTTGTCAGCCTCTGCAGAAACAAGGCGAGAGCCACTGTGGTCGAAAGCCAGCGCGAATATGCCTGCCTCAGAGTTGATACTCCCTGGTTGAGCGATCGAGTTGAGCTTCTGGAAGTTGTACGCAGAACGCCAATCCCAGAAATTCATACTGCCACTGTCCCCTAATTTGTTTAAAAGCGTAGTTTAAGCATATACTGGGGGGGGGGTTCTGACAAATGTGTACAAGCAACTTACCTCCGCTTACAACGACACCGTCCATGTTGATTGCGAGTGCATTTAAAAGAGCTTTATGGCCGGAGAAATTTTGTAGGAAACTGCCGGTAGGAAGCTTCCATTGCTTGATATTGTCCGGTGAAGCTGACAAGAATGCGTTTCTACAGCGAAATGTTTGCGTTCATTCGTAAGAGCAACTTTCAGCGGTCAAATGCACCATAACTATCGATTCAAACAACGAAATCAACAATGGGCCTATGCCCACAGTTTCATCAAAAATGAAGTTTTCCCAATAATAATTCATATGACTGGCCATTCAAAGTATTGAATGAGAATGGGGTAGATAAGCTCGCGGTAATTTGAATGCCGCTGTTATCGATCGTGTATATGAACATCCCCAAATATCCATCATTAACACTAACGGTACTGTAGAAGAAGATTCATAAGTTTGCAGGGCTTTCATTACATCCCAAAACTAATGGCCGTTGACCGAGTACAATGCCGCACGGAAATAACAAATGATATCGGTGGTTCTTGAACCTTGTTGTGATGTTGAAATGTTCTGTGGAGAATAAAGATCTTGGCTACCCATGCCAGGTAACGTCGAAAATCTCAACAATTGTAGCGAGTGTATGCTTTCTTGTTAAGGTGAAGGGATTTCGGAGAAGCGCGTTTCATTCATGAAAGCGGTTCATTCTCTAGCAGTAGATACACCCATAAAGCAACCACGCCTACAATGTATCTGCACGCGGCTTTCACACACAATTCGTGGAGTAATAATTAATTGCGTAATACGTACTGAGTAGGGTGTATTGCAACAGCGCGAACACTCTTTTTGTGGTTTGTGAGACACGTAACCGTCTTTCCGGCTGCCAAGTCCCATAAGCGAACAGTTGCATCATGCGAGCCTGTTATAACTTGAGGATCGGATTCTTGGCAGCGAATAGACGCGACCGTGTTTGTATGACCAGTGAGAGTGTGAACATTGACCTGGGAAGCAAGAAACATGTTTAGACACTCGACGAGTTCAGGATGTCGTTAATCATGGAGGACAGTAAGCGTTATACCTTCGTACGCATATCCCAAACACGGGCTGTGGCATCTCTACCGCAGGTTACGAGGACGTCCAATGTTGGGTGGAGATCAATGCCATATACCGCAGACATGTGGCCGTGATAGTGACGAATAACCTTGTTCTGCTCCAGATCCCAACATTTAACTGTTTTATCTTCGCCGCATGAGAAAAGGTATGGCTGGCGGGGACTAATGACGACACCTCGCACGGAACTTATGTGACCAGTAAGTGTCAATTTGAGAGTACCACTCGCAAAATCCCAAATCTAAAATAATTAGAAGTCAGTGGAATTTAATAGATTCACCTTAATCATACGATCAGCGGCACCGGTTGCAAAGAATTCGTTTGTCGGATCAAATGAAATGCAGCGAACCCACCCAGAGTGTCCGCTAATAACCTTAAGGTATACAATTTCGGAAAATTTGAAAGACTAATTACCCTTGACAATTTCCACGGTGCATGCCAGACTGGCTTTGGAATGGTGGGTGCTTTTTTGGGAAGCAGCATTTTGTCATTCCCAACCTGAACCATATGGGAACCGGAAGGCAAAGGCTGCTCCCTAGCAACATATACAATTTGATTTTATAATTACTTACTTCTGTTTTGGTTCCGCTGGTATCGGTACAATAGCATTGGACACTTCCGATGAAGGTAGGCCTACAGCTAGAAAAGTGAATGCATCCACATACCTAAGGGGTTTTTTGACTCTGTCAATGTAACCTTGGGTTTATCTAGAACTGGTCCATATTGGTCTTTGCGTTTTAAGGCCATTTTTATTTTGTGACTACAACATTTCTACAAATAGACCGCATTCTTACCTCTCTTCATCAATGGAAGGTAGGCGATCTTGATCCGACTCGAACATATCATGACTGCGTTTGAGTGATCGGAACACAAGAGTGTGTACCGAGTGCCTTTGTACTGGCTTAAAGATAAAACTATATAGAAGAACATTACTTCAACCATGTTGCAATCAATAAGGCTAATTCGAAAACGAAATTAAATGGCTACGGTTGATTGGGTATCGTGTAATTTCAAAGGATTTGCATTAACATACAGATTTAAAACAACGGCTACACAGACTTCTGGTATATAATGGCAAGATACAGTACCATAACATAACTTTTCAGTGGTAATTAAATTATTTAAATTTATTTTACTTGGGAAAAGTACAAGTTCGCGTTTCACGAACTAATGAAAAGATGATCAATTTAATTTTCCTTCTGTTAACACTTCCCAGTGTTGCGGGTTTTAAGACGCATTGGTGTAAAATAAACCAATGTGACAGACAATTTTTTTAATGGCCATATTGACCTATCTTTAACACCAGCGCTTAGATGTGACAGCTCAACATACGCGTCGAAAATGATTAATTAGGAAAAGAAACAAATTCGTAACTGGTGGTCGCTTGGGGAGTGCTGCTTTCCTTCTAAATAGAGAGATACTGCTATTACGCCGATTATGAAACCAATAAATGTTTCCGTATGGCATGGAAAGTTTAGACTTATCGTTAACTCAACTATACTGCTGAAAGTTATTGAATGTTAGGAATGTCGTCTCCAAATTAGAGAGCACTTAAAAAACTGTCGATGAACTGTTCCGGTTTGCTGATAAAGCAAAGATAATCGATTGGGACGCAATGGTGATGTTTTTCTTAGCGTGTACTTGGATTTCATCCAAGCTTTCTACAAGATCTCACGTTTTCGTAAGATATCAAAACTGTGCGAAGATGGTGAATGAGTCAGCTTCGAAATTACATCTATTATCGCCACCAGCACGTTAGATCTGAAACAAAAGCTCTTTTTCCAATACCAATGACTGTTTTTTTTCAAGGCGCGGTGCGTTTTCCCTTCTGGCATTGTGGCCCATTCCGTTATGCAGATCTATAGATCAATGATATTATGGGCTGCTGTTGAACAGGACGGACTTTCTGTCGGGTTACGATCTGGTGATTGGCTAGAATACTGCAGAACCAAAAAGAACTCCTCCGTTGCACTGGCGGTTTGATCTCTGTCCTACTGAAAACACATCCACGATTCGTATTAATGCTTTTGCTGATGGAAGGGGGTTTTCACTCAAACTGTCATGTTCATTCGTTCATTTGATGTTGTAAGCCCGGTGCTTCACATTAAGTATTGTGTTCTTTGGATTGAACTCAGCATCATTTATCCTCAAAATATGACCACTTGAAATTCCCACAATCATCTTCTGGATAATCCAAATGCCATTGTGGTGTATTGTGTTACTGATGGTAATCTTGCTACTTTGTTCCAAGCCCTCTGCTGATCATTCACGAGGTCCCCCGTGCAGCTCTGGGCTTTTCGCTCACTGATGTCGAGATATACTTTTGGCTCTAAATCATTAAATCTTGCGTGGAGACCCGAAACAAGGGAGATTATCCGTTTTCTTGCAAAAATCAAGAAACGAGTAGAGGACACGGAGACTCTTAATATTCAAAAGCACGGCTGTGTGAACCTGGAATATTGCATATTTGAAGGTGACCATTTTCTTTTCTTTTTACAGGCCTCTCTCACGATTATTAAAATTCAGTTGATTCCACTGCAACCGAATGTGACCGTTATTAAGGATAAAAACACTCATTTAAACTAATTTCAGCAAGAATACAATGGAATAATTCCAGAAAAACTAATAAAATATGATAAATAACTTTGAATAATCAAAACAATTAACACTGCAGATGAATAATTATTAAAAGATAAGTAAACACGCGTTCCATAATCTATTGTTTGCACCTTATGTCATTTGGTGATCCGGAAATCTTGAACCATATCAGCATGTTTGTATTCGAATGCCGCACGCCCATGTGGGTTCATTGATCCATTTAGGTGAAGGTTGGGCACGTGATTGGTTTTCTGGCAACAAGGAGGGTGAACCGGGAAACTGAAAATCCCCTAAAACATGTCTGACGATTCGGAAGAAGAAGTCATCTATAATCCGTTTGAGGCGTTCCTCAATATTGGACGTCATCTCCTCTTCAGAAAGGAGTACAAAAAGGCGCTTATTTACCTTGACAGGGTATGTTTAGAAATAATAGTTACTTATGTATTTAAGTACTACGTATTTATATATTACAAACGATTATTAAGGGACAGAATTCATGTGCATGGGGGCTTACGTATATTTTAGAACCTACAGATGCATTATGCAAACGATTTGTATTTACTTTGCTACAATTTGACACTTGATTTTATGATCATTTGACCAATTATGCACCGTTTTTTTCCGTATTGATGTTCTTTCCAAATGGTCTACAACGACATTGGAGTGACCTTGAACAATTAACGTCGTTTTCACAGTTTGTCAACTGCACGACAGTTGTTCATTTATATTCCTGATTCCACGCGATCGTTTCTTATCCCACGGTTGTCTTCGTACAATTTCGAACATCACACGTGAATACTTAGAATATATTATAGGGTTTGCTAATAATTATATGTATATAGAGTTTCACGACGTTGTAGAATTATGATTAAAACCTACCATAAAGATGTTGGATTCTTGAAGCTCTTTACGAACAATAATTGTATTGTTATTCATCTTTATCACCAAAAGAGTTATCTATTGGGTGATCGTTATGAGTACCGGATTGACTACATCCCAAATATTCTCATTTTTCAATTTGCTTTATTTAGAGAACGAAGACCAAGACTTTCGACATTGAAATTTACAACAAGAATAAGTTAACAGGAAATAACAACTAGGCGGAAAATTGGGAAAAAGGCAAATTAAATTCTCAAAGTATATAAAGTTTGTCAAACGCGTAATTGTGGCCATTGATCCATTTGGGGGCATGATGGCTGGGCGCTACTTAAAACCACTGACGTGTCCCACACCACTTAGTGGCGTTAGGTTCGAGGTCCTTAAATTTCGAATAAATATCAAAATCACGGAAAAGATCATAAACAAATGTTATTACGTTTGCAAAATCCGACTTTTTTATAATAAATATCCCTAATGCACTGTCAAATTCTCCAAGGGAGCATGGGTTTGCTATGGGAATTTACGAATTACTATTTTTTGTTCGGCCACGCAAAATTTATCCATTCGCATAAACAAGGAGACGAATCGGCGAGAGATGAGACGACGTGGTACTGTTTTTCCGTCGGTAAACTGACATCGACAACTAAATTATTCAAAACACGCACCACTCGAGCTGCCTCGCTATCTCCCCGCTTCTCACCAATGATAAAAAACCTAGACTGGCCTTTCTGTGCGAAAGAAAAATCGCGTCCAATCTCTCTGGTCCGTCGTATTATAACGAATTCAGTAACCGTTGTTGAGAATTCAGAGCAACTAATTGACCCGTTTTGAAGGGCTCCACGCTGTGTGTATCTTATTGCCGCTAATATTTTGTGTTTGCGGTATGCCAGTCGATTATAATTGGACTATAATGCAGCTTCCTTTGAAATATGTGGTAGAGAATGCGAAAATGAGTAAATTTTAGAGCTGTTTTGCGGAGGTTCAATGGTGCAAGAGAGATGTTACCATCGTCAAATTATGTTGCAGATCGTGTATGTAGAAAACGTAAAATCGTTTTGGATCTATTTTATCGATTTCGATACTATTTCGGCCGTAATGATGATTCAGAAAAATTGCAGAAACGCCGACGCAACGTCTCATATCCCCCAAACTCGTTGGAGTGTGTCAGTTCTCAAACGAAGCATCCAAAATATGTGCCACACATTGCATTCATGAAATATTAAAATCAATATTTCACAAATATTACTTATTAGTTCTGTGAAACCTTATTCGAAATAACACAAAAACGAATCAGAGGGATGGTGAGTAACGTGTTATAGGGAAGAAAAATGTATAACCGCGAGGTTTCACTTTTCGAAAATTAGTGAAGCGAGCATTCAGAGATGACGTATCAATTGAGACTGGGACTTCTTGGCCTAGGATGATTGCGATTTGTGCTATTTGTATGGCCCGAAGTAATAAAATACGAAGGGCTTGAATAAAACGAATTGTTAGCGCCGATCAATGTCGACAAGGCGCGTAGGTTTGGCGCCAACTTCAGTCTCAGATTCGCCGGCCGGTTGTGTGTCCAACTTGTAAGTCGTGATTTGCGTCTTTTGTCTAGGATCTGGTGCGCCTGTCGACATGGGTGAATGTTGTCAACGATACTAAATCAAAATGGTTATACGTGGGCGTGGTGCGAATTGTGGGAATAAAGTAAGCTGGGCAAATCGAGACCTGAAAAACGTGAATTCAGTTATCCAAAAGGACTCGCCAGAGAACATGGATGACTGTTTTTCTTCCTCTTCATATTTTCTTTTTCTCCTTAGTCTCTATTATTATTCCTGTTCAGGCTCAAGGACTCGAGGAAAAGAATGTACCTTGTATGTTGATGCGGGCAACATGTCATCTCTACCTGACCAAAAACGACGAGGCCATTTCGGTGGCAAAGATTGCACACGCTTTGAGCAAACAAAACCCACATGTAAGTTGCAGAATGTTTTAAACTTTGAATCATCCCATCGCCCTCCCGAAAGGCCATACACCTGATTGCCGAAGCTTACTACCGCAAAGGAGAATTCGAAATGGCCCTAAACTTCTTCACCAATGGTAAGCGCCTACGCCCATCAATCACCGCATTCAACATTGGCATTTGCAAATGTGAACAGGCAATCAAGAACAATTGTGGAAGTAAGTTTTGCGTAACTTGAACCGATCACTAATATATGTAGACGATCTTGAATTACAACTCGGACACGACATGAATCTCACGGATTACTACACTCACGCATTCCCGGTACGCTTGCTGTTGAAGGAATATGACAACATTTACTTTACCATAAAGCATGATTCAAGCCATGTAATCCTATTATTGGTGATGCAGGCATTTTCGAAATTACGATTGGCGGAATTCATGGGTATCAGGTAGCATACGCAGGAACTATATCTAATCGATGTGAATTGAATTGCGTGTCAGTCTACCTGGAAAACACTTTAATAACTAGATTTAATGGTGTCAATTACACGAAAATTGAGTAATAGCTGTAATCTAATGGACAGGGTTACCCAAAACTTAGACACGAATGCTCCAAACCAATAATGGCCTGTTTTAAAAATGCAATAACAATGGCACTAACTCCATTAAGTGCCAATATATTTATCCCGAAAACGGCGACTTCAATCATCGATAATTCCCACGAAAGCCGATACTTCGATCGACGATTGCGTGAAAGCAGACACGACCCTGGAGCAACCATTTTAGTAGTATCGCTTTTTGACACAGATAGCCAAAAGCAGCTAGCGGTATCACTGGAATGAAAGACTAAATATTGGCCAATACAAGCTGGCCGCCGCAAACAGGCCCTCCACCAACAAGCGAGGCTTCCTTGGGAAATGAAAGAATTTTACTGTCTTTTGCATTACGTTTTGTGCTTAGCCGAAGCCGCTCTCGAGCGCGGCCTTGGGAGCGGCCCAGAGGAGGAACATTCGGAACGCTGGCCGCAAGAAGCACGATACCTGGCCGGAGATGATGCCTCTGGACACACTTAGCACCCTCTTCGGCAAGACCTTCGCCGAGTACCTCTACACACGCGAGATCTATAGGGTCGAAGGTAGACCACTTTTTGTCCCAGTTCCTTGATCGATTGAGTTATTTACTAGCCTGTGTGGTGGTTCATTTAACTCGAAGTCGACCATTTCAGTGTTCAAGACGCGTATCTCTTACAGTTTGCGTCTTCCTAGTTGAATGATTTAATTTAGTCAGGAAGTCAAGCAACTCACACCGTAGACATATTGTTGGCTAGGGTTTTCCGCGTCCGTTTTCAGTTGCCGACCGTTTCGACAGTGCCAACCTGGGCAAGATGACTGCAAAGCCAGAGGTTGGAAAGCTGTGTGCGTTTGGTCGGCGTAGAACGTGGCCAAGCCACTTCAGCCGACGGAGTTCAAGAAGGTGTGACAGTTTCTCCATGTGTCTGCACGGCGGCGTCTTAGTTCTTTGTTCGAGAGTTGTTCACGCCCGTCCGACTATGAGATTTCTCTCAGGCACCAGTGATCGAAGGCCTCCAATCTCCGCGTATCTTCGACGTGCAGTGGCCAGGTGTCGCAACCGTGGATTTGGATGGGTCAAATTGCAGAGCGGTGGACGCTAACCGTAGTACGGGGGCATATTTCGGTGCTGAATGAGCGCCTTCATGGCGCAGTCGCCGCGTCTATGGTTGTTTGATGATGGTACAGAATATTTAAGTTTGAAATATGATGTCCTATTGCGGCAAGAGTCATATTCTAGTGCCTATTCGTCCAGTAAACATTGCAATTTAGCCTTGTTTATTTTCTTTCAGGAAAGCGTGCAACCTTTCTCAAACAAATCAGTTTGCCGCACATCCGTGAGTTTTGTTCTACTCGATTTCTTCCTTTTTACCAGAATTGTTTCGATTTCAATAATTCTACAAACTTGTTCGCATGCAAAACTTAATGGGCGCACACACGCGCAAACATACACATACGCACGCACGCACGCGCACCATTATTCACAGCTGATTGTGCCCATCTCCCAAACCACAGAAGCCATATGACTCGGTTTTATCACAAATGTTGCTTGACAGCCGACCTTTCTCCTCCTCCTCCTCCTCCTCCTCCTCCTCCTCCTCCTCTTCCTCCTCCTCCTCCTCCTCCTCCTCTCCGAATGCCCTCCCCCCCCCACTCCCCTCCGGTCAGCCCCAAAATCCCCGTCGTTAAACATTGATATGACAGGAAGTCTGGCAGCCGAATGTTTGTGGCGGTCGTATACACGGCCACCATATGCCTCCGATTGCGTGACGGTTTAAGGGGGTTTTTTTCCCGAAAATTGGTGATACATACATTTTATATTTGTTTAAATTGTGCGGCTAAAATAGCAAACGGAGTGGGCAGAAGTAAACATGCGGCGAGTAAACCGTAATGGAGCTATTTTGGAAACGCTATAAAGTGTATTTGGGTTCAATTGTATCAATGTCCCAGGACACTCGATCACTGGACCACAAGAAATGCTTACCTTCATCTCCATCTGGACTCCATTCGTAGATTTCTTAATTTGAATTGCCAGACACCATTTGCTTCACCTTTGAAGTTTTTGTACCTGGAACCGAATGCACCTATTTTATAAAAAGCGCATGAATACGATTTGATAATCCAGGTGAAAAACGCCACATTTTTGTCGCATCAACCATACAACATGTTTTGGAGAAATTAAGTACTCCTGCACAGGGATGGTGTACTGTTTACGAGAATTAAAAAGGTCGCCTGACATTTGCAAAGTATGATGTTAGTTAAGTTATAAAAGGAAAAGCCACTGGAAAACCTTCGCTATGCCCTTTTATAGGCTTCGGGCGAATAGTTGGCACATCAAGAATAAATTATAACGAAGACCAACTTTCCAAAAAGTTATTTATATTCGTGCGAGGACCTTGTATTTTACGCGCGAAATTACATAACAATTTATGTATTCTCAAAAACGTTAGCCAGCAGGTTTGTTTCTCACTTTAATTGCACCCTACTTCCAAGAAACGTAGAAAGCTCCTACCCGCCTTCATTGAACCAATCATATTTAAGCAGGGAAGATACATAAAAACGTAAAATCCGACAAAAATGTGCCTGCGTGATGTTATTATTTTGGTTAGTACAAAAAAATACGCAGTTCACACCCACCGCCTTTCCGTCTCCTTATATTCGCCCATGATTGACATTGCCGCCGAATTTAACAAAGCAAAATAAATATTTAGGCGAAGGCATGGATGGCCGCCGATGATAAGGATTTCGCCAAGTGACTGACGGTAACAGCAGTGTAGCGTTTTGCGTAGGAAAATCGAAGGGGGAAGGAAAATTCATTAGTGGTTGGCAGATGACGAGCTGGGGTGAGTGGGGTTGTTATTGGACTGTCAAAATGTCTTCCAGTGGGGCGAATGCATCGAAAATTGGTGCATCATTTGTTTTAAACAAACGGTGTGCTTTCTAGGTGATGGTCGTCTTGTTAGGCACCACTGTTCTCCGAGGTTTTGGAGATTTTTGTAGTTCACAATCTTTCAACCCCACACAAAGTATGGCTTCACGAATAGGCACATGTAATTTTACTGACGCCACCCAAAGTTCGATATTAGAGGTTCGTCATCCCTTCTCCTGGTAAGATGGGTTACGCATCAACCAGCCCGTTCTTTAGTGTTGAAAATTGCTGCTTCATTTTAAGAAACGGTATTCCTTGAACCCAAACGATCTACAGTGCTGCCGACAATTTGTTAGTTTCACTGATACGAAAGTTTTATTTATTATGTATCTATTTTGTAGGGGATGTTTTACCACGTATTCAGCGCTGTGAGGAGAATCGTAAGACTGTCCTGGAATGTGCGAACTGTCTTCGGGTGAAGGCGGATCTCTGGTACAAAATGGATCCCAGTATGAAACATGAAACCAAGCTATAGACAAGCATCGCTACTTATTTTGCGTATTCACTGCAAGTAACTCGTTTGACTGATTTAAGTAGATGAAGATTACGCAACTGGCCTCAGTTGATATTTTGTTTTATCCTTTCTTTTTCAAACATTTGGGAGGGTTCGGTTTGCCTAAATCCAAATCCGTTAATGTAATTTTCCCGTGGTCATATGTGTTTTGAAGAACCGAGATTTCATGAATTTCATCTGCCCTTAAACGCATGTTAAAAGACTTCGGGATAAATTGTGGATTCTGTCTCATTTAAATATAGCAGTTAAGCCCACCATTAGACGTTGCGAATTGGAGGAGATGGGATTACTCAACACAACGTAGGTGGTCCGTCTTGGTAGGTTAAGCGTGGGGTTGGTTGAAAGCGCCACACAAGACCAGATGCATCCATAATTTCCTCACAATTTATGACATGGAGATGCTTCCAATTAGCGTATTCCGAATGATCGAATCGATTTCATCCCACCTACTTTGCATTAAAGGCAGACGCTATTTGCCTTCTTATGGGGCTAATTAGATTATCCTAGAGAAAGGAATCTCTGCTTGGTCGCTTGACAATTAAATCTGTTCAATGGAGTGTGGTAAGTGATTAGTCATCCATTCAAGAGGGTAATTCGTGTTTTGAATACTGATCGATTTCCCGCCGCATTTAAGAATATACTGCATTTAAACACCAAGATAGGATTACCTTCGGAAACTGAAAAATAAATTCTAAACCTTTCGCCTTCAAATTTTCACTTTTGAAAACGGTTTTTATTTCCTTCTCAAGAAAGGAGGGATTCTGCAGCTATAACTAAACGAACAATGTATAATCCGTTTAAACTACAACTTCCAAACCTTACGTACAGATGTTTGTGAGAATATCGCGCTTGATTGGGATTTATAGACATAAATTCGGCCCTTATTTCACGGCATCCTCTCAAGACAAACAGATTCACGATTCCAACGATAATATGTTCACCGCTCCAACAAATAATAGGCAGCATGGCTTCTGGGACGTTGCTCACCACAATTTCGGTTTAGAGCGCACCTCTTCTTTCTCGTTGCCTTTCTCTCAGTCTTACTTTGTAGTTTGTGGCTTTTTGTGGCGGATAAAAAAATTTAGTTTGCCTCTTCGTCGGGAATTCTCTTTCACCAGCCTCCAACTCACCCCAACCCCCAACACCGCCTCACCCACCTCTGCCACCACTCAGTGTCCACTCGGGTTTCGTGGTGCTTTTTAAGTGAGGGGCTTTCTCCTGAGAAAAAGTGTGTCCTTTTCGGAAAATTGTGATAAACGTGACTCAATGTGGACATTGTTTACGCGAAAAGCATATGCGAGGCTGGCTCTTTGAGGGGTTTAGGCGACCTCATCAATTTAAGGCCATAACTGCGCATTAATTGTTCGGGATTTTAATTCATCGGAACGTTGGGGTGGCCGTAGCACAAATCGGAGCTTTGGCAATCCAAGAGTAACGCAGTGAGCGGGGTACACAAACTACTGCAAAAGAGAATTTATTATTTGACCTCAATCAATCGGACAATCTGGTATGTATAGGTTGCTATGGTTTCCCACTGTTGAGTGTTGTCCGATCAACCTAACCACCGTCTTCGCCACTGAGTCGGTTAGAAAGTAATTTCTTATGCAATAGATTGTCTGCGCTAAAGATGTGAAGCCTTATTATTATAAAGCAAATTGTCGAGTTTAGATTCATCAATCATTTATTTTGGTATTTATAATATGGAGGCTGGTTATCGAGCAAAAGAGAGGAAAGAAAAGTGTTTTAAAAAGTTTAACACGATATACTTAAATGGTCATTATTAAATGACGGATTTAGGAAACTCGAATGTGTCATTGGTCTTGAAACGACCTTGTCTCCATATCTATGGTTTCAGTAGAAATGCGTGAAGATCACAAAAAATGATTTTTATTGTGAGAATAAATTTGGATAAAATATTGGGTTCATTAACTGGTATCACATTTGTTTGTTTAGGTTAAACCATACACAACATTTATTTAAAGAAGTTAAGGTGATGATTACTATTTAAGGAATTTCAGCAATCACACTCGCTATTGCTAAAAGCCAAAGTTTGACCGTTCAAATTACGTTATCCGTATTTAAACTTCTTTGTTCAATCGAAGAGTCAATCATTCTTGTCCGTGTGATAGACAGATATAAGTGCGCCCAAATATTCCGATTCAAGTGTAAACCATCATGGGAGCAGGCATATGCCATGGCGCATAAACAAGTTGGTGTGTGCGAACAAGCCAGTTTGTGGACAGAACGGGAACCTGTTACCTGCTGCTGTACATCTTGTTCACAATACTACTACTACATCCATCGGTTCACAGTCCTGAAACGGCGCTCACGCCCCTCCCAGTAGCACTCCTTTTGGGTTCATTCTTCCTTTGACAATGTAATTGACATTTCAAGACGTCGAGTCTATAATCTGTTGTTTATGACTGACTATTTGAGTAGTAATTAATCAGAAGGGTGTATGAGTGTCGGAGAGGAGGAAAATAGCCCCTCTGGTCGTAGCGGGGTCTGCTATGCCTCGGGGTATCTCCCGGTCGTTTATCTCCGCTTGAAACTCAGCGCTCACCCTCAGCGTCATGTAGCTGCCGGCGACAGTGGCCACACACCGGTGTCGGCGTTTTCGGCCTAGGTCGGGCCCTCACTATTGTTTGAATAATACACAATATTATTCATTCCCGACCTTCGTCTTTGGCCATCGTGCCATTCTGATTTTTGGGCCACGAAGTCTTCGAATTACCATTACAGTTGTTTTTCAGGTGGTTGGGAGGTATGCTATCCAGCCCTGTCATACGAAATCAGATTCTCCAATATTGTAAATACTTATTGGAGCAATGTGTTGCACTTTACCTGGTCCGGTAGGACAACCGGCGATCTACGTCAAATATAGGTTTGTAAACCTTGAAAGTTAGAACCCTATTGACGAATTCCAGTTGACCAAGATCTCATATAGATGGCGCGCCTTTCAATGGCCGCCATTTCCCGTTTGCCAAACTGTATATACTTCGTGGGTTAAATTGGTCTTTCTTGCAAATTTACCTCGATGTTACTTATTTTATTCTTCTTAACTTATTCTGCATTTTCTACGTATAATCGTGACGTCCTGTAACATTTTTGTTTATTGTAAATTTTAATGCTGAACGTTTTGGTCCTCGTGACCTTAATAAAGCGAATATTATTATTATTATTATTATTATTGGCAAGCCAAACCTGATGCTGGTAGGAGCTGGGACGCAAATCACCCAGTGAACACCCTCAGCAAATTCCCAGCGGACTGGGCCTATGAGATCATGACTGTATCCAACGGCCTGGGGGCGGTTCCGATGGTGTAAATGGTAGAGCCGCACCTCTGGCGATGGGGACGTTACCTTTATCAAATTAGCATTCACAAAGCCGGATCAACGTGTGACAGGAGGTAGTTCCACCGAAGAAGAAGAAAAATTGTATTTCATTGAATTTACTAAATCTAATTGAAATTGCCTACGTGGGAACGTGAACCTTTACAAATTCACATTTCGTGTGTTAAAAATAAGTTAAAACCAATCACAAACTATGAACGCTGTTCGGTAACACTCGACATTCGACGAAACTTAAAAACGCATCGAGCTTGCTATGTGCTCGTGGAAACTGTTTCTGGATATGATGCAGGGGAATTGTTTTCAACTTTCAGGAAAACTGCGTCGATTATTCAAAGAATATGTGAAAGATACAACAGCAATAGACGCAATTTGGAGGGATCTATATTTCGACATCGTCCAATAAGATTGTCTAAAGCTGCACGTTTGAAAAAGTATCGTGTCTTAAATGAAGTCCATAAATAATCCACTAGAAAACGAGATTATTTTAATTAGGCCATGGGGGGTCAAACGGTAAGAGCATCCGAGGCCAAGAAAAAAAACGGGGAACCGTGCCTGATGTGGGGTCGTACAGGGATCCTCGAAACACGTGCTGTTGTTTGAGTTTGCTCCAAGGCGCCTTAAACGACCAACAAAGAATGAGAGACGTCAAAATTTCCGGAGACGGCGTCCAAATGATCACTTCAAGATAACTGACTGTTGAAAATAAGGCACCAGAATTTTAATGTTGAGCTGGAGGTGACATTTTGGAGTCTATCAATCGACGGTGTGTCTACATCCACTCCCAGGGAACACGTGATGGAGACGTCTTTTGGGGCGCTGTAGTTCAATAGTAAGACTTCGGGCCGGATACAAATTGGGTTTAATGAGTAGATTAGCCTTTGGTGGGTGATTTATAAATCACTTTTTGAAATAGATTCAGTTTCCATTACCTTTTGAACTGTTAACATGAGTTAATAAATATTACACTTAAGACGATGAGTATATCGATCGAATTCCAAAAAATAACGCGAATGCTTAATTAAAACATTTTTGAAGTGCTTCGGGGGCTGTAATAACCGTTCTGAGATGTTTTAGAGTTTTTTCAGGTGGATTTTCATTGAAGCATGATCCCAGATCAGGAAGTCCATCAGACGGGAAGGACGCGAATCGCACAATAACGTACGTTGAAGTGGCCTTCAAGCTAAAAATTAGCTAGGCTTGACTAAAATAAAAATAGGCAAAAAGCCATGTTTTCCTGAAAATTCACACATTTCCCTTGTTCCCAATATAACTGTCCTGGTGCCTGCACCCGTGGTCGTCAATTCATCCCAAGTTTCTCCGTGGCGTTTTTCACGCTGACTTCGAGGAAGTCCGGAGTTCACCAAAAAATGCAATCTGTGCTGCCTTCCTGTCTTTCGAAGCACCTTTTTTATCCGGAAATTTTACAAGTGCACATCCCTGCACAGCAACACGTGGTAGTAGTAGCAGCAGCATCAGTCGTTGTAGTAGTAGTAGTATTATTATTATTATTAGTAGTATTAGTAGAAGTAGTAGTAGTAGTAGTAGTAGTAGTAGTAGTAGTAGTAGTAGTAGTAGTAGTAGTAGTAGTAGTAGTAGTAGTAGTAGTAGTAGTAGTAGTAGTAGTAGTAGTAGTAGTAGTAGTAGTAGTAGTAGTAGTAGTAGTAGTAGTAGTAGTGGAAGACGGGGAATTATTGGAAACGTTTTTTTCACCCGAGGATATCTGCTTCGCGGAACGGCAGATTCCTTGTAAAATTGCAAGACAACAATCGGGAAAATAAATGCCGCCGATCCTCCCAAGGTATTTTCATGGGGATTTTAATTAATTATCGTAGGCGTTCGCGCATCATTTCTCCACGATTGATGGTCGCTTTTTCTCCCGTTTAAAAACAAACCATCATTTATGCCGGAGACTTCTAAATCGTAGTGGCTTATCGATGTGCTGATGCTGTCTAATTTTTGTTATTAATACTTCTAGCAATCTCCCGTGTCCCCTAATTATCCCAAAAAAACAAATTTGGCAACTATCTCCTACTAGAGAAAACCAGCTACATGGCGGTTCGCCATAAGGTTACTCTGGAATATATTTACAGGTAACCTGACCTGGGGTCGAACCCGGGTTCCTCACCAACGGAACGAGGATGCTGACAGCTACACCATTGGCTTAAGGTTAGCAAGATTCAAATTAAGACAACTCGCGAATTTCTTTTGACTGAAGCACTTTAGATAAACTACTGTGTTTTAAAATACGTTCTTCTTACAAACAGCCAAAAACAGACGCAAAAACGTCTTTGTTCCACACGATTCCTCGTTCTCACCATTTTTCAACCCGTCAGACGGAATCTAACTTCTCCTCAACTATGGCGTTTGAATAGAGTAACTGGCCTTCTTGAAGATGCAACTACTCTTGGTAATAAATTAGATTTTGGATAACATGGAAGCGTCTGGCAACTGTTTAATAGAACAACCAATTCTTCTCTAGGACATAAATCAATAAAACCGCCGCTTTAGCAAAAATGGGCCAAAATGTGTACATTTATGCTTTCGTGAAATACCGGGGCTCGTTTTGTTGTTAACTTGGTACCAGACAGCAGGGCGATAAAGCAAGGAGCATTTGACATGGTGGTAAAAGCCTTAGCATCATTTCCCTCACATACCGAGTTCAGACACACGCATTCTTCCGCCTATAGCAGGCGGTATTTCTGTTTAAATCCACCCTGACCAGGCGAATTTTCGAGGCAATGCGTGGCCTGTTGTCTTCGAAATATCCACCAGTCACCTAGGTGTTTCGGTTTAGTCCAAGACCAAACACGTGGACGAACTCGGTTACGAACTCTTTCAGCGAGGTTGGGCAATACTGCACCGCACGATTTTAATCAATCAACTTTGTGCAGCTAAACCGCTCTAGATGATAAACCGTTTTGTCTGGGAGGTTCTATGAAGATTCTCGGGCATACATTATTGATGGCATTTTTAGCGCCACCATTCATTCATTTCTTTTATAGGCAAGCATGTTTTTTTTATGAATGATGCACATTTTATTTTTGAATGAGTTGGCATCGATTTCTAAGTTTGACTTATTTCGATTCCGCTTAGTTAGTCCTAGTAGATATTCTCCAAATGTTCTGTGCATTTTTTTCCTGACAACGCTGTGCTCTTCGAACTATTCATTTACTGGTGTCGTCTAGCCAATCATTAATCGGTTCTTCGTAATCCCTTTTTGCTGCATAACCTCGTCCTCTCTGATGTCGCCTTGAGGTCCATTTTTCCACCAACCTCTGCGTTTTCCAGATCTTCCAAGCTCCGATTTTCAACATTATTTGGGTTCTTAGAAGAGGTTTCCTCCTTCGCTAGAACCACTGACGTCATCGTTCCACACTCGCGATGTGTGACCATTGAAATCCCCACCAATATCTCTGAGGATATCCTGCGACTATTTTAATTGCATTGACCTGAACATCTCCGTCGTCGCAGTATATGCCTAACGGAAATTCCTGCTGGAGCTACAGTCAAGGATATTTCAATGGAAAGCCTCTGGAAGCATTCACCAGAGTCCATAAATGAGACATTGGACTGGTAGTCGGGGACCGGCTCTTCGGACTAGCTCATGCGTCATACTCTTCGAAATTTCAGCCTGATTCAACAGTGGTTTAATGACGAACAGTAAGCTTTTCGGACCACAGTAAACTCGTCATCTCAAACACGTGCTTCCAGCATCCAAAGAAATCTCAGTTGACGGCTGCACGGCGGAAAAAATCGGTTCAATCGTAGTGCGATTGCGTTGGGCATACCCAATTGGCGACTGCCCATCCTACAGGTATGCAACATTAACACATCTCGACAAGCCGTTGACAAGAGACTGTAAATGGCGAATTGTGAGCCTTAAAGGCTTGGGAAAACTTTTCTGCGTTATTCGTTTTGCGTCCACCAAGTTTCAGCCAAAATTTCACCTCCTTCGGACACAGCGAAGCAGATGATACCGCAGATGTAAAAAATTGTAAATCGATGAGTCGAAGCTCGGCTTCCTGACACCATCCAGACCATCTCCTTCGAACCCATCCCTCGCATTTTTTCCATAAAATGATACCCGCTTCATTAAAGGTACAATCAAATACATATTGAATTTACTTCCTATGAATGCGTATAAACATGCCAGTGAGAGGAGGGAGAGTTTAGTCGTTTTTCGTTGCTGTTGGCATCACCAGTCTCGTGTGTGTGTGTGTGTGTGTGCTTGTCACAAGCCTAAACAAAACTGGCCTCTCTGTAGGCCGAAGCAGCGAGTTTATTGCCACTGACACTGACCGCTCCCCCGGCGCTCTCCGTTGTCCTGAAAGGGTCGCCTTTGCTGCCACCGTCGACCGCGGAGAGCTGCTCGCTCGGTTCCGATTGGCGCCCCGACTCGAGCAATAGGAGCATGTTCTCCTCCTCCTCGACCGACTTGAACATGGCCGCTGCCTCGTACGCGCCCTGGGCACTGGCTTCCGGTCTGTTGCGAACCACGTGCGCCGATTTTGACCGCGGAAAGTCGCGCACGTAGAGGCCGGAGCCACCGTCGGCCCGCTGTTGGTAGAACTGCGGGTCGATGGTGTTGGTGGAGAGAGCCTGGGGGCGGACCGACTGGAGGCCTGTGTAGCGTCCGTAGGTGTAGGAGGTGGCCTGTGGGTGGTTGTCGGCAACTCGTTGCATCTGGAGGGTGTCGTCGAGCATAGTGCCCGGGCGACCCCCGGAGGTCAGGAATCGGGGTACGCAGGTGAGGTTCTGGCCGAAGGCCTTGAGGTGGCCTGGGTTGGGCTGACGACCTTGGGTGTCGAATTTATCGCCGTTTTTTTCTAGACCATATAATCCCGAGGTGTGGAGGTACTCACCTTGAAAAAAAATTAAAATTCCGCTTAATTGTGCGCACGTGAGTAGCCATTCGTGAAGTAAATGGGACTGTTGTTTGGTACGATAACAATTGGACAAACCAATCACGCGACCTCCCCACTTCAGTCGCCATGTTGTTCGTTAATCAATCATTCGAGCATTCTGTGAAATTCTAAATGGTCTACCAGTCTCACGACCTAACTGCTTGACAATCACTTCGTGGACACTTGATAATTAGTTGATTTATTGAGTCCACCACCTGGAAATTCTGTCTAGCACCGGTGTCGATGTGCTGTGGTTTGATGTGTGATTGCAGAGCTTAATTGGTTTTACCACAAGGACAAAAACTGTCAGTCTTGAACTGCACCACTTATTACAGTGGATACTGGAAGCGGGGATTACACGTAGAAACACACAGGAGACAGACCCCGAAAGGGTCGTCTTTTTTATTTTGATAAAATAAATATTTTTCAAACAAATCGACGCCGAAATGTATGACATATCAGTGTCAGACAATCTCATAGATAAATAATAATTTAAAATTATAATTCAATAGCAAGGTCGCAGGATAAAAGAAAAGTTTACTATACCCTTGATAACTTGATACTATCGCAATCGCATAGTGGCTAGAGTCTAGCGGCTAGACCATCAAAGGGCTACCACGCGCACAGACGAGAGTAAAATGTGGACGAAAAACAATATTTTTTAAATCGTGTAATGCAAATGGGTTATCGTAGGTCGAGTATTTCGACGAGGCACGTGGTCCAGGGTAGTTTAGCCTAAATATCACTGTTTTTTTCAGTGAATCGCATTAAGAAAAACCATAATTTTGCTTAAATGATAGCATAATTGACTAATTCTGCGAATGCAAAATGTAGGGGAATTCCGAAACAACAAACCGGATTTATCCAAACATCTTCCAAGTTTATTAAACGCACTTTCATTTATAAATACGTCTGTAGCGTTTGTGCGGCATCCTCTCTGGGTTGCTCCATTCGTGGGGTCGTTCAGAGAGCTGAAGGCCAGGATCCCCAGGACCTTGTGGGGGTAGGATCGATACCTGAGTGGGTACACCGAGCATATCTGCGCCTGTTACGAAGTGACTCGGTGGCTGGGTGCGGAAACCGGCTGCTCCATCATGCGGAATGCAACCAGCCCACGTTCCATGTGTGCCTCTTGTCTTGAGTCAGTTTGGGATGATGTAATACCAGCCGCAACCAACTCGTCGGTGCCGCTTGGGACACCATTCATACAATATTTTCAAATATCCCCTTGGAAACATGCAAGAAGCCGTGTCATGCCCCGGCAGGAGATGGTCGCACAAAAAATCTTGTCGATTTGGGCGCGCTGGTTCTCTGGGTGAAATGGCAAATTTACTGATGTCCAAACTCAGAAACCGGTGTAAAAAATAGTCATTGAACATGTATGTTCCACGATACATTAATCATTCCGCCGGAATGGCTAGCATGCGGGGTGGTTGTGGGGTGGGGTGTCTGTAGGTGTGGCACCGGGGGCCTAATACCACAGAATCGCGTGACAGCCTCTGCTTTTCTGGCCAAGCGGGGAAAAGCACGGAATTAAGATGGGCGAAACACTGCCCGCCTATTAACGCGAAAATTGGAAGTTTTAAACTTTGCTTATTTCGTGTTGGACGTTTCATAAAAAATAAGGCAGGGAAGATTATGGAGTTGTAAAGTTCATTGAGCGTAAAACCAAACGGGAAATGGGTTCTGGGTAACCCAATAGACTGCTGGGTCCTGGTTTCGAAGACTAATAGGCAGGGGGGAGTTGATTTGTTCGTGAACGATCGATACAAAGGGTGTATTTACCCGGACAGGTTTGTGTGAGGTTGCGTTCACACGAAAATTATCAATGTAAAATTTGTTGACTTCTATTAGTGCCATGAATCAAATATGAATGCGAAAATTAAAATTTCAAAAGTGTTAACCCAGCTCCGGCACGCAAAATCCATCATTATTGATTTAATGCACCAACATAAGGCACCAAAAAGGCCCTCCACCAATAAAATTGGTATGGGTGCTTTTGAAGCCCAATCAGTCCATTCACATGAAAACGTAATTCGGTGTGCAAATTTAATAGGCTATATATTGAATAATTAAATCATAAAAAATTTTGCTCGAGACGCTGATTATATATGGATTAATTTCATTTTTTAATTGTTCTTCCAAGTTCTGTTTTTTTTGGGGTTTTTTAGAATCGCCTATACGCCTGCCCAGACTTGTCGGGTCGCCCCACAGGCCCCGTTTGCCGTGGTTTGGTGATGCTGGAGACATGACAAGTGTGCGGAGTGGCGACTGGCGACGGCAGTAGGGGGGGTGGCGGGCTGTGAGGCAGACGCGGCATGTACTTACCATAGCAGACTGCATTGTTCCGGGGTTGTCCCGCCGATGCCGTGGCATAGGGATGGCTGACGAAAACCTTGTCCACACCGTGGCCCTTGGCTGTAATCTACAACGAAGAGATTCCGTCACGTTGCTGAATATTGGGCGCAAGGTGTCTGGGCGTGGGGGGTGTAAAGGCCACGGACTCCATCAGGGTTTATGATATCTCTGGGCTTCAATTGCATAAGCGAAAGCAGAAAGGATATCATGCATAACTAGAATCATCAGCGATACCATGCGTCATTGCTAAACAGAAATAACAGAACCCCACGATCCTCAAAACCACTTACCAGGCCCCATCCTGCTCGCTGTGGTGGGGAAAGCAGGTGTTCAAATGGTTCGAACATGTCAGAAACCTCAAAGCAATCACTCTCCAAGAACCGCGAACTCACCTCTTTGTTGTTGCCAACTCGCGCATATTTGACGGGGAAAAGGAGGTCGGCGGATCGGGCGATGTCGCCCTGCTTCTTGACAGCGTTGGCGCTCAGCTGGGAATATGCATCGAGCTGCTGAGGGGGCGAAAATGACGTGAACTCATGCGTCATGGATTTTGGCATCTCGAAGAACGATTGACTCTGGGAGATTGCGCCACCGGGCCGTCGACACAGCATCATCTCAGATTGGCTCTGGATGACTCCCGAACAGGCTGGATAACCGGGCGCCGAACTGAGGGTTCCCGCGATCGATTCGGACCGTTCGGGGGGAGATAACGTGCCGGGATAGCAGGGGCTCTTTGGCCTACGCTGGATTGAGGAAGCTGGAATTTGGAAAAATGGTGGGATGTTTGGTAATTTACAGATATTTTGCTGCTTTTGTCTTCATTGATGATTGATTGGGGAATTGCAGAAATACACCCCCCACTCTTCACCCGACATTTGTTTTGGCCAGAGAGGGTTGTGGGGATGGCATTTCTTGATTTTTTTAAAATTTATCTAGCATGGCAACTGTAAAACGACTGGCTTACAACTGAGTCGCCTCCAGAGAATTTGGCCATATGTTTTAAATTAATAAATTCGATGATCGTGTTAAAAATATACACCCTGGTGAGATTTCGCAAAAATATATCCACCCATCGATGCCGAAAATCGGGACAGGAGATGCGCCTAGAAGATAACCGGAATGTATTACGTGCACGGAATAGGCCGGCTGACCATCGCTTTATCTGATAAAAACCGGCACTCATCCCACAGGCAACGTTGTGTGACTATAAATAATTTTTCCCATTATTTTCGCCTCTGTTTGATTTGAAAATCTGATATGCTCGCTAAGGCAGCCGCAGGGTTTGGGCATTGCATGTGGACATCCACAAAGCATAGTCGCAATAAAAACCTAACTCGTGTAGATCTACGCGTAGATTGGTGCTTTAAAATGAAATTAACTGCAAACGAAATAATCCTTACATGCAGGCTGTTTGATTGGTCCGATCTTGCGGTTCCGGACAAGCAGGATCAGCGTCAAGATGGTGATGAGTAGGATGACAAACAGCACCGACATTGCGATGATGAAAATTTCGCTCGATCCGCCTGTTCCACCTCTGGACGAAAAAGGCCATCCTTTCAAATCGGCCGGCGTTACCCCTCCCCGTGTACCGACATCAGCCCATTCGTTCGGTTCCCCTGAACCCTGCGAAGAATCGCCATCTTGGCGACCGTTGGACGGCATGCCAAAGGTGTCCGGAGACTGTCCAGTGACATATTTCCTGTCCGCGCTGGATGGAGCCGGTTGGACATGAATCCGCAAATTGGGAAAAATCGTGCACTTCGGTTCAGTGCCCCGGTCGCAGGCCTCTATGGTGAGAACATGGAGGGTCGGGTGGGCGGGTAGTTGGTGGACTCGTGAGACCCATGTGTCAGCTGCCGCCGACCCGTTTGCGTTCTCGGGCAGCTGGAGGAGTGATTCGGCAAGAAATAGAAGACCCGCATCCTGATCTATGCTGAAGAGATTCGTTGAATTTCCGGCTTTTATTTGGTAGGAAACGCGGCCGTTGTCGCCCTCGTCGGCGTCAGTTGCAATGATCATGGCGAGCTTGTGCCCAAGTGTCTGGCTAACCGCCACCGTGAGGGTGTTGGCGGTCGCGTTGGGGAGGACAAACACCGGGGCGTTGTCGTTTTCGTCCTGAATGACAACGTTGATTGTGGCGCTGGACGTGAAGGTGCTTTTGTCGCCGGCAGAAGCCGCGTCACGAACCAAAACCTTGAAGGCGTAGGTCGACTGTTTCTCTCTGTCCAGGGGCCTCCTCGTGGCGATCTCCCCGGACTTTCGATCGATGTCGAAGTCCAACGCATCGGGGTCGTTGCTCAGCAGATAGGCGAGCTGACCTTGGTCATTATCCAGATCCGAGGCGCCCACCTGACCCACAATAGACCCTCGTGGCAGATTTTCGCTAATCTGGAACGTGTAGATATCTCGTTCGAACATGGGGGCGTTATCGTTGACATCTAGAATGTCCACTTCAACTGTCGCGGTTCCAGTTAATGCAGATTTGCCAGTGGCCTGGTCGATAGCCAGGATTGTGAAGACAAACCTTGCGTTATTCTCACGGTCAAAGGGGACTCTTGTTGAAATAGTCCCGCTGAAAGTATCGATTGTAAAGTTTTCCGTGCTTAGAGATCCGTCGGCAAAACTGTATTTAATAGCTCCGTTTCTGCCAACGTCAGCATCAGTTGCCAGAGGCAGACTGAGTCTCGAGGGATTTGTGGCATCCAACTTTAAAATAGTGCCAGGAATCGAATTTTCGGGAACGTGGTATCTCATGATGGACTTGCTGAATGTGGGGCTGTGGTCGTTGACATCGCCGATGTACACGGTTATATTTTGTGAAGTCTGGTGTCGAGCAGCGTCGCTGCAGATGACGTGAATCTGCTGAAATGGCGTTGCTTCCCTGTCCAACACCGAAGCCGTGAGAATGGCATACCGCACCAGTTGGGGATTCTTGGACGTCTCGAAACTGCCACCAGCACTGAAAACATTCGGCATCTGATTGGAGGATATGCGTGCGTTGGCGTTCTCTTCCGAGAGCAGAGTAAAGTTTTTGTTATCCACCATACATTCATGGACATCCTCTCCACGGAAATCCAAGTCGCTGACCTTGATGGAATGGAAAAGAGAGGTCATGTTCGTTTTTTGTCCACTTAGTGTTTTTTTTGGGGGATTAAAAAGATCCGCGTGGTAAGTAAAGTAATATTTGATAATTTTAAATCCGATGAACAAGCACAGCAAACACTTGGTTAATTTACAATTAGTGGGAGTCGAACTCAGGTTACCGGGCATCAGAGCGGGAATGCTGTCCGCTACCCCATTCCATTGGTCTAATGGTTTAATCGTGTTTAGGCTGTTGTTGTTTTTATTCTATGGGTCGCTTCGTTGTGCATTAAATCAAATACTAGATGTTTTACTTATTTGATTAAATAATAGATAATTTAAAATAGCTCCTTTAATGAATTCAGTTCTCTTTACCGTTTTCCATTAACCGTTTCCACTATCAGATGAGTTAACCCAAAGCTTCTTTTAAACGCTGATCAATCAAAGACGCTTTACACCCAACAAATAATGTGATGCTTAATAATAGCTAAAACGATGTTTCGGGGTTTAAAAAGATTTACACCACTTCCAAAATGTGAAAGGAATGTTAGGAAGACCTTATATTTATTCCTAAGAAATCAACGATATGGAATATTTATGAAATCGATCGTATGATCAAATGGGTGCTGCGTAAACAAGATCCACTTGGAGACGTCAATCGGATCGCATCCCGATCGAACATAATCGTTTATAACTATATTCCTCTACTCTATTACGGTGTTATCGAACCTTTGTATCGGAATTTGAAACTACAGAAATATAGCCCAATCTCTCCTTGTCTCCAGAACACCAATGCTTGTTGACGCTTCAGGGTGGGAACAATCCATCTTTGTTCCCTGCATTCCTTCTCTTCGTGCGTGTGTGGTTTGTGGTCCGCCGTTAATTTTTTTGCCGGCAATTTCTCTTCACCGATTTATGGCAGCTGACGACGAGAGCCTTCGTTGTACCAACTTTGGGCGTTAATTGTGCAAATGAGTAACACGACCAGAGCCCCTAGCAGAGATGCGCAGGCAGTATGGCGTCATCGTCATCGTCGTTTTGACGCTTTTTAAAACTTCCAGTTTCTTACAACCCATGACCTCTGTTCTACCCGATGCAGTAAAATTGTTTTCAAACTAATTCAGCCACATTTATGACCACTGAACCCTAAAAGACGGCGCCTTTATTTCCCAGGGGAAATATCCATTGCACACTGTAGAGCAATCTTATAACGGGCGTTTCCTGTGGATTCGCGATACAATAAAGTTTAAATTATCGAGTGGTTTCGAAAACTATGGTCCACTTTTAAATAAACTAATCCGAATCAAAGAATTAACTATCTTTGGAGATTATTTGCGGCAGCCTGCTAATGGTCCTACCAGTTTTGTGGGGTTGAAACTACTTTGACGCTTGTTGGTTTCACCTCATTACCACCTGTCAGAAATATTAGATCAATTAAGTAACTAATCTTATCGAAAATATTGATCAGCGTAAGGAAGACAGCAAGAGATAAACGTGGAAATTATTTTATAACCCGATTTATAACCTGATTTATCTCACTAAAAAAGTCGTTTTCTCAAATCATTATTTTCAAATTACTGATTGTTTTTTGGAATACCAAAGCTTCCTCGCCAGAGGCGTGGAGGGGCCTACGTGGAATTGGACGAACAATTAAACTTCAACAACGCACCTGAAGCGTGGCCACGACCGTATCCATGGGGGAGTTTTCGAAAACGCAGGCGTACAACGCCTGACCGCTGGAGTGACCAGGCAGCGCTACAGGACGTCCCAGGGAATGCGTGCATTCTCTTGAAGTGGTGGGTCGCATGACGTCTATCACCGGCGCCTCGTCATTTTCGTCAGTAACCACGATCTTCACCATGGCTTCAGATGACCTCGCATATTTGGCGTCGGCGTCATCTTCTACTATGACCTTGAAACTTAGCTCAAGGGCTTTATGACTGCCACTGTAGACGTCGGATCCAGGGGTCTTTTTCAAACTGTCCACTAGTTGCCACTGTCTGTCGACATCAAGCTGGCGTCGGACAATTATTGTTCCGTTGGGTCGCACGTCAAACAGGTGATGTGCTATGGCATCAACCGACCTGAAGTCAACATTCGGCGCGAAGCCAAAATGGAAAGCTCCATTTTCGTCTGAATCTAAATCTGTGGCTTTTAAGCGCAAAACAACCGAGCCCACTGGAGTGGTCTCGGAAATGGGTCGGTCGAGGGTGAATACGTGTTGATCGAATTTGGGATCATTATCGTTTATGTCCTGGATAACAACGCTGAGGGCAAGAGATGATGTGTGCTGCTGCATAAATCTCTCCGCCGAAAAATGATTTCGAGTTCCCTTTTCAAGACCATCCACTGCCTTCAGAATAAGTTTATATGAGCTAGCTGTTTCGTGGTCGATTTCCCGCTCCGTTTGAATGTAGAGGCCGCCTTCATTGGTGTCATGAATCAGCGAAAACGCAGATGTGCTCCAGCCGTCACTGTTGGTGGTCGGATCCTGCTCTAGTGAATATTTGATTCTCGCATTTTCGCCCTCGTCAAGATCGACGGCTAGCGGTAGAGACTGCCGCTTGCCCTTTGGGTCCCCGTCTCTGAATTCAACAACGTGTCTCTGCAGATTATCGCGCCAGAAAGGCGCATGATCGTTGACGTCGAGGATGGTTACTCGAATCTGATGGACGTTCGCGTAATTCTGGGCTTCTGATTCCTTCCCCGTCTCGGAGACCACGAAGCCAACCGTCAACGTGCACTGGCCACTCCTTCCGAGGGCGCTTGGGATCGCCCGAGGATGCTGGGGAAATCCAAAGCCCATTCTTCCCCGAATAGAGCCCTGTAGCATCTGCAGAGGGAAGGGCGGGCAGAGCTTCTCGCGGTCTATAAGACGAACGACGACGAGGTTGCCTTCCGGTGTGACCTTGGGAATAAACAGGTTACTTTTAGTAACATGTGCTCGGGCATTCGACCACGTATTTATATGAGCAACTTTGAACGAATTCTCTGAATAACTGCTTCTCAAATAAAATTATCTACAGGACAATAGGTTGGGTGCTTTTTTCTTGCGGGCGATGCGCATACAAATTTGGTCCCAATTGTCAGGCGTCTCTCTAAGTAACTAATCCTCTGGAAATATTCGTATAGACCTCGGGTGAACGGCCTTAGGTGTTTGTAAACCAAATTCTTTTTGGCTTTGTTGGCAGTTCAACATAACATGAATGCTAGACACCAGCAAATGATTACATCCACGCACAATTCTTCCAGAGCTTTAATCACTATTCACTCTTCGTTTAAAAAGATGATAACCAAAGGCATCACAAGTTAGTCTGAGCGGTCGATCTCCAGGCCGCCATATTTGTTGTCCGTTTGGATACTGGACGCTTCAGCAACAAACAAGTGCTGTGCACCTGCTAAGTAAACACGGGGGCAGTTTAAAGTCTTCAGACACGCGTTTAGGGCTTCCGTGGTTGGCTCAGTGGTTTGGTCGCCGCGTTGGTGTGGGTAGTAGGGGTGTTCGGTTGTGGAAAATTCAACTTCTTCGGTCGATGGCTTATTATAATGGTCTCTGGTTGAGGCTTCCAGAACAATCGACGCAACTCACTTCAAAAAATCGATTCCCCTCGCTGATTGGGTCCCTTGACTTGAAGAACGGAGTCAATGGAATGCCCTGCGACTTCTCATTTTTCAAAATCAATTTCCTCAAATCCGCGATGACTGTTCTGGGAGGTATTTCCTCCGGAATCTCCAATTCCAATGGATCTGTCGCGCTAGCAGCAGCTGCTTGAAGTAGCACCGTTAAGAGAAGGGCAACTGTTGACATTGTCTTCGATTTCCTGAGGAACGTCTGCAAGAAACGGGGAGGAGAATAAGGTTGTTGGGAGATGAGTGGAAAATTGAACACGTCGTCCCAAATTATCCACCACACGCAACTCGCGAGTTTGCGCGGCCTGTAGATCTCACCAACCCCCGCGTGACATGCCCACATTAAATCGCGTTTTCATAAACATCGGCAGCATTCACTCGGGTGGAAGAGAGATCGGTCGGTCCCCTATTGTTCCCGTTGTTTTCGACGACCTCAAATGTTTTGATATTTTAAAATAATCCCGTTTTCTAGTGGATTACCTAAGAGCTCCATCCACAAAGCAATTATTCAACGGCATTTGACCAGTTGTTCCCTATTCGCTGCCAATCTATCAGGTGACCCCTCCGATCCATATATTAAAGTCGGTTCCAATGTAAATCTCTTCGCCCAATGCGATGAATTCTCAACAGAGCGGCGGCACATCGCAACTCGGTCATTCCCCATTTGTCACGGTTTTTCGTTTCGTCAGAGCTGGTGGAATGTGAATACGGAAACGGTTTTCGCATAGACTATCGCTACATTTTCTGTTGAACTTTTTGGTCCTCGTGACATCAACGAGGCGCTTACAATTAGTATTATTATAAAAGTGTTGTCGAATATGTATTTTAATTAATACAGGGAGATTTGGGGGAGGGTGGGGGTCAAATAAAATCATCTAGGACTGGTAGTAGAAGTATCTTTCATTATTTTTTTATTCGCCTCGCTAACAAACAGATCCAACTTCACTTTGACTTAAATTATCTTCTTTTTGAAATGTGCGCGTCATCGCTTCGAACTGGACCATTTGAGACTAATTGCACAGGTCGAATGATCTGTAACCGTTAACCTAAAGGAAAAACCATCTAGTCGCGATTTTATACAATTCCTAGCCCACGAAAAAATGGTCTGCTCACATAATAGATCCTAGGAAGGACACTGTGAGTGTAAAACACTTAATTAATGTGGGATGGCCTCATAGGTTGGAAAAAGAGTTTCAAGGAAGCGATTGAGTTGGACATCTACGCCTTCGATACTTCCGGCCGTCGGTACCCCCGTCCAATTATGCTAATTCTATTTTTACGCAGTCCTGCTCTTTTCGAAATTGTCCCTTGATTTTACATAATGACACATGAAATCAATCGATGGTCCATTGAAAGTTACGGTGGCGTGCACAAGGCAGGCAATTTCAGAATTCCAAGGACAACTGTCAGATCTCTAGAGCTATACAGTTGCGTCTCGGTTGTCTGACGCCAGTAATCAGTTTATCAGAGAAACTGTCGATGAGCATTTCAGAGACGAAAATTGTGTTCATATCGGAGCCGAACTCGCTACATGTTGAGCTGAATGTTCGCGTTGTCGTGGAATTATTTGTCCACCGATTATACCCACTGATACCCATTACACTGCTACCATTGCCGCGGCCAGTAAAACTGATAGGTTCAATCCACTAAAGCGTTTACGTCCTAGCACCAGTCGCCAGGCACGTGTGGTTCTTCTAACAATCGGGCAGGCTGTTGTTTGTGGTGCGTTCAGAGGCCCCAACAGCTGCGCCATTTGTGCTTTTTGAGGTTCTCTTTCATGTGCCTGTCGGCAACCCCACTTACTACTGCCACTTTTTCAGACGGCCACAACTGAAACTTTGCTTGCCGATTTGCTGGGCTCCTTTACACCTCGGTAATTGGGAACATGGACGCAAACCAAGAGGGCGTTAGTCGCTCGCATGCATGCACGAACATACGCACATAACGCTTCATTGGAGATCTGTTTACAGCTGATTGGCGAGCCATTGGACGAGAAATCAAATTCCGGAAGACATTTGTTTTATCTTACGCTTGAAATATCCAGCGTTTATTAGCCGAGTGTGTGTTGTGTCGCAAATGAAGAAATGTTTAATGCGTGGGTCTGTGATGACCTTGAAAAAAACGCCTTTTTTACAAATGGGCTAAATTAACTACTATCTTTATCTAATTGAAAACTGCGTTGGAACAAATTATTTAAAATGACATGGCATTGAGTCATCGGGCTGGAGAAGTTAGGGGACAGTTATCCTTTTGATGAAGCCAACAGACACCCGGTCCTGAAAACACCTGGCCTTAGATACCACGACACATTCCACCAACGCCTCTGACGTATCCGGGTGGCTTTAGCATCAACCACGACTGTTGTGTTGTGTTGATATTTACTGGGACACCAGCTGGTGCTTATTTGGACCGCGTATATCCGGCCGGTTTGGAGAGAAAGGGTGGCAGAAGATAATAAAGTGACTCATTTGATCTCAATCTTTATATTTTGATGTGAGGGATGCAAATAGTGAGTACAGGGTGAGCAGTGTTGCCCACGCCAAATTGCGAGTTATTTTCTCTGTTATGAACCCCTTTTATACCACATTTGCCCCCCAACCCCCATTTAACTCTTTTAATTGATCCACCACGTTTTTTTCCATTAGGAGGTACTATGTTGGGGAGAAAGAGTTTTCAGATAAATCTGACGGCAACTCCGCTCAAATTAAGAATACGTTTATTCGCTGCCGCTATCAAGGCTTATATGCAAGCCCATCCCTCCCCACCCCTCAATCACTCCCTAATTAATCAACCGTGTCACCTACAAGCAAACAAACAGCGTTTTCGATTAAGATGTGGTGTCTTACGGTGAACGAGCTTTGGATTGTGGGGTGGGGGGGGGCAGAGTTCATTTCTCAAAGCGGATATTTCTCGTTTAATTATCGGCGGCGTGTGTTTGTGCGTGTGGTCGAGAAGGAGGGAACGGCGGTGAGGCAGCACGGCCATCCAAGCTGTCGGGTCTAATCAAGTTTCCGCTTTCCCAGCTCGTTATTAAATTATGAGAGATGGGGAGAGGCAGGGAGGCGGAAACCAAGATGGTTTGCACGCGGACCAGTGATAATATTAATCACCAGCGGGAGGAAATGAGGGGTTTTTTTGAAAAAGGAGACGGGAAAGGGGTCCATCGTTTCAAATTTCGCGATGGTCGCAGCGGAGGGTAGTTTGGGTTAATTTTGGCTTTGAGAAATACACCAATGACCTTGGGGTGGGTTTTCAAGAATCTGTCGTGTGAAATGGCTTGGTTCATGGGGAAAACTCCGAATTCCAGCGACCCAGGTTTAAATGCGTTGTTTGTATACAGTGGGGATTTTTGGAACAACGACATTGCGTCGTTAAGGTAGGATTTTAAAACATTAACTCCCGCTCCAGATCATTGTTTACTTTAATCAAATTGCCCGGGAAAGTAGAGGGCCTGCTAGTGTGTCGCCAAACCCAATTCGCAGATTAAGAAAGGTTCACATAGAAATCGCCTATATGATCGCGCCGATACTTTTGAAGTAAACAGCAAGATTACTGTTCAGATTTGGAAGCATAAGACGCCGGCCTTATTGACTGACTCCATCAAGAACCAACTCCATGTTTGCAGTACAAAATAGGCCCCCTATGATCGGCCTGGCATTCTAGGGGAACCAGTCGCCGTCTACTTCTGTGTATTTTAGTGACAATATCCAATTTCTTAATGCCTTTGTTTCGAGATTCATAACCGAATATCTGGCATTGCTTTGGAGACAAAACTTGGAGTTGGCGGACATAGCAAATACCATAGCAACTCAAAGCGTTGGAAGTGTTCACTACATCATCCGACACTATGAACTCTGGTTTTAAAAAAACCGGCCTCAAATTTGTTGTATTACAGGCGCACGCCGTAAGTAGTACTCTTCGAGATGTCCTCTACTTTGGAAGGTCCATGGACGGCTAAGACCACTGTGTTTGCTGAACGAGCAATCAATAGATGCTTTATGTCTTTGTTTATCAACCAAACCAGGCCCCGAAAGGGTTAGACTGTTTTGATACAAGATTAATAGCACGCCGCCTAATGTCTGGTAGTAGATCGTTGTCGTGCTTTTGGAAACAACGCCACCGTCTCATAATACCACCCCTCACATAACCGAGCTTAATCATTTGCCCCTCCCCAACAACCCCCCCCAGTCATCGCCGTCGTTCACACTACTTTTAATGGGTGAAAACGACTGATTCATCGAGGGGGTTGTTGTGTGCGCCTGTGGTTGTGCTAGCGGCGATAGATGTTCCCATATCCCCTGCGTGCATGAAATGACTCATAGCGCACTAGCACACACGCCCACCCCCCACCGTTCACCCACCGGCACACACCGGTCATGCTCTGACCGTACCTACAAAAGGTGGGTGTGTGTGTGTGTCGTGGTGACGAAGGGGTGGGGTCGCTTTCGGGGAAGCACTGGGAACACCGACCGTGTGGATCCGTGGCGGATTGGTGGTATAAACAAATGCTAATTAATGCCCGCCTGGGGCAAGAGAGATCCACAAGAAGGCAGGACCATGATATGACCTAATTTATGAGCCACGCAGCATAGGTAATCAAATTCCGCCAGGACTAAGTGAACACGAGAACCAAAATGTCCGTCCGTCGTAGTAGTAGGTGTGAAGAACGAGTACGGAAAGTCGTTTGGATCCACAAGAAGGCAGGGCCATGACATTAACTAATTTATGAGCCACGCAACATAGGCAATCAAATGTAGCGAGGACCAAGCGAACACGAGAACCAAAATGTCCGTCCGTCGAAGACGAATAAGAATTAAACCCCCGAAGTATATAAAGTTTGTCAAACGCGCAAAGGCGCCCGTTTAAAGGCCCTATCCATAACACGCAACCCTCAAAAAATGTCGATAAAATTAGCGTTATAATTCTGACCCACGAGGACGTGCTAGGTTGTGAGCTTGAATAAAGATCTTGACCTTGTTCCCAGTCTCGGGGGATGTTTTCCGAGGTGGCCGCAATTATGCCTTATAGAATGCAGTTATCAGGAGGATTTCCTCAGCTTTGTCTGCATAACAAAAAATTGTCCATCACCCACTCAATCTCGCCATTAAACCGCCGTATTCAAATCAAGTAATGGGGTTTTATAGGTTCCTGGGCGTCACAGAAAGCCCCTGGAGTTCCTTTATTGATAGTCGGAACTCATTTCACTAATGCTGGAGACGGGCAAGAAGACAACAGATGATGGAGGCAATTTTTGCCTACAAATGTCAGTCTCGTGTTCCATGTATAGTCCCCCCTCCCACCAAAAGAACAACTGCCGTTGGTTTTTCTTGCACATTTTCCTGTCGTCGTGTTGGGCCTCTTGCCCCAAACAAAAGTAATTTCTTTCTTATGAAATGCCCTCCACCGGAGACTGACAATAATCAACAGAGCATCAATGAAGCAAGCAAGACACAATCGGATTCTTCGATGGATTCGAACAGGTGTTGTGGCAATTATCGCGGGGAAAATCAATTAATTTAATTTGAATGCTAATGGCGCGTAAAAATGAGTCAGTATCTGATGATTCCAAGGGTTTGGACGACAGGGATGAGGCGGGATTTGATCGTCCACGATAAAGACATGGTCGCCGTCACCACGTATTCAGAAAAAAAAACCCTAAACTAAGTTTATTAAATTACAAAGTTATACTACAGACTGCACCATCAATTGTTCAGCTTCAAATGTTATATTAAATCTTTGAGTAGGTATACAGCATCTAATGTGTACCAATCAGCATTATTTTAGGTATCCTAGCTGACCGAATTTTGTGTGCTACACTTCGAAGGCCTTTGTTCGCGGTCAACATGCATTTCTTAAACATGGGCATACGTACCGAAGGAATGTGATATCCAAATGATTTAGGCCTCGATGAAGGAAGTTGTAGTGATTCAAAAATGTTTTAAAATATGTTCGTACGGTGTCATAAGTGACTCCGTGGAATAACGGTCTAAGCGATGAGCGATTGGTTGGACGTCAAGCCAATCAGAAAGCACTGTGGAATCCACGCGCCACAAAACAGACCAATGCGAAGGATAGTACGAGAATCCATGCCCTTGCTTCAGGTAATTAGTGTAGGAAGACGGGAAGTGTCTATTTTCCAGGAAAATTAATTGCTCGTCAAATAATCTGCCCAGTTACTATTCTTTCATTACTGAAAATATATTGATCAAAACTCGGGTCACGTAACTTTTGTGATACAGGACTTTGTCTATCGATAGCGTGCTTTGGAGTTAAAGAATGATCAACTTTATTTCAATAACGCATGGAAGTAGGGAACATGTATAGTGTCAGACATAAACTAGTCAATATAAACGCAAACGATGCGCCAATCGAGTATGTCCCAGCTGTCTGGGTTCTACCATCGAAGGAAGGACGACGTCCAACTGCATATCGACAGCGCAAAGAAAGCGATCGAACCGTTGCACTCAACCTCCAAAAGGCACGGCGTGTTTCGTGCTGCAATCCGTCCCATCCCGGGCATGACGCGTCAAGGACACCAGGTGTCTGCAATGAATCTCTAAAGCGGACGGGCGTAACCGGCTCTCCGACGACAAAATAAGACGTCGCTGCCTAAACACCGAGAACCTGCCAACTTTCCTACAACGCCGGCCACAGCTGTTCTTCAGTAGCATCCTGGGACGGCTATGCGTGCAGCTTTCAAGCATTTGCCCAGGCTGGCGCATTCGAAGTGGCGGAGGACTAAACGCGTGGACGATGTCGTACCGCCGAAGCGGACGCAGAATGCTCGCACCTGACGTCTGTCCACCCGGAGTACCGCTGGAACCAGAACTGCACCTCAACATCGGCACGCCTTTCAATTTATGAATGATAAATCATACATTCTAAATGTCCCTTGAGGGCACGCTTACAGAAATCGATTCTTTCCATTACATTTCGACATAATTGGGGCTCTATATCGGCAATGATGGACGGCAGGCATGCCTTGTTCACTTTGGGTGGGATGCTATCGTGCCCTGGAGACACTTGCGGGTTTTCAGCTCTTCTATTGCCTTGGAAATGCCTGACCGAGTTAGTGGGTCACCGTGAATGTCGTATGACTCGCGTTGACTGGAGGGGAATGGTGTCCTGTCGAGATAGTCAACAGTTGGTCGAAGTATTGAACCCATCCCATAACCTTCCTTTCCATTTCAGGTATCAGCTGTCCCGCGGATAAGATGAAAGAGCTTTCCAAAGTCCCCGATGTTAAAAGCAGTTGCCATGGTCCCTGCAACCTCAGACCGGTAATTGTTGCAGTCTAGCCCCGCCGAGCGTGTGGCTTGTCGTCTGAGGTGTTGGAAGTTGGGGCAGCCTTACATGCGGGCCTCTCTGGTCTTCGAGGATAGCTGAAGTATTTTGTCGGTGATCCATTCTTTCCGATGGTGCATTTCGGTCCATAGTTTGGCTTCTGTTGCTTGTTGTACAGACCTTTTGATTGAGTTCCTAACAGGAGAATGCAAGTAGACACGACGCGATGGCATCGGAGAGAACTTCGCGCCGAATATTGTCTTTCAAAGCTTAAAATCTCGTTTCTTTCTTTTAAATGGCTCCACAGAAAGCAACCCAAAGGCTTTAAATCCGGCCATCTTGGCCGCCAAATTGCTTCAGAATTTCGTGAGATTATTCTTCCATGGCATTTCGTTAGATGTGTGGCCTGTCGCACCGTTTTGTTAAAACCACATACCATCAACAATCGACCAAATGTTGTAGGACCTCTACTGATGATTTTCCATTCAAAATGAGTGTTTAATTGGAATTTTACAAAGAATCTCCAACTTGAAAGACTATGTACATGAAGCCAACTCATCTTCTAGTGGGGGATAGCTTCACGAAAAGAGTACGACTCTATTGTTTCTACCTTATGGAGATTCTGGAGATCCTGAATGAGTCCGCGAAATGAGCATCCCAGTCTTTCGGGGATTTCGACAACGACCATTGCCGACACCCGATCGATCCTACCTCCACGAAAAACAGAGTTTCCGAGACTCTATCTTTCCTGAATGAGTCCGCTAAAACAGCGCCCATCCAAGTGTAATAACATGATGAATACGGGGACGCACGTTCTTAGGCTGCAAGGTGAATGGAGGCGCAGGTTTTCTTTGCCTTTTCTGGTGAACCAAACAACTTTGACGCAGGCCACAGTGTCTGCTTATGCGAAGCAATTATCGATGCATTTGGTTAGCGTCCCTAGTGGCCACAAATAGTCAATCGCTAGCACAACAGTGAATGGTGCTCTAAGGAGATTATAGATTAAATCGACGGGTATATAGCCATGCTCGCTGGATAAACTAACCCATCTAACGAAATCACGCAAAAACGAATCAGTACTGCATTACAGACGATAGCGGATTACTACCAGTATAAATGCAATGCTTTTTGGTACTAGAGAATGAGCCGGTGGCATGGGTTTCCGTGATGAATCTCCTGGCAGACCGACGTCCCCAGCGCTACCTGTATTCGCCGCCGCTCACCCATGCAGAGACTATCCCGACCCAAAGTATCTTAACTTCGGTGACCGGATGAGAACCGGTGTTTCACTAGCGACCTCGAACCCCGACACAATAAAGTTAGCCTTCAGCGCAGGCAAAACAGCATCCTGGCACGAAAGAACGCAAGAAATCTAACCTTAACTAAGGTTGTGGCATCAGCGAATACCCAAGCGCTCCACCGAGAATACCTGATTGTAATATACAAAATCAGTACTTAAAGTCAAATTAATAAATGGGCGGTCTCACTCAGAGGACGAGCCTCAAGGGGTTATCCAGATATGGTGCCCAAACGCACATAAAAGAAAATATCTGTTCATAGATGGTTAGGCTGTCGACTCCTATGCCTCGTCGTCGGCATCCCGGTCGCCCAGCACCTCCAGTCGCCCCCGCGTCGCACGATCTTCGCCCCCATTTCGCACGGCATCACCGAAAGCAGCGGTTGCATGCAGCGGACATCCAACAGCGTCGGTGCAGTTCGTGGCAGTCGCGGTAGTTTCGTCGTCGAAGTCTTCAGTGGAAGAGGGGCCAGATGGATGTTCCGATATCATATTAAGAACTGAGGATGGTCTTGTTTGGGGAATATCAAGTGGAACTGACGAGCCGGCGTTCGACGAGTTTTCCGCAGAGCACATAAGATCCTCTAGCTAAAAAAGGGAAGAAAAGAAATTACGTACTTCACTGTTTGCCAAATCATAGATTGTTGGATTGGTAAAAGCCGCCCCTACCTTAACTGGCGGGTAATGGTCGAAGGAGATCCCATTTTCCATTTTTGTGGTTTCCGCTTTCTCCTCGAAGTCCATCGATTCGGGCTTCACCTGCGACTCCCCTATCGAGGCATCCTTCTCGTCGGCAGCCTCTTTGTGCTCCTTGTGCAAAGGAGACGGAGGGGGTTGTGGTGGTGAATGAGGATGAGGAGAGGCACAGGCGATGGAGTGTTCAGGGCCCCCGCCGTAGATGCTGTGCAGCAGACGCCACTGACTTTCGGAGAGCATCTCGTACTTATCGAAGGTACCGATTCGATATTTCCCCGGCAGAAAACACGACGGCTCAAGGACTGTGGAATTGGCTATGGGTCCCGGAGGCTCTGGAAACAACAGGAGTTGGTGCATTTCAATCAAGGAGCTACGGTGTCTCAACCGATGTTCATCTCACCGGCTGAGGTCGTTTTCTAGAAATTCACAACCAACTCCGAATCATCCCCACCCCCGAGGCACTGAGGATGGATAAGCGAACATGACAAGTAGAAAAGCTGGTTCACGCCCGATCACCTAAATTAACCTACAATTGAGTGGAATGCATGTTGTGCTTCTTCTTCTTCTTCTTCTTTTGGGCGGCTAGCTCCTCACAGAGGATGAGCCGGCAGCTTCATGGATGTGGCAGATCGTAGACGCCCATGCGTGGCCATCGGAGGCCAGGTCAGAACAGATGGTGATCCAGTCCTGTTTCCAACGACGCATCCCTTAGACCTTTTGTACCCCTAAGCGCTCCACATCCTCCTTGGCGATTCCGATTCGAGTTTTTTATTTGTCCATCGGCCCGGCAGCGCCAGCCTGTGATTGGTGACGGCGCAAGACAGGGGTTTATGAGCGCCCAGCCACTACCCGCACCACGTTTAGCCCGTCTGTCGCATGCAGCTCCTTGGAGCCAGGGGAGCGAGTTGGGTGTCAAACGGAGACCAAAGATACCCTGGGCATACCCTGGGGCATGACAGACCCCGTGACGACCAGGGGCGCTATTACAAAAATGGATGGCCGAACGTACCGATTCTGTGATTCTGAACGAAGTCTATCCACGTCTTGAGCCATTCTTTGCTGATGATATAGACCCGAGAAGATTCCTCAGGAGCCTGAAATACAACAGACGACCCACCAAAATGTTAAAGATGGTGATAAATTAAACGCATGGCAAACGATGTGGCCGTTGCACATTCGTCGTAGGTCGACGGGAACTTGGTAGAGCTTTGTTTTATTTATTTCCTGGATGCGTTGCTGATATTTTACAGTAATTGCCCCAGGTATTTTACCACACCAATACTCTATGAATTAGCCCACCCCCGACGAAACTTCGATCGGAACTGATCGGAATTCGCGCAAAGTATCGATTCTTATTGCCGTGTGGGTTGAAAGGCTTTTCCAGCAGGGTATATTTGGTATGACAGAGCTGGGAAGGCGTTCCAGAAGTTGGCATCGATCGATCGTTCACAGTCCAATAACGGACCAATACCCCCATGTCCATTTCAACTACAGCTGTCTTTTCTACCATCCACACCAGTGCTGAAATGTGGCCTTGATAAAGCAATTAACGTTTAAAATAACAAAGTAGCTGGACGTTTATTCGGTTCAAAAGGACAAAAACAAACAACAACGCACCTCAGAGAACGAATCGGATTCCTTTTGCCTGCGAACATCTAGATCGCGCAATTTCTGTCGGCAGATATCACAAGACTGCAATTCGTTGACCATGGGACCGCCTCCAAATCTGAAGGGCGGACAAGAAACGCCCTCAGCGCTTACACAACCGACACCAACTCGTCTACTTATCGACAATAAGTAGTAATTGAAAAAAACATCTTACTTTTCAAAGAGGAAATTCCACAAATCCAGGGAAATGGGGAAGGTATGGTCGTTAGAGGACAATTCCAACAAAGGCTGTAGGTAGCCGTGGGAACAGAGGAAGTCGGAGTTCGAGATGGGCCCGGGGTCGGCGAAATTAGCAAAGCGTAGAAGCCAATGCTGACTGATATACACAGTGGGCGAGGAAGTCTAAGGATAAATAATGGACGGAAGGGCATAATAAAGGTGAGAACAATGGACGTCTAGGGATGTGCGACCCCATCCAGACTAATTAAATGAACCAAGGGTGTTCGGCTTTTTTTGACGGAAAGTCAACAAAAAAACAACAACTTCTGCCATCTTCCGTGATAATAAATTGTGTGTGGGTGGTAAAAGTATAGCTGGGCACTCCAGTTTGGCATTTGCGATTCCGGTGGGGTCACTTAACTTTGGGTCACGTGGGCCGTTCATTTGGATCGGTTAAATTGACCGTTAATCCATCTCCAAAAGTCGTCGAATCAGTGGCCTCTCCCAGAAATATTTCTTACCGGAATGGTGGCTTCCAGCCGAATGAGATCTTCCCGAAGCGGCTCAATCCAGTCCGTTTGTTTTCTAGAATGAGAAGACACGAGGATACATGAGGAACTGGGTGGCCACAGCTGTGCCCTCGCCGGCGACGAACCCAATCACCGACTCACTTGTAGACCAACACGTAGGCCAACGAGGCAAGAGATAGCACATCGCCGACTTCCACCTTATGCACCCAAGAGTCGTTGAATTCGTACCAACACCGATCACTGGGGTTTTGAGCATACGTGAAGTAGTGGCCAAAGCGAACAGTCCCCGAATGACAGAGGACGCCGGTGAGGTTATACTTGGTAACCTGAAAATGAAAAGAAATATTGCAGCTACTGTGAGCCCTTAAGCAGAGCTGATGGGGGTCGATATTAAGCTACGCTGTCATCTTTTATAACCGACAGGCCATCCACTCTTGCCGTGCCGCTATCTTCTGCTAGAGGATGAACCGGCATTCAAAGATGATTCCATGAAGATTCGTAGGAATATTTCACCGTCTCCCGTGCGGACGCTGCATCATCCAACAATTAACCGACACACAGGGGGAACACGTGGAACTCGGCCCGTTTGTTGAATTCCAGAGGAAGCAGTCGCTTCCTCGTCGCTGGATAACAGACGGGCACTCCGCGACGCCCGGCTTATTTTTGGCGGGGGTCGAACTCGGGGTCACTCGTGAACAGCTTGGGACGCCAACTGTCAGACCACCGGGCCACACTTCATCCCCTATATTCAATCATTCTACCGGGGCTTTTCTATTTTTAAAGACCGATCCCAATTTATAATTTCTCCCTAGTCTAACAATTGTATATTCTACCGACTGGGTTGGGTTGTATACCGAAGTGACAGCCATAAAGCCATCTATTGATTTACACCACCAAAATCCAAACATTTGAGCGGCTATCTCCTCCTAGAGAAAGCCGGCTACATGGTGGTTAGCCATAAGGTCTCTCGGGAATATGTTTACAGGTGACGGCGTCCCAAGTGCCAACCCAGGTGACCAGGCCTGGGAGTCAAACCCGGGTTCCTCACCAACGGAGCGAAGATGCTGACCGCTAGGCAGTCGGGCGACCGCGGATTTTAAATTAAATGTCCTCTTCTAATTTGTTTTTATCGACGAGGCCAACAAATTGTGAGCAACAGGGCCATAGCAGTGAGACCTACTCTCTCGACTAGAACACTACACACAGCAAACATACCTTATCGGTACAGGAGGAATATAGGAAAGGAGCCAGATCTAGTCCCTCGAGAGGAAAGTCGACGGGGGAGTAGATTTTGGAGGTGCTTTGAAAATCGTGCCGGAAACGCTTCAGGTGAAGACACAACACCTCGGGCAGCTTGGTCAACTGGACGCGTAGCCGTCCATTCGTGTGTCTAGGGCGAGAGGGAGATTGTGTGTTTTACACGATTAATTCTTTGGCTGTTATGTGATAACTACCGACCGAGTACCCTGGCGGGATCGCCAATTAGTCCTACACCAACACATGGCCCCTAAGCGTCGAATCGACGAGAAAGTTGGAAGTCTCCGGGCGCTGGTGTCTGCTACGAATATGCGAAGCTGACTGCCGTGACCACCCTTCAAATGACGATGCTATGAAAAAAACGCATGCCGTCCGCTTCCATTACTGTTAACCCGGTCAGATTCCGCCAGGAAGTCGATGAAACATCCTATAGTAGGCGATTTTCCAGTATTCTGCTCAGGGTAAAGATGTGATCTACGCATCTTCGGCCGCGCCGGAAGCCTCCTTCGGCAGGGCGGACACGAGCGTCTCTCACCGAGGTACAGCGACCTAGCAGGAGTGCTGAGAATACTTTCACGACTATGTCGATAGACTGGTGCCTCTACGTGGAGCACACTGTCTTGTAGCCCTTGTTAGGGAGTGTGGGCAGGGTGGAGGTGCTCCAGTTGCTTGGCAATTCATCGCTTCCCAAGATCGAGCTGAACAGGGCGCTGGCAATGTCTGACCGAGTTAGTGGGTCGCAGTGAATGTCGTTTGACTCGCGTCGACTGGAGGAGAATGGCGTCCTGTCGAGATAGTCAACAGTTGGTCGAAGTATTGAACCCATCCCATAACCTTCCTTTCCATTTCAGGTATCAGCTGTCCCGCGGTATTCCTGGGGCGGCCGCTTGCCGAATGCAAGCCGGATAAGACGAAAGAGCTTTCCAAAGTCCCCGATGTTAAAAGCATTTGCCATGGTCCTTGCAACCTCAGACCGGTAATTGTTGCAGTCTAGCCCCGCCGAGCGTGTGGCTTGTCGTCTGAGGTGTTGGAATTTCGGCACGTTGTCTTAGTAACGTCAATGTGGTTTTCAAACGCGTGGGCCTGTCTGTCTGGAACCAGAACTGTGCATTCGTGGCCGGCTGCTATCTGCGCTGAGATCCAGATTTAGCAGCTATAAATTACTCGAGGAATATGTTTACAAGTGGCGTCCCCAGTCCCACCCGAGGTGTCAAACCCGGATTCTTCCCCAATAGAGCAAGGATGCTAACCACTACACCATTCACACTGCACAGAGTGCCCTCTAGAAGAAGGAGATAGGCGCAAAAAGCATGCAAGCTCACACCGTTTTGTGATGGATTCCATACAGAACAAGAGGATATCAAAATGGAACCACCGAGTAAGTATCGACAAGGATTGGCCATTAGCACGAAAGCGAATCGATTCAAATGGAAGGGAGAGCACGCGGGAGACGCCGTGGCCCAGGTAGGAGGGCGTCGATTCCATTGGCGATTGATGCCCCAAAATGCAGAAGCCAACTATGTAGACTATCAACAAAACAGCCCACAGGTCTCCCCCAAATCGACGAAACGTCGTGGGACTCTAACAAGGCCCTCTAACGACTCCAATATTGCGTTTGGATTTCCCCTAACGTTAAAACTTGATTTTGAAAAGACTTTTGTGGATTGATAATAAAATGAATGCTCCCTCACCTCCCGCGGAGCACCACGGACGGCAACCGTCACAAAAATAACTAATAATAACGATATAAATGCAGTGAAAACTTACTTCGAACAACGCTCACAGTGGTACTGGTTGTCGCCCGAAAGTTCGTCCACATCGAAGAAAGACTCGAGGCATTCTTCAAGCCGTAAACGGGGGCTCCAGATCAAGCTGTAGTGATGACGGGGAAAAGAACACTCGTAACCCGAGAGTTTGTTATTACGCGCAAACACGTCAAGGAAACACCTAGAATATGCACTTCATCAGAGAGAGTACGCAACTGTGATTGAAACTAGCTGGATGATGGATTCGAGATAACGACCTCCGCGACCGATCGACACTTCCGAGATCGTCAATTACCCAGGTAGGGGGTTCCGGAATGCAGCGCTTCACGTCGACAGTGTATCCAAAATAGATTTTAGAAAACTAAATTAAGCGGTTTCCACAGCAGCTAACCGGATGTCAAACGCGTTGTTTAGCTCGAAATATGTGGAAAAAACCGAACGCTATTATATAACTCGGACAGGTGTAGGGACCGGATAAGTAATATAGACGATTGCGCCCATATCAGTTAAATCAAGTAGCGCATACGATATTGTGTACAAATGCACTTGAAAAATACCATTTAAAAAAAGATTATTGCAATAGTAGACCCGACATTAAAGCCTTGATTATTGGAAGGGTTTGGATACACCATCTTCGCGAAATACGAGAGCAGACTTTATGAGAAAGTCGTAGAACATTATGTGATAAACTTAATCATAACCGGAAAATGATTCCACATTAAAGGGCAATTGCTTAGATAATGTCATAAGTGGTAGAAATTTCGTCTGGTTGAGAAACAAACTACGTATCGTTAATGGACTGTTGACAGCAATGGTGCCTATTGTGTATTTAAGTCGTGTTATAAAGAAGGCAAAAAACATGGGAGTGAAGCAAAGGTGGGTATGTTGAACTTACCTCTTGAACCAGTTAGTGGCCAATGCGAAATACGACACAAGTAACGGCAATGCCGGTATTTTTTTCACCCAAGACAACGCCAACAGAAGGTAGATAGCGATCAGGTTGATCAGCGCCGTTGAGGTGTCCAACGGGTGAAAAAGCGCGCGTTTACCCGACTCCGCGACCGACGAAAATATAGAATCACCAATAAAGGGTTTACGCTGTAATTTCGAGAAGGGCCGTGTCCCCACCAGAGTGGATGGAGCCATGTCATTGCTCTGGCGTGTTATTTTCGATGGGGCAGCCAGAGGGAGAGACAGATCAAGAAACGTCTCGTCTCTGTTATAAACCTGATAGCGTTATAATAGTATGATAACGTTATAATAGTATTTAATCGCTTAAGAGAATAACGGGATGTTAAACCAACCTTTTGACAAGAAAGACACTTAACGCTAGTTACAGAACAACCCTGAAAGACGTCCGTTACAATACTTGTGAATGTTGTCGGTCCATTCTGACGGTGGGGTTCCTGATTTAAGGCCTTCTTTTTCTTCTTCCCAGGCCTATTTCTTGGAGTGTGAGCTGTCTTCAGATGTTTCTTGTCCCCACTCGCGACCCCGATCCCATTCGCTAGTTGAGATCATGTTTGAGTGAAAAGACATCTTACATTCAATAGTGTGGCCGTTGGATTGCGAAAGGCATTTGTAATCAAATGGCACGACTTTAACTTCTTCATGCATGTCATTCAAAAATGCGCGCAAAAACTCCTGAGAGTCGTGCTGAGCAGCACCTCCAAACATCGGATGTGAGAGGCGAATTATTTTTAAAATGGATAAAGGAGACACTGGCGGCATTCTATAATGATTCGCTTCATTTTGTGGAGAGTCCTCTGCATCCCCCTTAGAGTGACCCATGTCACCCAAAAGTGTTAAGTAGGCACTTGTGAGTCGAGGTTCAACACTGCTACCACAATTTGAAGTACGAGAAATCAATAATTCTGTAAATTGATAGCTATAGTGTATATAAAACACGAAAGTATACAAACCAATTAGCCATTATTTGTAACGCGGAATTCATATAACATGTGTTTCCGAGATTATTTAGGCCTACTAAGCCTGCGGAAATATGAAAGGAAAGATGTATACCACTGGACGAATCGGTCAAAAGCGGAGTTTCCGTTAGACGGCTACTGTTTTTAACATCCATTTTAAGGATTAATCAAAACTAATGCACACCGAAGAAAAACAAAATGCGACCAGATTTATGAAACGAAAGATCATAAGCGCAAAAAACCGACAATAGTGACGAATTCCTATTAAGTCACAATCATTGTCATTATCATTTCAAATCAGAAGGTCACAAATTGCTTTGATACTTGTTAATAATAATAATGGTATTCGCTTTATTAAGGTCACGAGAACCAAAAATTTCAGCATTAAATGTTACAACAGACAAAAATGATATAAGAAGTTGCGATTGTGCATAGCAGGTGTAAAATAATTGAACAAGAATGAACGAAATAAAAACGAGGTAAATTTGCAAGAAAGGCAAATTAAACCCTCGACGTGTACAAAGTTTGGCAAACGCATAATGGCGGCCATTGAAAGGCCTTTTCTTCGATGTCACCATGGACAACGAAAATCAGTATTGTAAAGAGCCAGAAATAAATAAAAAGGAAATTAATATTTTTTCGGCAATCGTACGATTCGATGATGAATTATAATTTCTAAACTAATGTAGTTATCGTATTGTCAATGGTCAAACGATACAAACACCAGCAATAAAATGATATACATCATTTTAATCCGCTTTTTCCGGTGAAGGTCCGGTGAGGTATTTGTTACAGGTCATACGGTGATTGAGATTCCTTATTTGTCCAGATATTTAGTTTCATCAGAATAAGTTAAACAAGAACTAGTACATAGTTTAAGCATATAACATTGTTAATTATTTTATTTTATAATCTTGAACATTTTGGACAGTATGACTGTAAGAATACGAGGAAACTGCTGGGAAAAGAGGGATTTCATTCACGGTGGAAGGGTAGAGAGTATAGGGGTCGGTAATATAATAACAGTTTTGTAAGCAAACACTTGTGATAAGTGCAAACATTGAAACGATAGGTATCATAGTCACAACAAGGTGAACCCCTTGATTATTTTTCGGTAGTTGAAGAGAAACAATAAAAGGGTCGGAAAAAACGCGGGGCATGTTTGAAAGGCGTCACGGTAGACCGTAAGTTTGGTGGATACATTAAAGCGAAATCGATTCATGGAAAGAGTATTGAAGGTCTTACGAATAACTCCGGAAAGCTTTCCTGTTGTCCGATTTGAATCGTGTGCTTCTTAGCGCAATTTCCTTTCCAATGGCGCAAATCCACCAAAGATGGCACCTTATTATAAAAAATAGACGTTTAAGGCTGTGGTTATGTTCTTAGAGCGGACAGATAAATGTAATTCAACCTGAATCCAAAAAATCGAGTGACTGTCATTACCGACAAAGCACTGTATTCGATACCGAATGACGAGGTGACGTTGCCAATCTGTGGATTCTTGCCCATGAAGGCTTCGACCTTGGTTGTGAGTTTTAAAATGGTAAACACGTACATGGGCTCATCTTAGGCAGTCATAATGACATATTGTCTCATGCTATTCGTTGAATAAAGTCGAAACTCACGCGTCGTCTCGGAAAGACACAGGACCTTTACAATGGCTACATCCGAATCCCAATTTCAAACAAAAGTTGAGACTTTCTATCATCACTTTCACACAAGAGAAACTTATTTTCGATGTTTATACAAAATGTAATGACGTGATACTCGGTTCTAACAATGGTTCAAATGTCATTTACCTGCAATATACATAACTTCAGAATGTGAAAGAACATTAATAGGGTTGTATAAAAAAATAAATAGTGCCCACCTCGGTAAATTGCGCTGTCCTTCATGGGTGCATTGCTCAAAAGGATATTTAGTTATAATTTAAGTCACGACTGTTGAAACCTTTATAAGTATTAATTACACGCATAATTAGTAATTTGCTTCTTGTTTTATTTGCATTTACCGCAAGGCGGCTTTTGTTATACACAATATCGAAAAAGTACCGAGGGCCTTTTAAAGATTTTTTTACTTTTACAATGTGTGGATACTGACTCTGTAGTGTCCTGGGCTATTTGGTTGCCGAATCTCATCAGTTCCCAACTTTTATGTGACAAATATATGTCCTTGTTGCCATTAATGTCAGATTTGGACGTCTTCACTCTTCAGAACCCGTGTTGAGCAGCTTCACTGATGTCGCAGTCAGCCAGACAAAAGCCTAAAATATGGCTTGTTCCGGTAAATGTTATCATCACTAGCTTATTATGTAGTCATCTCCAGACGATAGTTTAAGCAGAACCGTAAGCGAGAGAATGGGCATGACGGTTGCCGACTTTATGTCGGCTTTAGTGAGCGAACCCGATACTCGTACCAAACAATCGTCGAAAAGGTTTGTGTGGCCTAGGCACACAAAGCATGAACTCCATGACCCTATGCAAATGGTCTATCGTCATGACCCATCTGACAAAAGCTGGTCTTTGCAATACAAGGCATTAGGGTGTTACGAGTACGTGCTATTGTCTCTCACGCCCATCTTTAGTCGTGGGACTCCAAAACAGACTGAAAATCTTGTGGCTTCTTTGCTCAAAGAAAAGTGTGTCGTGTCCGGTCAACAGTTGAACTCAAGGGCTATTGTCGACCCCGTGAAAGAAAATCGATTCTGCGGTAAACAAACCAGAGAAACAATTACCCCAGCTCAACAAAAAGAGTACGTCTATGATTTGCTATGTAATTGGTTAATTCCTTAAAATCCTTCAAAACTTAAACACACTTATATTTGTTGTGACTGTTCTATTGCTGGACGTTGGTATGACTGTTATCTTTTTTTAAGATTGCGTCAAGCACTGGCGTTGTCGGATAGTGGCGATAGTGATTCAGATCCAACAAAATTCGTTGCACCGAAGATGTCTCCTCAAACCTCGATTAGGCCGACGAGTTTCCAATGCCAAAAGCTGCTGGATAGTGTCGACAAAAGGGTTTCTGGTGTCATTCCCATGGTTTCGCCTCTTCCCGCAGATGCTGTTATGACTAGATCAACGCCCCGAGTTAACGTTTCGAAGTAAGTTATATTCAGTGACAATAATTATTGATGCTGCTTCATTAGCATGCCCTAATATTTCTACCAAGCACCACTTGATTTAGTAACGGTTTACTATAAAATTGGAAATCGAGAGGATAAGCCGGATTCATAGATTCTCGAGAATAATTTAACAGGTGGCGCGCGCAGTACCAATCGTTGGGTTTTATACATAATGATTAAAATTATTCTATTTGAAATTGGACTCTCGCTTTTGTTACGTACATTGTTATGGGGAAATTGTCTGTCGGGGTATAATGTAGAGATTAGCATCACAAAGAATTTATAAAGATGTGCGCCGAGGTCGATTTGTTTCCATAGATTAATTGATCCGGATAATATATACAATATTAGATCATTATTTCTGTTTTTCTTAGACTACATCGAGATACGAATGGGTTTGCCTCGAACAACGCAGACGGTGGTTTAGCAGCTTCAGTAGATTCTACCGTATCCGGTGTTAGGAATTCCGTCAAAATCGAATCGTTGAAGGCCTCCCGAGAGTGCTCGCAGGTTATAAACCAGAATAATTTGTCCTCTTCTACCCTTTCTTCCTCCGAGAAACAGAAAAGAAAAATTGATGCGTTTATGCAACGAGTTTTGTCAGAGGCCGATGCTTTTTGCAAGCCACTTTTACATCTACCCGGCGGTTTTCTCGATGATACAACCATCGACGAAGAAGTAGCGGGTGGTGAACTGGAGAATGTTCCCTCGGGAGACAAGTTTAAAATCAAACAAGATCCGAATCATTATCAACGTCTCGTCCTTAAACGGGTCTCACCCCTCCCCAATATTTACAATTCTGGAGTAGCTACGGATGAACCAAGCCCCCCTCTACCAAAAAAGCCGCGAAAATCTCCAGTCGAAGGTCTGCTGGTAGCTCCTACTCCTCTTCCCCCAAAAGATATCAAACCTACCTTCTCATCTTCGTCCAAACCCACCATCAAGACGCCAGATTCCCCGGCTGCATATGATCCTCCTCTCTCCCAGCCTGTACATATTATTCGCCCTGGCATCAAACCGGGCGTCACAGTAACCCCACAGCAACCTCTGGAATCCCCCCAACCCTCTGTCCATTGCCGTGTTACTCGTGACCCCTGGATAACCCCCTTAAATTCTTCTGCAGAACTCAGATCCCGTATATCAGCGGTAATTACACCAACAATGTGCACCAGTCCCGCAGCACCCTCCGATAAGCTGGCATCTCTTCGTTTCATTCTACGAAGCCTGCGGCTACCATCCGAAGAGACAACTTCCTGTCCAAATTTTCGTGGTATATTACTGGCCCCCGGATCATCATCCAAGAAGTCTAAAAGGCCGATTCCCACCTGCACCGATCGGGGCGTTGAAACCTCTTTGCCAAAGCGAAGTGTAATCGGTGTACAGTGGGAGCCGTGTGATGGTGGTGGTACTGCAAACTCGTATACTCAGGTTTCTCCCCGTATTCGCGTCTCCTCGGTTACCAACACGACTCCCCCTTGGGTTACCACGTCGAAAGCCTCCGCGTGTGTTGGGACGGAGAACACCTTCGGGAAGGATTTATCAATCGAAAAGTGTTCCGTGGACGAGTGTTTGAACAAAATCCTTGAGCATAACCAGGAGATAACAGAACGCGCCGTCGCAAAGTGAGTTGGTCTTTTTCATAATTTCTGTAATCTAGCAACGATCACGCCTATATCATGCAAGCACGGCCACTGTATGTTCTTTTTGATACTATCCGATAGGGGGAAATTAAACTATTTGCAAATCGGATTAAGTTGTCTCTATTTCATTGGAACAACCATGTTTCATAGGTGCGGGTGACACCGTTGTAAGTCTTTGGAAGAACACAGACATGCATATATTCATTCATGCTCGTGTATATAAGTATTTAACTTGGCACGACGAAGCGCTGTATCTGATGCCCCCAGCCAGTCAACATATGAATACTGTTTGTGGATAGTATATATGAGGAGTTTATTTTATTCCTTTGACAGCTGTGAACAGAGCACCGAAGAGCAGGAGCTTACTCGTGCGACTGCTCTCGATGCGGAGGCTTCGCAGTGTTGGTCTCAACTCGTGGCCTACGTCGCGGCTACATCAGGGTCGTCCTCAACTGGCGCTTCCGGTGCCCAGCACCACAAACCCTTTGTTTGCCCATGCAGCACGGAGAATACGCGCCTAACCCACAGTCTCTTCAATCAAACCGACTTCACGACTTACCCGGAACGCGTGTTGGCCTCTACTCGCCACCTCCTGGTTTGGGCTCACATGTCCACATCGGTTGTCGAATCGAAACGCCGATACGACCAAGCCCTCGCGGGACTCGCTAAGACGGCCTCTCGAATGCGGCGAGCCGAGTCCAAACTTATTAGACGCGCTTGGATGGCCATCCAGAGGGGTGGTGGAAGTGGCTCGGGTGGACGTTCCGCTAACACAGGACCCCCTCCCATTTCAGAAGTTGCTCAGTTGGGTGCAGAGGCTAAAAGGTGGTCCGATCTGTGGTATTCTGCACTGGCGAGAGTCAATTCGGTGGTCACGGAGAAGGTTTATCAGCTGTTGGCAGAGAAAGAGCACGCGCTCCGGCTGCGAGTAAGTCCCAATTTGCGTTTGCTTTCGTTGTGGAGCGCCGCGAGGCATTCGCACAAAAAGGCACCGCCGGTGGTATGGGCCGACCTCTGCAGGAATCCTTCTATTTTGGTTCTTGGCCGTAGCGAAGGCCTCCGTTGAGGGTTTTCCGCGTATTTAAAAGCGCGTCAGTTACCTTAATTCACTAGCATTTTCATAACACGCGCGTCACAATAGATTTGGCTATCTTGACCTTATTTGTGTGCATGCGCTTGTTGTGCACATGAATCGGAGGTTTCCCCGTGCCGCGCCCAAGGTTATTTGGTCTGCACTTGAGTGGTTTTGCGCGTTTAGCGAATCGCGCGGTGTGTGCCGACAATCAACAAGTTTCAACGAAACCGACGATAGGATTGACTCGTGTTGAGCAGAATACGCGAGAAATGAATGTATCAACTTGATCCGTTTTTAGTTAATGGACTGTTCAAATCCGTGAAACAGGAACTTGGTGGCTGGGGGTATCGGCCTGAGCCTGTAATCCAGCGACGGTTGGAGGAAACAGGCTGCTGCCTTGTCCGGAATTTAAGTATCCCGTATTTCACCTCTGTACTGGTTAAGTGTTGAATGATGCAGCGACCACGTACACCTCTTGGGGTGTCATTTGGGATGCCACCTGCCAAATTTGACGGAATAACGAGAATGCCGCACGGTTTCTTTTATGTCTAATGTTGAAACGTCTTTAATGCTGACCTTTTTTGTCCTCGTGAGCTTAATTAAGCGACTAAAGTCAACTAAATTCTCGAAGTCCAATCAATCAACTGTGTGCGACTATCTTCTACTAGAGGATATTCGCCGGAAAATTCAATTTGTGGCCTTCCCAATTCTCACCAACAGAGCGAGGTTGCTGAACCCTACACCATCAGGCCAAATGTTCGGAACATGCTGACTAAATCTTCTCTTCGGACTCGATTATACATTACTCGGGGGCAGTAATTGCTAGTTGACTCTCTACTGCGAAGATGGGTCGGTTGTTTGGATATTTATTTTCTGTTTAACAGCGTTTTGTAATCCTACCTCTGTAGGTTGACGAAGACGAGAGTCTTCAGAGGTTTCGCCTCCTCAAGGGTGATGATCACTTTCTTCTCGGCGATTCTCCCCCTGGATCATTGGGCCAAGTCATCTCTCCCAATCCACATCTCCAACACCGAACTTCGACCCCCGCATCTTCCTCCTCGACCAACGACCGCTCCAATGCCACTGACATGCAGCCTTATTCGCAGGGAACAGATTCCTCGAAATCCCTAGACGTGAATGGAGACCCAAGTGAGCGAACCAGCTAGGTTTTTGTGGTTTTAACGTCGTTAGTTACATGGCAATGTATGCCAGCTCGGTTGTTGTGACGTCTCGGACAATGGGAATGCCAAACATTTCTGTCCGATTTTTATTCTTCGAAAAAGGGAATGTAGCAGCAACTAGGGGTCTCGGTGTCATTTGTCTTAGATTCGACGATCATTTTGTCCATTTTATTTTCCAGAATCGGTAATGTGCACACTCCCGCGTACCACACTTGAGCGCCTCCTTAAAGTCTTTCAAATGACCGCTCTCGCACACGAATCCTGGAAGGCCCGATTGGAGTCTGAACAAATTCTTCAAACCGATCCCTTTGTGACATTCGGTTTCTCCTCCTCCCAAAGCCTCCCCGTCTACTCTGCTGCCGCGCCAGCCAAAAATATTGACAGTTTAATTGTGTACATTGACAACGTGATCCAACGCCATCAGCGTCTGGTGGCACTCTTGGCGGCCTGCCCGGGCGTTCAAGCAGTCAACTGTCAAATCAGTCCCCCCTCTTCCGTCAGGCCGAAACCGTTGTCGGTTCTTCCAAAGAAATCGGAGCCGCCACCACCACCACCGCCCACTTCTCCAATGAGACGGAAACGTGCCAAATCCCCTTCATACCCTCCGCCACCTCCCCCGTTTGAGGCCCTCCCCGTGCGGCCCGTAAAGGAGGAAAAAGTCCCCACCAAAAAACACAAACACCGGCCGAAAGACCCGGCTGCCAGTGCTGTCGCTGCCTCTTCCGAAGCCAGTGCTATGGCCAACTCCACTAACCGCCTGCCAAAGATTCCAAAGAAAAAGCCCGTTGTGGTGACAATGGAGGTGAAAGAGGTTTACCGGCAACGCCATGACGAGCATAAACCCCTTAGGGTTTCTCAGGAAGAGCCTTCCAGGTCTTCAAGAAAGGAACGGTCGCGCAGTCGCAGTGTTGCCCCCCATAGACGAGAGGTGAGCGAATCTGATGGCGAGCGCGGACAGTCTTCTCTTCCACGGAATAGGAGGGAACATGGGCATAAGATGCTCCGAGGATGTTCGGTTATGCCCAACTTCAGAGAGGAAGTGAAGTCTCCGCAGGAGCCTCGTTGCAGCGATATTCCTGCCCCGGCTCAACCTTCATATCCATATTTGCTGGATACGCATTCCCCGGCAAAGAACGCCTCCTCCATCGACTCGTACAGTCCAACGCGACCCAGTTTCACCAACGAGGCGATGCATCCGCACCACAGTAGCCAAAGGCACCCGGCGTATATTCCAACTGCTCCAACCTCCATGAGCACAGAGAGGAGGGGTGTACTTCACGAGTTGCCGTCGAGGTCGACGTTGCAGCCCACGTTTTCCTCCAAGTGGCTCGATGGTGGCTCATCAAACAGTCGACGGTAGCGCACAGTCTTTCACAGTCTTTCCTCGTGCGGTCTACGTCGCCGGCAGCAGTGCAAAGGCTTGGCACAACCTTCAGCTATTGTTCCTGTCAAAAAATTAAGCTATTGCGCGTAAAGGTGTTTATATAACTAACTCCCGCCCCCAGAACACTGTACATAGATTACAAGATACATACCTTGACATATTTATAGCTGCGGTGTTGCTCTATTTGTGGATGGGGGCTTGTTGTGTGTGTCTACTTCTTGCTAGAGGATGAACCGGTCTCGTGTATGTCCTGGATTGTGGGGATCGTAAGGTAGGTTACAGCAGACGGAGACCCAGTTCTATTTACAGCGATACAGACTGGAGGGCTTAACGTCCTCTTTGGTGGTACATATTCCCGTGCTTAGCTGTCTGCCGCTCCAAAAGCGCCACCCTGGGCGGCCAAACAAATTGGGCTGAGAGCTCCGTGGGTGGTCGTCGTAGGGCGTGACCAAACCACTGCGGTCGACGGCGTTGTGCCAAATTGGACGGCGTCTTAATTTGACTACTTCCTGCTTTCTTCGACGCACATTGCCCGCGTTTCATAGGCGTAGATTATGATTGGACGGATGGGGGCATGAAATATTGTCCTAAGGCTGATCTCAATTGCGTAACTGGTTCCACGTCTTCCTGGGGTCGTTGACAAAAAGTTTAACTTCGCCAGACTTGTGGAGCCCAGGGATTTGAAGGTTGTTGCCGATTTACCGTTGAGGAAGATGCGCTGGGAGGGGTGTTCCGAAACGCCGAGAAGAGTGCAGTCGACCACATTGAGGTCTCCAGTACGACTGGTTTTGCAAAGTCATTCATTCGACTTAGAACTTACTGTAAGGTAACTGGGGTATCTACGAGTAAAACGATGTCGACTGCGAATTCCAGGGCCACGTGGACTCAGTTCTTATCAGTGGCGGTCCCTTAAACACGAGCTCTCGCTCGGGTAGACGAATCGTATTACTTCAGAAGACTAAATTTCGGCGGCATGCCGTCCTGGGTACAGGGGATGATAATAAAATAGGTTCACTTAAATTCCATTTGGAGCGCAGTTTCGCTTCTGGGGTGGCCTACAGTCGAGAGAGTTTGAGCTCGTAATATAATTTTTGGAACATTCACAATGTTTATCGGATCGCATGTTGTTGGTCCGTCGTATAAAGGGTTTGAATCAAACTAGGGCGCCCAATAACAGTTCTGCGATTTCATATTGATCAGCATGCCTGTCGCTCGTGAATCATTCCGTTATTAAAACAAGCTTCGCAATCGAAGGTTATCATTGCCAATCTATAGGACTTTGCGTGGGAAATTTCCGACCTATTTTTTCTCACACGCACCTATTCACTGTGTCTAGTAGCCATCTTCGAGCCTGCTATTACTCAAGAAATCTCGGGTGGCGCTGGGATGTCTCAATGGAAACATCGTTGAGTCAAGAAATCGCTTTACCAGGATCTGAGTGACCAAGTAAAGTGAAACCAAAGATTTGAGGAGCACACGAGAAAGAGATAAATTGATATCTATAAGCTTGGAAACTGTTATAACGATTTGATACTGCGGCGAGGATTCGATTATCGAATATCAATAGGCGGGAAGTAGAGGGTCTCTACTAAAGCCCCAGTTTTTAAATGGAAAATCCCCATCTGTTTATGAGGGTATATATATAGAGGGTATGCAATTTATGAATGATAAATAATATATTACGAATATATTGGCATTGCAAAACACACGGCAATATGTTGAGTAGCCTTTACATGACACTCGTGTTACTTTTTGGTCTGCTGGTGTCATTGAGTCCAAATTATTCCGAAATGTGATCGAAAATGTTGGCAAAAAAATAATAGTCTTCTGTAAGCTTGCACGCGTGGAACATTTACAATACATCATTTTTTATTCATAAATTGGAGACCCTGTGCTACATATATAATCAATAAACAGATTATAATTTTCCATGCAAAACGTGATTTTAATTTTTTAAACTATCGATTTTGAAAGACCTGGATTAAAATGGGTGTCAGATGACTCTCACTATAATCATCAACAGACGATGGCCAATTTTGTGTAATTATACTGAAATTATTTCGTCGTGTTTTGATTGGTAATCTGTATTTTCTGAATCTCTTCTGATTGGCGCAGATTATTCTTCGATCTGTGGTCCACGCATTACTCATTCACACTTCATTGCTCATTTCTCATTAAGTTCTTCGGCCACGTGAAGCGTTATAGTCGGGCCCTTGACCTCAATCCGATTCGCATGTCCTTCGTCTTCGAGAGAGGGCGTTTCGGGAACGACGGTAACTCATGACACAACGTTCTTGAATTGTTTGGATACTTGATTGTGATTGGTAACTGCGTGGTGACGCTGCAATTTTGTCGAATGGCATCACTGTGGCCAGTTGAACTGCTCGAACCACTGAAAAACGCATCCGAAGACCCCACTGCTGATTACTGGGTATCTCTAAAACCTCGGTTTGGGGCGCTGACCGATGCGGGCGTGCACGTGCGCACGTGCTGAAAATACCGCAATTCACCCGGAGCGGTCAACCTAAATAACACATTTAGCCAACTGAAGCACCCTCATTGTTGACAAAAGGTGCGTTTCAAGCCACAAATCAACAGTGGCGCCGGATCGACCCCAAAAATAAATTCATTTCCCGAATATTCGTATGCTCTGGTTGGTAAACCGTTTCTGCAAGAACGCTATTTGCCGTTTTAATCAGTCAGCATGATAGCGATGTCAGGCATCCAGGACGTCCATAGAAGAACAACCCTTATTTGTCGCTTGTGGCTAGAAAGTGCCATAAAGTTCGAAATTAAGGAGGCGAACTTCACGAAACGTTAAGCGAAATTAGATCGATGGTGATGCATCCGATTTTCCGATTTAGTGTAAAGAATTAGACTTCTGGAGTTTCCCTAAAAATGTGCACGATGGGTTTTGGGGTCGTGCATCAATCCCGCCACCGCTGGTGACGAACGTGGCTCTGTTAAATCGTCTAATTCCGACAGACGTTGAACCTCAAGGGAACCAGGAACGCGTAGGTGCATAATTGAGGTGTCTGCAGCGTCTCGACGAGGAGGTAGTTCCCTGGACGTCATCCTTACCAGGACTCGTCCTACGACTTTCAGGAAGCCGACTAACCCCCTAGTTTGCGCGAGCTGTGCAAACGACGACGTGTCAACGATATACCCAGTTCAAATAAATCACAGACCAAGCCAAATCAGGGTCAAACGCAGAGTGCTTGCAGGTCTGTGAAAAGCGTGATGACTATTTTAAGGTCAGTTGGTGGTGATGACGCGTGTTATTTGTCTGGAGCGGTGGTTAAAGAGACATCGGAAGGTCGGTTTTGATCGTCAAGACCGTCCATGGAAGAAATTGAGTATTTAGTGCCGCAGATGTGCGGCGATTGCTCAAGGGGGGTGACAATTGCTGAACTTGCTACAGTGGTTACGAAGGAGAGGTCAGGGAAAACGCGCACGTACCAGTAACTGGTGAATAAGACATTTTCTGGTTGATTATGTAGACTTTGTGTTGAAGAATGCTGCCTTCGGTGAGGTCAGGTTTGAAAAGTTTAATATTTGGAACTAACACGAGATCAATTCAAAGTGACTGGGAAACCGGCGGCCCCTCCCGAGTAGATGGTCAAACTTGAAAGGAGCATTAACTTTCTTCAGTACGGTCGTGCTGTCACCTTTTAAACGCATTTTACATTGTTTCATACCGAATCTGAAACATGGGCTCATCTGATGGGTTAATTGCACTGCCTCGTCAACAACGGTATTTTACGAGAGTGAAATTTTACAAATTGGCTAATATAACCGAGTTATGATTCCGCCGCTACAACTATTTTTAAATGTTTAATTACGGCCAATCTTTCTGTAAGAACATACTGTGGCAGTCGGGCGTAACTATGGTGTCGTTAAAATAATTGACATTTTACGCTTCAATGTTCAATAAATTGCTTACTTGGTTCATCTCTCTAATAAAAATAAAAAGACCGCTTCCATCTGTTGAATGAAAGCGAAATTTGTATCAATTTAAATAGCAATTTTTAACTAATGTATGTATGTATATATTTTTTTGAAATGCCTTCGTTAATTAAAACTGGTAACCTTGGTTCTGGAAGATTAATCAATAGCCCATTGGAGATTTCCTCGATTTTCGTGTCCAGGAAGTCTTCAACCAGTATTTAGATGACGTTCTAAGGTCTGCCGAGGGATTTGGACGGCGGGGTGACCATTAAAGATGTCGACGTCTTGAAGGGTGCGCTGTCGTTGTTTCTTGTGCAATTGTCTGTCCGGATGGCAGGTAATGAAATTGTATTAAGGTATGAAAATGGCTAACATTGGCCCATTCTATTTTTTCGAGCGGCGTTCTCTTGCTAGAGGATAGACCTGCTTCATGGATGACATTTGCATAAAGATTCTTGGGAACACTTTTTATAGATGGTGGCGTCCCAGCTCCACCCGAGGAAGAGGTGGAAGTGTCTGCTGTAGCACACACCACGAAACCAAACACACAGGGGGGAGGGGGCACCTGGGACTGGATGATAATACAGCAGCCGTTTCAGTCACCCGGCAGTCTCAAAGTCGCCGGATTACAGACTCACGTTGAATGATTGGTACGCCTGACCAGGGAGTCTAGCCCGGTGTCCCTAACGAACAGAGCGAGGATACTATTCATTAACCATCGGGCCATCAATTTGATTAATGGGGTACATGTGATCGATAAAGGGGTTACTGCAGTTTCGCCTGCTGAAATTTGTCCAGCAAATATATTTAAACTGCAGTCGGATCGCGCGGAGCTGAAACTCTCGATACCCGAACACACTGGCCGAGTAGAAAAGGCGCAAGGCCTAGTTTTGTAAACACATAGCAGTTTTCCGCCATCTGACAGCCTCTAAGTCGCCAACGCACTGCACTCCGGTAGTCTTACTTACAGTGACCCTCAATGACCAGCGACATGACCTTCTTCGAGTGTCCACCCACCGTAAACATGGGATACTTTTGCAACCTACCGCTTTTCCTATTTGTCCCATAAGCCAATTCTCTTCTGAGGCGCGAATAAGATTGGACGAAACGTGTGGCAATTCTATCCCCCGAATATTTATCGCTAAACTAGCGACAGTTTCGATGCAAAAAACCGTGTCTTTTAATGCGGCTCAAAACAGCTGTCTGATGAATTTCCCAAAAGCCTTTGGAATCAAGACCGTATAAAAAATGTTTCAATCGGATGTGTTCTTCACGTGCGTTGAAGGTTTTTGAGTAAAAAACCGAGCAATATTCGAAAACACTGATCAGAAGTTTTCCTTACACCCACACATTTATCCGCAAAGTAATTCTCGTAAATCGTCATACTATTTTATGTGTGCATGTTCTATACACATGAGACAAGCGACTTATTTTTATTTTTTTGCAATCGAAAATCAATAGAGAGTGCCGTCTTTTTTAAATGCACCTAGAAGGGGTTGGATTAACTCGGCATTCGTTTAAGGCCACGCGTACACCCTGTGGGTCACATGAGGTGTATGGCACCTGGATTGGCATCACTCTCTTATTGAGATACCGTTTGCGTCATCAGCATGATTGATAGACAGATGAAAACGAGAAAAGCATTTCTGCGAAAATCACGGCACGCGCTCCAACACCTGTGGGTGGCATTGTTCACAAGTTAGGTTTCTAAACACCGTTTTCTCGGGATTGCCGCCCGACACGCAGTCGTTGTCACATTCCCATGTGCCGCCCTTAAAATATGCCCAAGGCCATGGCTTATCGGTTCTGCGCGATCTGATTTCCAAGAAGCCAATTAAGGGATTTTACAACCCAACCCCCAGGCTCCAGTGGACACTTTGGAATTGTTTAGGCCTCTTGATGGACTCTGTTATTGTTGGGGAACCGCTTGGATTCACCAAGAGAACATCTTAATTTTGTTAACATAGTCTATCTTGACAACCGCCCACGCCACCAGACGTACCACCCACATTCTGGACAAGCGACTCATCTCAGGGTTGTTTGCCGTTTAATCCCTTTAAAGTGCGGGCGTTATTCACCGTAAACACCAGTCATCCACAGTTTTTTTATAACACGCCTGTCATGCACTGTATGCTACCCCCTCTAATTCCATTGGCTCACTTAAGCCAACTCACATGTATAAATATTCAAGTAAATCCGCTCTAATAGAGTTTGTACACACCGACAATCTCCCGTCTTCTTCATGTGCCTCCTAGGAACAGTCCTTCGGCTGGGGGTGGGAAATCGGTTACAGTTCGATCAATTGGCGAGGCTCAATTCTTGTCTGACCCCGTTTCGCGTAATGCGACAATTATCCAGCATACAGACCGAGCCTTCAATGGTGTCTACGCTGTGGTATCTCTAAAACCACCGACGACCTCCGCCAACCGAAAATAAGACGCCTTCTGACCCATGTTGGGACTGCGGCATTTGGCACTACCGCAGAGACAACCCCTTCAAGGTTATTCAATGTTCCCGTCTCTCTTGCGCGTGTACAGACGGAATCCACACCGTCCTTCATCTGATAGGGGTAGGCCTGTATGTCCCCCTTTGCCAATGTCATTCCACGATATCAAAAACCGGCCACATGTATAAATATTCAAGTAAATCCGCTCTCATTGAGTTTGTTCACCCAAAAACACTCCCGTCTTCTTCACGTGTCTCCTACGTACAGTCTTCCGGTTTGTGGGGGAAAGCGGTTACAGGCTATAACAGTTTTGTGATTGCAAAATTACAGGGTTCGACTCTTTTTTTGTCTCGTGCGTTGGGGGTATTGAGACCTTAAGCCCCGCTGGATCAAAATGCCGTTTATATCAATTTCCTGGACAGATCACAAATGGCTAAACTGCAGTAACCCCTCATTCGGCCACGCGCGCCCAATTAATGATACCCGGACCCACCAATTTTAACCGGACGCAGACTAGACCCATTTACCTCTGAGCCGGCATCTAACATTGTCGATTATAAATCGGGCTTCCTTGTGCGTGCATGCGACCCTTTGCAGACTTCACGGAGGTTGAAAAACACGCCTCGGTGACCTCTTAATAGAAAACCCCCCGTCTCTTGCCCTCTCTGACACCGTGACAAACTACACAACGCGACATCCTTTTATAATAGCCACCCTGCAAAAGGGACCAAAGTGGACACATCTAGAGTGTCAGGGATGAGTGGCGCGCGTTTTGGATAGGGCTGCCTTTCAATGGCCGCCAATTCCCGTTTGCCAAACTTTATATACTTCATGGGTTAAATTGGCCTTTCTTGCCAATTTACCTTGATGTTACTTCTTTTATTCTTCTTAACTCATTCTGAATTTTCTACGTATAATCGTTACGTCCTGTAACATGTTTGTTTATTGTAAATTTTAATGCTGAAAGTTTTGGTCCTCGTGACCTTAATAAAGCGAATATTATTATTATTATTATTATGATTAAAACGGAGTGAAATTATATTAAGTAAAACGTTTATCTCTAAGTCATCTCCGCCGTCAAGAACATGAAAGCCTACTCCGATCTTTCTTCATTGGAGTTAGCATACGAAGAGGCGCCTATCCTCGCCGATCTAGACTTTGAACGTTTTCGAAAGACAATTATCAGCACGACAGTCGCGACGCAGGGCTCCTACAAGTCACAGCCTGTCGTCTCGCACTACCTTGAGGACTTATTGTGAATTTCCCGGCAAACGGAAACGTCCTCCATTGTTGTCGCAACCGCAATTCAATACGCTCAATGGCCGTGTTCTCGGAGGTGGAATAGCATTCGCCTGATCGTGGCTTGTTTGCATGAAGAAAACACTGGGGGTGGGTGGATGAGCGTTCGCCTAGGTAAATGGGCGTCTCTTAAAGGGGGCTTAAACTGTGTGTGTGTGTGTGTGTGTGTGTGTGTGTGTTCTTTGCCGACATTGGAGGTGGTTGTCTGGGGTTTGGTCGGATATGGATGGTCCAGGTGTGACTGCCATGGGAGTGATGAGTCATAAGCTCAACTATCTACTGAATTTGATGAGCTCTATACATGGGGGTTAGTTTGTACAATTACGAGCAATCCGTCGATGTGGTCCTTCCTGTGCAAGGTCATGACAATTTGTGATCAGACCATCGGCTTAATATAAGTAAAAGCGATTAAAGCACGAGCGAGAAAAGTCTAAAGAGACCGTGTCTCAATGCCTTAAACAAAAAACCAGGATATCAATAGAATTAGACGAATTGAATGAGGCATTAGGGTTGATAGTAATTGTTTAAATGTTGCGACAAACGCTAGTTGAAATGATGTTTCCGAATACGCTGTAACGTCGGCCATTCAAGCACGTAAAACAGTAGAAATGATCTAAAATATGCACGGAATTGTTTGTACGCATAGAGGCGGAGAACCCCATGGAATTAGGAACAGAGTCTGTTATATTTGGTGAGCGCCCAGATACAGGCGATACGCAAAGTCACATCACTAATGTCCAATTTGCAACTTTGTTATGGGTCTATGGGCGCGTGAGGAGATTGCAGAAGTCTAAGTTCATCCAACTAAATTAACGCCGACCGTAATAATTCCAAAGCAACAGAAAGATCAAACAGACGGGCCCCCGTTTTTGTGTGCTGGCGCAGAGCGGAACCACTGGCGATATTTGAAGTGTAAACAAAGAAAATAATCGCTATGCTGTGTGCGCGTGGTATGGAAACAACCTTTTGATGGATGCGATTATGCGTTGCGTAATTCCACATTTTTAATGAAATTATGTGTCCAGTTGACGGCGAACGTGTAGTTTTAAATAATGGTTGTAACGTACTGTGGCACGTAGAGACATACAAGTGACGCTTTTGAAGGGGAAACATTCTGAAATAAGGAATACTGGAATTTCGCTGGGAGGGTTGTGCGGTAAACTAGTGTGAACGGGCACGACCCAGGTTGCCATTATAAGAAGACGTCGCGTCGAATTGAGGGAATACGTAGCATGGCGCATTATAAACATATTGTAGCATGCTGGGACCATCGTAATTCGAAGACTTCGTGGCCCAAAAATCAGAATGGCACGATGGCCAAAGACGAGGGTCGGGAATGAATAATATTGTTTATTATTCAACCAATAGTTAGGGCCCGAACTTGGGCCGAAAACGCCGACAAGGCAATATGCATAGCGCCCGCTGCAGGCGAGTCCTGTCTGGACACACGTGGAGCGTGTCGTTGTAAAAAGTGGGGGCCGGCCAAGTTTCGTCGATATTGTCTTAATTTATCCACGTTAAGGTTACAGCATGCGGTGTGGTGTGCGTTAGCCAATGGGGTGCCAGTATAATGGGTGTCATACGCAGGACTTAAATAAACACATCATTTAAGGTCACTACAGGACCCCGGGGTGTCGTAATGCAACACTGGACGTTGCGTATTGTTGCATAACAAATATGATGTTTTATAATAAGTTGGTATTGGACCACCGAGATACATACAAATCATCCTTTATTGTATATATAGATGAAAACTACTTTCCGAAGAAGCTAATTACCGATGCGAAGGACAGCAGGCGTTTAACTAACTCGTAAATTAGGATATTTATGGTCGAATTTTCTTTGGATAACCCGGTAAGGGTAGTATATCATAGAAGGTATTTTTATGACAAAAATCGTATTTTTAGATAAATTAAGGGCAAACACATCCGTTGGGACTAATAAAGCATCGTCTTGGGTAGGATGTAAACAAACCTGGTCTCCTGGTTTTAAAATAAGGTTGGATTTTACTAGTGTATATGTGAACAGCTTTGCAGTGGAAATTTATTTTGATTTTATAATGCTTTCTTTTTCGTTAATTCATGGTTCAAGATCTTCCATTGGCGTTTATAACAAGACAATGAGTGCTTTTTTGGTCATTCGAAGACTTCGTGGCGCAAAATCAGAAGGGTACGATAGCCAAATATGAGGTTTGGGAATGAATAATGTTGTTTATTATTCAAACAATAGTTAGAGCCGACCTGGGTCAACAACGCCGCCAAAGCGCGATGCCTAGCGTCCGTTGCGGCGAGTACTGTCTGGAAACACGTGGGGCGTGTCTTGGTAATGTGGGGCCGGACCAGGTGTCATCAATGCTGTCTTAAATTATACACGTTAAGATCACAGCATGCGTTGTGGTATTCGGTGGCCAATGGGGTACCAGTAGAATGGATGTCAAGCGTGGTACATAAATAAACAAGTCATTTAAGGTAACTATACGTTTACTGTAAAATGGGTTTGTTATCTTTCATCTTTCTTCAATCAATATACTTTTGACATGAAGGTCGCATTGGATGTTATTCGTGGCGCATTTAGTCAAACGATGTATAACCGGGATAACGGTATAAAATATAACAGATGATATGAATTGATAGTTCTAATCTTAACAGAATTAGGGACATGACACATCCGTAAATTGGGAGTGGTTGGACGTAGAAAGACGAAGTTGCGTTCATATCCGTAATATAAATTTGGAATTCGTCTTGAATTACATCATTTATCACCAAGGTATTTTCATTTAACTCACCTCAATCTTTTAATTCCTCGGTCCGTGGCCGAATATGTTCTACGATAATAATAATAAATGTAGCGGATTTATGGTTAATACAACGATATATGGTGTTCTTGTTCATACAGTAATATTAGATAAACGGTAATGACTTGTATGAGCATATTATTGACGAAATCGCACTATTTTGGGAATGATTTGCTAATATTCGTCTTTTAATACACCATATATTTCCAGGTGTTTAAGCGGTCGTTTCGAAGAAAGTCTTTGGGGAGTAGTCTAATATGACAAGCCAGATTAAGCCTCTGTTAACTCTTAGTTCTATCGAAGCACCACCAAAATATATACAAGTAATCCAATAGTTTAATTTGTTCACAACAAGTCTCATAGAACCTAGAAGACGCTGGAAGATTTGTGAAACACTTGAAGGAAACCGAGCCAGACATAGTAAGCTCAGCGGTAGGATTTTTTTCTTAAAAATAGTGTTCTTTAGGCTAACCGTTCGGGTTCTGATGATGATCGGCGAACTTTACAGGCCGGTCTATTGTACCTGGCACTGACCGAACCAGACCCGCGCCGTTCCCTGTACCAGGATATTGTATTAACGGCTCGTGATAACCTTAATTACGCGTTGTCAGAACTTACGAGGTTGGTTGCTGAGGCATGGCCTAAAATGGGTCTACTTGTTCGTAAAAACCTCTTGTCCCTTCTGTCTGACTTAATAGCCACCCGGGGGGCTAGTGTTGAATTATTGATGGTGCATATATACAGAAGAATGCTTTGTAAGTTGTCGCTGTTAATTAATTTTTATCAAATATTTTCCTCCTGTTCTCCAACAAAATACCAATTGTTATATGTTGTCATTATTTTACGGTTTCTCCGTCGTGTTTCAGGTGGGGATTTATCATCCGGGAATTTATGGCTCATTCAACACATGCTTGATATTGTCATAAAGAATAGGTAAATGTGGTTTCTGCAATTTTTCTTCCGTGAACGTATAATTAATGACATCATTATTATAGGGAATGGTTGGAGGCGCCTGACCGACTCCATTTAATTCTACAGTCGACTGTTTATACCTTCTTGCGTCTTATTCCCGATCACCAGATTACTTCTACGGTACCAACGAAAGTTGAGCCAGGTCTTTCTAGTTCTACCACTCTAACATCCACGCTGGCAGTTCTACGCCAAAAAGAGTCAACTTTCATTGTTGATTTTATCCGAAAGAATGTAAGAATTAATCCGTCAATTTTACATCGAAAATGAACACCGTTATTTCTCGAACATTTTCCCTCGTTTAGTTCGACAAGGTTGCCGCGATTGGTCGGGACTTTATTCGCCTTCTGTTTCCATTGTCGCGCACGGAACCCTTCCAAGAATTGTGGAATGACATTTTTAGCAACATTTCCTCACTCTCTTTTACTATTGAAAGTACGTCAATTGTCAAATCCCCGTTCCCACCGCGATATTGCTATAATGCCCCCGACTAGTGGTTTTCCCAAGCCAGTTAACATAGGTGTATCAAATATCGTATTTCAGATGTTCAAGACATCCTGGTGAATGTGACACATCGCAATATTCTTCAGACGAATATACCCCAGGAGATGGAGGCATGGGTGAAGTGGCTATTCAGGAATGTGTTATGCATTGCGAATTCTCCCGTCCGACGATATGAAGAATTCTTTCACGTAAACAGCATTAGACTTTGCACTTAGTGTGTGTCCATTTTCTGTTATTCTCAATAACTCGCTTTCGTTTTTTTAGAAAAAGTATTTTATGACCCCAGAAAGTCAAAGCATGCGAGTTTGCCTGACAAGGTTCATTGTTGGATGTTTTTACCCTGACAATGAAATGCTGGCCTCCACACTTATTCCACGTTGGAATTTTCTTGCATGGATTCTGGCTCAGTGTACTGTAAGTGAACATAATGCTCTAGGATAGACAACTGTAATTTTAACACACGTTAATAATAGTTAATTGTCCATGTGGTCAATTGCTTAAAAATAGTGTACAGCGGTTGAACCGACAACATGTAATCTCTACCGATCGCCAAACTCTAGGAACTGTCATACTCACCTTCTTTTCCTTATTCATTTTGCCCCCACCAGTGCCCAATCGCCTGCCACCAAATCAAGCTGGTCCTTTTCTTCGATTGGCTCTTCTTCCATCCTGGGGAATGTATCATGAATGTCGGTAAGTGTCTTAATGCTCTACATTATTTGGATTAACGTCTAATTAATTTACAAGAACAATCCCCAAATCCATAGGAGCTTGTGCTAACCGTCTGTTATTGACTGCGTGCGGTTTTTTATATTAATGTTCCACGATTTTCTCCCTGCAGAACCAGCGATGCTTATGGTAGTGAACCACTTATCCGCTCGCTCGATGCCTTTCAGCTTGGCTCTGCTGGACTTTTTGACTAAGGTAAATAAGCTCGTTTGCCTCTACAGCTCTATCTTGTTTTCCTTTTGTGACGTCAAGCATTAGCGTGGCAACGCACTACCTGCATACTCCTGATAGTTGACGTAAGGCTTTGGCTGTATCATGAATCATACTTGTCTTATCGGCAGGAATAAACGCTACATAAATGTTATCGTGGATGAAACTGGCCACACCTCTGTCAATCTAGTGTGAACACGTGATTTGGCAGCATTTTATGTATTTTAGTGTTCCCATATCGGGATGGGTGAATATAACAAAATTAAAATTTCTTTATGCCCTATTATAGACCGTCACCACTTTTCACCCTAATCTTACGGAAAACATTACATCTTCGGTTCGGGCAGGTCTCGAGGCCATGATAAATCTCGGTGTTATTCGGTAAGCATCTTGTGCTGTTTAGGGCCGTCGATTTACTCTATTTCTTATTGTTATTAGCCGATGATTGTTTTTCAGTTCAGCGCGGCAAATTATGATTTCCGTGACGACTGCGCCGTAATTCGCTTTTCACATGTTTCTTGTTACCATTCCCCGCTCATTCTGCCTGGCTTTATTGATGTCTCATGATTTGTGGGAATGATGCTGTGGTTGGTTTTGCTGGCATTTATCGTGTTTCCCTCCTCTAGTTCTCTCTCACATCTCCTCGACATCTTACTGCGCGCGTCACCCGAAATCTATCGTAACTTCACCACGCTGATAGGCCCCTTGGTGGATTCGACTTTGCCTCTACCAGCCGTGCCCACAGTATCCAATCCGTCCACACCGTTTGGCAGCACCAGCGGGGCCTCTGTGGTTGCATCTGCGTTTTCATTGGATGGAGGCCGAGGAGGCAGTGTCGATGGTAATAAAGACCCCCTCCCAACACGCCCCTCTAATTCCAATCCCGCCACCACTGCTAAAAGTGGTAGCTTATCCAGGCAGCATCGACGAGGTTAGCTACCGAGGCCAGGTCAACTGTTTCTCGCCATTTGGTTTATTATTATTATTTTCGTTGTTGCGGAAACGAGCAACGGTGTATACAGCAAGAATTTGCTCTTCTTCTTTCTTAGAAGGCGCGCATGGCTTGCCAAGTTCTGTGCCCACCCCGACTTCCAGCGGCGAAGTTGATCCGCCCCTAGATCCTCGTCTTAGGCGAAACGCGGGGCCTACTATTGCCTCCGTCGTCCCCTCGATTCCCAACGCACAGTGGAATGGTGTCAACGCGATTGGCACTTCGAATTCGCCCCCTGTTCTCGCGAATCGGCCACCCCAACCACACCAGCGGCCCCCTTCACCCCCTGATATGGGCCGTTTCTCTCCCCCACCTATTGTACTCCTGGAGCCTCAACCGCCATCGCCCCCTGAGGCTAAATTGAAGATTTTGATGGGACAGAGACCACCGTCACCCCCAGTGCGCAAGTTGGAGATCCTGCCGAACAATTTCGCGGGTCTTTCATCCCCAGAGTATAGAATTAGTACGAGTACAAGCGGTGACTCTATGCAGCAACGCATCGGTGAGTTATTGCATGGCAAGAGACATGTGATGAGCATGGTGTGGGTTGTTTTATTTAGTTGAATGCATGGATTTAAATTTGACCGAGTACTGGGTCCCTAATATACCCCTAGCTGTGTTCGTCATACTTTGTCCTCCTGTTCTATCCATGCAGACGACCTCCGACGCAAGTTCCAGTCGTATCAAATGCGCTACACTCACAAAATGAAGACGGATGCTGATGTGCCCGCACTGATTGCCCAATTTGACGGCCAGGTTCGAGACGCTCTCGAGAACCTGACGGCTGCCGCCAAGGTTGCTCGTCTCTACCGGGAACCGCATGGATCTGATGAATCCATTGAGGCCTCTCCAATGGCCACCCCTAATTCTTCTGCTGTCGACGACTCTGGTAAGTTACGGAGACAAAGTGAGAGATGCGTTGGGTCGTAAAAAGTGGGTAAACACTTTAAATTAAAGGTTAATTTGATTGGGTTTTGCATTACATCCATTAAGCTTCGGCTGTTCTGCCAGATTTCAAAGGAGAACTGGTTATTGTATTGTTCTTATATATGTTCCTCCAGTCCTGGCCGACATGTCTGAAGCCATGCAGATATTGATCAACTCTGTTCTGGACGACGATCTCTCGGACGATCTCGCCACGGCCGGACGAACTGCGGACATCGTCTGCCACCTCTGTCTTCCTCTATTCGATCCCGCCGATCAGCACCCCCTGGCCACTTCTCTGCCTACCGCTTTGTCCATCTCGCAAGAGTGCGTTTTTGGGCTCTCCTTAAACGTTATGCTTGAGAGCTGGTTGTCAGGAGGTAAATTATCTCATTGGCTCTATTTTATGACCTTAGACAAGTTGAAGCCAGTCTGGCATCGCCCATCTTCGTGCCGCTGCGGTACCTCAGTGAAATGAACCGAACAGACCCGAGACGCGAGGTCCTTCTTCTCCTGTTGACTGAGATGCAGATTCGACAGCCTCGCATCGGTTATCACCTGTTGTATATTCTCACTGTTGGGTTAGTGTTGTTCCTTCCCCCCTCATATCGCAGCGCTCTGGTTTTACGATATTGCGTAGGGCGCAGTGCCAATTGATCATGCTTTTGACTGCAGCCTATTTGAAAAGATTCAAATGAGCTTTCTTTTTCACGTAGCTCTGTAAAAGATGACAAGATGACGGCCTATCGAAACTTTTGCGCCAGCCAGGAAAATCCCAATCTCCTCACCTGTCTATACAGGGATCTGCAGGTAGACCATTTTGGCTCATTTGACAGGTAGATTTACAAGTTCAAACTTCAACGATTCTGTTTATTTTCTCCCCAATCTAGTTGCTTGCTGACGACAACCGATTCCTCTTCTGCTATCTCCTGCCAACCATCTACAGTGTGGTACGTTTACAAATCTAGCAAACTGGCGAACTTTATTTCGTTTATCGCCCCTGCTATACGTAGCCATTCGGTAGGTATTGCGACTGAAAGGCTACATCCCATTGTGGTTATTCACAGAGTTGGTGTCATTCGGTATTTTTGTCTTCTAGTTTGTCAACGATCTATCCAATAACACCGATTTCATCCATCTCATTGTGGACAAAATTGACCCAAGCCAGGCTAACTACTTGGTTTGCGAGATTCTCCGTGGACATCTCAACTTCTTCCATCGACCAAACATCACCGATGTCCTCAGTGAGTTCTCCAGTCTCGCGCGAGTGTGTGTGATGCCTCTGTCGTGCATGGTTAAATGAATCCCTTTTATAGGGGGTGAAATTAGCTTTTGTGGTGTTTGGGGTTTCCTATTTGGATTTTTGACAAAAGCGATCATGTAACCCTGGAATAGTGGCTTGGGTCGGTGTGTGAAAATTCACATTACGCGCTCACGTTCTCACAGCGTCATAAGAGGTATGCAAAATGCAATTTCATCGTTTTTCTTCTAGAGAATACATTAGGCTGTTGATGTTCCACCGAGAAAAAGTAATCGATAAATATAGATTGGTTGATAACAAAATTGCGCTGCGAGTAACAACGGACGAATAGTAACTCCATTTTATTGTTTTTTTACAGAAGCTAGCCTTGAGTGGGATTCCATACAGCAGTTCTTCTTCTGGCAACTAGTTAACGCACACGAACTACCCACAAAAAATTTCCTACCATTGATCTCTCTCATGGACGGCAAAAAACACCCCGAAGCGTGTTCACATCTTCTGTTGCTGCTCCAACTTGAAAAGTACGTCCACCAATACATTTAGATCACCTGTCCAATGACATTTAGTCAGGCAGCGTTCCCACGTTTTTGTGGCCATCATCTCAAGCCTTCTGGTTAATTTTTGCTTTGGCCCCTTCCTTGCAATCTCCGAGACAGCCCATCCGACTATCTTTATTATAAGACAGATGTATCTCCTGCTCAGTGGTAGTCCACAATCAGCGCGGATTACTGAACTCGGTATTCCCAATTACTGACCGGATTTTCCTTGTTTGTGTGTTTGTTTTAGGCCCTCGGCTGACGTCATTCGTCTGCTTCTCTCGCGCTGTGCCTCCGGGCTCTCCGGTAATGCCTCAACGGACGCCGCCGATGATCTCCTTTCGGTTACAGCACTGCATTACTGGGGATGTCCGGGGCGGCAGAACGCCCAGCGATTTGCCGAAATACTCGGCTCCATGGTGACGACGTGCGTCAATGGTCTACGGCAGGATGGAGAAGAGGTCACCACGGGACCTGCTAGCAGTGCAACGTCGACAAAGAAACGGAACGGATTGAAGTGGGTTCGCCTGGATTTGTGTAACAGCAATGCCGCGATTGGTGCAATAAGAAACGACCGCGTATAGTGTTGCTTTATCACCAGTTTCGTAGAACGGTGTATGGTTTTCTGTGTGTGAGTGTGAGTGTGTGCGGATGCGTAGATATCTGTGAGGTGTTGTAGACACCCATTGTGTCACTGACGTCTCCTGTGGGGGAGCAGTTGTGTGCGAAGTTTAGTCATCCGGAAATTGTGTTAGTCGAGTATATCCTCCCCTGTCTTGGTGTTACCATTATTTTTACCGCCACTAACACGTCGGAGTTGTTAATTATTTAGAAGTGGATCCGCCATTTCGGAGCATCTTCCCCTCCTAATCTCCATTTTGGCACATCTGGATTGCATGAGACGCAAGTGCAAAAACATTGCCAGTAAGTGGTCGTATTGCCTTTGTGGCTTTGCTGTTATTGTCATGTCACCCTTCACCTTTGCCCCAAAGACCGGATAACCCGGGTGTTTCCTTCCACCCCCTGTTCTGCATTTATAGACAAGAAGGCCGGGCTATGTCGGGGTAGGCCACTAATTTCATACACAGTAATGTTTAACCACCACTGCAGTCCTTCTCACCTCCACCTACTTCTTATTTTGTGTTCGATTAACACGCTTCTAAAAACCACCCGCTCGCTTTGTTCGCCTGTGCTTCTCACTTCTGCACGCCCGCTTTTTGGTCCAATCGCAGTAAAATGAACAATTGGCTGGACGATTGAGGGAAAATGGGCGTCCTTGTCGGCATAATGCCATCTCTGGCGCGTTTGTCTCGTGTGGTTTTTGTTCCGTTAATCGTTTTTTTCTGGTTGTATTGCGTAGTTCGAATTTGGGTAGAATTTAAATCTTTCAACGCATACTCGCTGTATCAAGCCCACAGACAAGCGTTATTTGCGTCTGCTATAGGTTTAGGTTGTTTCTCCAACTTCGGTTCAGTTGAATCAGTCTTATCTATTCTACCTTGTGATTGCCATTGTGTTCCTCCGTTATTTTAGTGCTCGAAGCGACTGAATTGCAAACGGCTCTTCAGCAGGTCATCCATGCGACGGGTGTGCCACCGCGCATCAAAGATCGATTTGCAGAACTCCTTAGCCTCGTTGAGGACGATGCCGGTGCCCTGGAGACATCATTGAGGTCGGGCGGCTTGTCCAGAGGTGGTAACCGGCACTCGGAAACTGCAAGTGAACTCCCGACAGCTGGCAGCGCTGGTGGAAATGGTGGAAGTGGCTCCTCAAAAGGGGGCCACAGTTTGAGGAATTTGGACTCCCGGCGAGCTGCGGAGGTAACCATGCAATTTTTATCAGCAGTGGCAGTGGATGGGAATTCCCCGTAAAGTTAGATTTATGATATGCATCCGAAATTTGGCGCAATTTTATAAAAATAAGAATGGTAATTGTTTTACAGATAATACATGTAATAGACACTGCCTTGCAACCATTTAAAATGTTTTATGAATGATCGTAGGTTGAGCGTCGTCGATCGACCACTGCTGGTGGTATGTCGTCCTCGAAGAAGACACAATTGGACTCCGATATGCTTAGCGACACCGATGAAAGTGATGCTGGCGATGATAGTGTTCTTGCCATTGATGACAATTCCCCTTCTGTCGTCCCTATTCCCGATGCCTCCTCTTCGACCTCTTCTGATACAGAGAGTGACGAATCCGATATGGAGGGAAAGAAGCGACGTGGACGAGGTCGTTTACTCGTATCCAAACGCGTCTCCACCAAGAGGATTTCCGCCTCGAGCAGCGTTTCAAAGGCAACGCCACCACCGAAACGAAAGGCAGCGTCTACGATCCTCCCTGATTCAGACGACGACAGTTCGAGTGAACTAGGAGGTGATACTGGTGATGACGATAAGCCAATATCTGAGATTTTGCCGCCGAAACGACGGAAAATGGTGTCTAGACGACTCTTAGATGATTGATCTGTGTAAAGAACGAACTTACCAATTTGTACAGTGTATTGGTGTGTACCGTTGCCTGCAGTCGAACGGCCGGTTTGTATTAATTTCAGATCCCCTTACCGTACTTCCCGTCCAGCCACAACATGCGTATGCATGCTCAGATTTTATTTGGAAAAAATAAAATTGTGTAATTTACGGGTCTCCATTACTTTGAGGATGATAAAAGCGGCGTTACCCAAATTAGTGTCGTATTATATGGACAAAGATGCGTTATCTCCCGACCTGTCTTCAGAAAATTATGGATTATTTGCCAAGTGTAATACACGACCTTGGCCCAGCGACTGTTTATATCCGTGTTTTCAGTTATCGACTCGAATAATTTCAACGCTTTTATAAGGGGGTTGCACAAGGATTTGTAGCAGTTTTTGGAATACCGGTATTCTTTAAAAACTTTTGCCCAATTCCCCATCTGTACAAGTGTATTGCTCGTTTCATAAATTGCGATAACAAAATGAGTGTCCTCTCGAAAATCCGAGATAGTAGATATTCTTTCGCAGCGATCACAGAATTAAATTTGCCAACCAGCCTTAACAAAAAACTCCTAGCTCTCACTCAACAAATCTGTTTTGTGTTCGGCCTATGTAAGGAATAGTTAAATTTACACCCTAAGCCTATCTTGTATTTAAACCCACATGGACAATGCACAATTTCATGTCTGAATTAAATTTTAAATCGATTTTCTGCACTTTTTAAAATTGTTTTTATGTTTAATTTGTTTCTTCATCCAAAGACGGACACGATTATATGATCACATCAAAATAAGTTGCGTGCATCGTTGTTTAAATTAGCAATGTATCGCCGCCCCTTTCCTAACCTTTGTCGCCCAATAGACTTACAGGATAGCTGCCTCGTTTCGGCTTTTATCGTTTTTTTAATTTTTTCATTCATTGGGAGATACCTATATACGGTTAATTCAAGAATTTCCCATATCAAATTTGATCTTGCGTTTCGGCAATATTTATTAATTACTGTAGTACTGATATCCACACAATCGTCCCACTACACCTCTGGCTGATGCTGCACCCACACACTGGATTTTCTAGTCAAACTCCCAATTCGAGTGGCCGTGAAGTCGGAGGTCGAATAATTCATAGACCCATTCCAGTTGCAGCATTTTCATCACACGTAATTGGTGGAATCCAACAGTCTTACAACATGCCTCCTAAATTGTTTGGTCAAATTGACAATACATCAATCGGCCACTGGTTTCATGGAAGTATAAGCAGAGAGGACACGGAATGCCTTCTGAAACAAAGTGGAATAAGCGGAACCTTCCTTATTCGCTATAGTACATCAACACAGAAATATGTACTCAGTGTTATTCATGACCAACAATTATATCATTATCCGATCGAAGAACTATTGGATGGTTTTTACCAGGCATGTAACCGATCTATGTTCTGCATTTCGCTTATCTATATTCACATTTGTATATTTTTCATCTCACGTTTGTTCATTGCCCTCCACTCATGAATCGGTGTAATTACTCTTCGTTTTCGCATTATAGCGTTAAGCTCTTTCCTTGCAACCAACGAAACTGGTATAAGACTGTCATTATTTATCCTTAGGTCAATGGCACAAATGCCAAGTACCTGGGAATCGATCTTCTGGTGTCTGAGTTCCGAAGGGCCAACAATTGTATTATTTGCTCCCTGGGCAAGCCTGTCGTCGGGACCAAACCACCACCGCACATAACTGTCTATGGCACTACAAACGAGTTACATCATGCCGTCCGCAAAGGTAATCTCAAGGTGAGTCTCCATTCCTTTGTTTATGTATGGAGTCCGCATAGTCTGTGGAATATTTATAAGTACATTATGCAGGTGCTAAATAGGGTTTTTTTTATTCTGCCCATTCAAAGCACTCCGCTTTTTTCATGGTAATAAGGACATAAAACCGATGAAACTTTAATCAAGCTGATAAAATTGCAACACCACCCTAGGAAATTTTTTTTATTTTGTAAAATTAGCATTCTCGGGCATTCTACGTTTTGGGAATAGCGTTCTGTGCAAAGAAATGGTTATGAATAAGCGGAATTATGTTTTACGTCTCGACACATATTCGTTCTTTGCAGGGTGTACGCGATCTCCTGAGTCGAGTGGCCTCTACAAACGTCAGTCTTAGTGAGTACGTCAACGAGAAGTCCGCGGACAGTGGTGCTACTCCACTCATTGAAGCTGCAAAAACCGGATCAAACGACATTGTTCGTGTAAGTGTTGGACTGCCTAGATTCCTCTCTAATGTGACAGAACGGACACTACCTAAAAGGTATTTTCGAACATGTCATTTAGGAGAATACGGGGAGGCTGTCTAGCAATTTCGTTGGTCAGGGTCGTTTGGGGTTTAAAAAACGAGGAAATCAGCCAGCAAAGAGAGAAAACCTTCCCGGAGATGGCAGCGCGTCTTCGTATTATACCAAACCTCCTTTTTAATAGATTGTCGATATTCCAGTTTCGGCGCATAGTTTAGTCGATTCCATGTACTTGAATCGAGTATACTAAAATTTCTAGAAAGCGGCGTTGCTAACCATGATCTTGTTATATTCTCGGGCTTTTGGGATCGGAAAACCTGCGTAAAATTAGTTTATTTGTGCCCCAACTTAAATAAAACATCACCGCTGCGTATTAGCTGTGTTTTTGCCGCTCATTAGATGCAAAACCAGCGCATTTCGATATGTGTAGTGGTTCTATAACTCCGCGTATAGAACTACCTTGAGCGCTCTCTTATGTGCACCCCCCACCCCAGTTTCGTAAAACGTCGAGACAATTCCAATAAGCCAACCAGCTTTCTCTTGTGTACTATCTTTATCTCCATCGGCTTCCGCTCTACTGTTTATGTCTGTTCAGAGTATATCACCGAATATTGTTTTGATGTCTCCATCAAAATCCCCCGAGTATTAGTATTAGAGAGTCGACATTCCAGAGTCCTATCCAACGAATTAGCCAGACCAGCTAGTCCTGGAGCATATGAAAACATCAGGCGGTTCTTCCGAACAGAGGGAGAGCGTATTTTTCGTGAAATCAATCTTGTAAATCAGGTGCCCACCGCACACCAAGAGGGTAGTGTTGGGGGGTGGGAGGGTTAGGTCTGCGAAACGAGTTGTGGGGCGGAAACCGGTGGCATCGTCCGGGATTCAACCATATCGAGCTCCACGTGTGACCCCGGTGTGTTGGATGATGCAGCGGCGACCATTTCGACCACCTCTTTGGGAGACACTGCAGGGGACTCCGCCACCTGTACAGATTATTCCTGAACCAAAAAGAGGGCTAGTTAACCCCATATCCCTGGCTTGTGGCGTTTTAACAACTGGCGACTATGTCTACCCTAATCACTCAGCAGGGAGGACGACGCACGCCTACCAACCAACCTACCTACCTAAAACAAGACCAATTTGGTGTCTTCGTGCCAATCTCGCGGTCTTTTGCATGCTGACATTTCATCCGGCATTACCCACAAGTCGAGGTGTGGTATTTCGGTGGCGGCCGTGCTTTTTCTTGGGCGGGGGCTCGGTTGCACGTCGGTCCGCGCGCGCGGGCGTATCGCTGTCCGCCCGGCGATAGAATTTCGCGTGAGCTCGATCACCCATCGTTTACTAACTAACAATGCCTACGCATGCAGTCACAGAAACTGTCTTCAATCATTTGGGGCTTTTCTGTTCTCTTACTTGATGTCGTGATTCGCCTGACGCGGTTTCTATGAAGTGTCTCGTCAATGCGGTGTAACGATGACGCCCCCGCCCAGCCACGCGGAGTTTCATCGGGGGGGGGCACCTCTGGCCTTTCCACTATCGAGTGCGTCCCGCAATGTGGTGATGGGTAACGGTCAGGTCATGCCACCACCTTTAAAAATAACCCCAAGAATCCTCCTGGCAATGCCCACTCGAGCCGGTTTATACTCGAGTAGGAAAGAAACGCACAAATGTAATCTTTTACGTCCTCCACGGTATCGGGGATTCTGGCGATGGATCTGAATCACCTTGAAATAGAATGATTTTGTCGTGGATATCCTCCTCCCCGTCTGCCGATATCTGCCTGCGCGCGAGACTAACCAGCACTGGCCACCCCGGGTCCCTCCGAGGACGCTGTCTGCCTGCAGACGTATTCCCGAGAAACTTCCTAGCGACCCCGATGAGGCCGGTTTATTCTCTAGCCAATTTGAATACAATCAAGGGGTTGAATCGAATGGTTTCTCGTCTCGGATCGATAGACCGGTTGGTGTGGCACCCTCCATCATACACCAATCTCGTCTAGTCTAGTCTTCTCAGTATATTTTACACCTCGCTAGGTTGATAGTAATGTAGGAATCCATTCTCCTTCATACACGTCGTCCATTATGGAGCATGTATGACTGATTTCAGTGGGCACTGTGTGTCACTGCGCTTACCCTGTGCTTCAACCCTCAAATTGGGTCGTTGTAATAATGGTGATTGTTGCTCCGTTTTATGGACGACTGTGAGAAAAAACGAACCCTCGAGGATGCATTTTCTTAGCTGGCCTCCTAGGTTTCAACACAACGACTGTCGCATTATTGACATATCTATTAAACCATCTTTTAGTTGGAACCCTAAAACGTGAGTTGTTCTGCTAGTTTAACTCGAGCGTTTGCCGTTCTATCCTAGTGTTAACCCGTATTGCATTTGGTACACACAACCCCATTAACATCGTTTTACCCCCACCCCCCCCGATATACCTCGGTCTCATCGTTTTGATTTATTACATCGTTTATTCCTACCCCGGCAGACTGTTGGCCCCGTTCCCCACTCCTCCTCCTCCTAATCCCCTAGCTATCGTCTCGATGACAATTATTCGATTGTCGCTGTGAATCTAAAAATAAGCGAATTTAGGATTAACTTGCTTCGGGTGTTTAAACGCGACTATGGTCTCTCTTCCCACTCCCCTGTAGACCGTTTGTGTTTCGCTTGTTTTTCGCTTGTATTTTTGTCGTGTACGCGACCGCCAACGTACGTCTGGCGACATTCGTGAGGCATTTGGGGAGAGGCTCATACGAGCCTCCTGGGGGTACAGCGAATCCGCGGTTTGTCTGGTGATGCGAATCACACAAGGCAGCAACACCCAAATGCAATGCCGTTTCACACTCCGGTTTCTGGGTGGATTTGCCGCACCTCCGATTCCAGGTCTCTTGAGAGGCCCATCTTTCCGTTCAACTGCCCGTCGGTCTCCGAGAAGCCAGAGCGACACCCTTACTGGCGTATCGGCTACTGGATGCTGAATTCTTGGGAGCGTTCAACAGAACCCCATCACGCATGTGTCGGCCAAATGCAGATTGGGTTTCAGTTTTGCAACAGACTAATAATGGCGATAAAAGTTTCCTCTGTTCGTATAAGGCGATTAGTTGACCATCCAAACTGCTCTACGAGTCACTAGTTGACGAATTCCGAGTTTGTGTAACTGTGATTGGATGGGTTCGTACTATAGCAAATGAATTGAAGAATGTCTCGAAGACGTTTGAATCTGTTCCAAGTGTCACTGCCAGCTTGTCTATACGTGCAACTTTCACTAGCTAGCCTTCATCCAGTGCTAAAGTGGTAAGCTAGGATTGCGTTTCTGCAGCCTGTTGTGTCGGAGCGCTTTGGACGGATGCCTTCTCTGCGTGAGTGAACACCATCCACAAGGCGCACACCCCTCGCCTCTTGAATCTTCTTCTATTCGTTGCGCACCAATACCACCGGGTCCAGAGAAGGGTGGGGGTCGTTTATGACCGCCCAGTTCAACTAAAACGTTCCACCACACTCCCCCGCGTGGTTGTAGACCAAATGAAGTAGTTGGTCCTGTTTTGGGTCTTTGGCCAATTTGATGTCGACCGGGTGTGGTGGCGGACACCGGGTGCTGCATCATCGGGGATTCAACGAGTCCGAGTTCCACTTGTGGTCCACGTGGGTTGATCAAATGTTGGGCGATACAGCAGCGGCCACTTCAGCCTCCTCCTCCTCGGGTTGCGCTGCAGCAGCGGACGCCAGCAGTCTTGATGGAGGTCGACTCAACCGAAATGTCATTCAGTCAGCAAATAATGTTGGGGGGTGGGGTGGCGGGCAATATGAGCCGAGGGACCTAACGGTTTTCTTCCACGTGCGCGCAGTTACTGCTGGACAAGGGGGCCCAGGTGAACCTGCGCGACTGCGGCGGCTTCACGGCGCTCCACCGGGCGTGCCAGAAGTCCTTCGCCCACGTGGCCGAGACCCTGTTGCGCGGGGGCCACGCCAACCCCCAGATCAAGTGCCCCTTCTCGGGCAACACGGCACTCCACGAGGCCGCGATGCTGGGCCACGCCGACTGCGTCAACTGCCTCCTCGAGTTCCATGCCGCCCCTTGGGCTCGCAACTCCGAACTCGAGATGCCCTTCGAGCTGGCGCTGCGGTATGGATTCGCGGAGTTGGCCAATGCCCTCGCCGGCTACCAACCAGCGCCTGCTTTGACCTCCCAGGTAGGCATTGAGTTGACCTGCCAGGGCGTAACCTCTACTCCCTAGACTCTCACTAGGACTCTTCGTGGAATTTGTTTTAATTTTAACTGCGCGTTCATCGTCAAGTAAGAGATGGCCGCCTGATGCAACGACGACGGTGACATCGTCTCCTCGTATGTATGGGGGTCCTCGACTCAACCTTCGCGTGAGGAGCCATTGAGTCTGGAAGAGACTCTACCCAATTATTAATCAAATCAATCGCTTTGAGGATAAAGCGGCATAATGGGTGTTGCCCTTAAGGTTCTCGGGGATATTATCTCGAAGTATTCCTCAAATCAGGATTTGACAGTTGCGCGAGACCATCGATTGGCGGAACCTGTAGGCCACTCGACCCTTAATTTATTAAAAAATTGACGCTTTCTGTCTACCTCATCGTCACAATTAGTTCGCCTGCCTACCCGTCCCCGATTAAGGGTGAAATTAGTCGATCGCACGACGACCGGGTCCTGTACTGCGTTTTTTTATTGTCCCCATCGTTATCATCGTGACCGCCATCGCCCACTGACCATATGTGTGCCTGTCTGTCTATCTAGACGGACTGGTTCCACCCGTCGCTGTCGAAGGGCGAGACGGAGCGCATCTTCACCTCCTCCTTCTCAGCTGCTCTTCAGGACGGCGCCTTCCTGGTGCGTCGATCCTCCCAATCGGAGAGGAAATTCGTCCTCGTTCTCTACTTCCAGAGACAGAGCCTCAAGTACCAGATCGAGGTCGTCGACTTCTCCTTTCACCTGGATACCAAGGAGGCCTTCTTTATCGACAAGGTATGTTGATGTTGTTGTTTTAAAGAATCTCGGCGTCAGTTGTAATTGCTCTCTTCGTGGACTCGTCCCACCTAGATTGAGATCACGACCTCGGCTCATCATCTAGTGGGAGATGGTGCACATCTTTGTGATCATCGTTGCCCCATTTTCGATTCACCCATATCGGATGACCTCCACTGCACCCAAGTTGGGGTCAATAAATCACGTCTGTCTGTATCAGATGGTGTAGTGGTTCGAATCGTCGCTCTTTTTTCGGGGGACCCGGGTTCGATTCCCAGGCCAGGCCAACTCTGGTTGATCTTCCAATTGGGTGCTTCCGCTCGGGTTGTCTGTCAGTGTTGCGCGTGTTGGTCTTTCTTGGTTGTTGAATACGCCCAGTGTGCGAGTTGACAAATATTCCGGTATTCAGCCGACCAGTTTTTTTTTAAACAAAAAACTCCCCCCTCTGGCCATTTCGAACGGCTCCTCTCCCACCCCCACCCTCGTTTTATCTGCCCACCCCCCCTCCATTCGCGTACAAACAAAGGCGGTCGCTCTAATCCCAGCTTCACGCCCAATGGCCGCGTTGGTGTGTTTTGATGCGGCGCCGCTTCACTCAATGGCCCTACAAATATAATATCCCAGGCGTTGAGTCATCTTTAGGAACTGATGACCTGGATTCTACCAGAGGTTTTCCCCAAACCCCTGTCATAGCCTGGCATGAGGGAGGATATCGCTACGGGGCGGCTGATCTGCTGTGGGTGCGAAGGGGTGGAGAAAGTGAGTTGCCTCACTCTTAATGCTCAGAGGGTCGTCAACACCGTCGGGTAGAACTCCGTACCATCGAAAGCTAGAAAGGCAGGATTGCCGCCGCCTATTGGTCAATCCACGAAACAGTCTCATCCTTAAGCTGGAGATGGGCGCCCAAAAAAACCGTGGGGACTTCGTAGAAAGGCGATAATTTTAGGACAATGGTGCCATCCAATAGTGCCCTTAGTTACCCTTCCGATACAGGCTACAATTTGTATCTTTTGGGGGCAGACGCGAATGTGTCGGGTGCTGGTGCTTCACATATATCGACGCCGTGGGAAGCGAGTGTTGTCAAACACCAACAATTGAGACCTTTGGGGGGAGGGTGCAAGCGAGCTGTTCTTATACGTGCCGTCGTTGCACATGAATGGGTCTTATCCGGTGTGGGTGGTTACGAGTCGGACGGACGACGCAAATGCCAGTCTGCAGACGCCCCCCCCCAGCCGGTCCCTGACAATGGGTGATGATTGGTTTAGGAATTTCTTCGTTGCTACTATCTCCCAATGAGTCACCACATATTGCGGATGCGTCAATTGTCGTTTGACGTTATTAGACTGCTCAGTCCTTTTTTCTTTGACACCCCTAAGCCGCTCCACTTGGCCCATTAAAAGCCTGTGCAGGGTGGATGCTGATTTTCGTGTTCGTCTTTCATCTTGCTTTCCGATCGGCTGTTGCAACAGACCGTGGATAAATCGTTTCCGGCTAAAACGCGACTTTAAGGTTCGCCTACCGAACGGCATTTTCGGCAAATCGACTTCGAGTTTGATTCATTCATCGATTGTGGCTGTTTTTATTTGATTTTGGAATTAACGGTAGGCGGCATACTAGGCGTTTTTTGGCCGGTTGTTTCAGCTGTTTGTTCCTTTCGCCCAGATCTGCACATGGTTTACTAAACACGGCTATTTCTCGACTTATAATAAAGTATGCACCTATGCTTTAGCGTGACTTCTCTATTTGAGACTATTTGATTGGTCGATATCATTTGTGATTCAGCACGTAATCATCCCACTCGCCTGGTGTCCATTGATTGGCCATTGTTTGTTGTTGCCGCCAAATTAACTGACACATTTGTATGCTTAATAAATTCAACTCTGAATAAATAATAATATTTTTATTCCGTATAAAATGTACAGCTGATGCCATTTTGTTTTAAATTGCATCACTGTCGCCGAAGTTCGCGAAGGGTGTCCGCAACTCGACTTATCATTGCATATGGAATGACGAATGGCATCTTTTAATTGTTCGATACTGATCCTCTACGGCTGAAGTTGGTCACCCACAATAAAGTAGTGTTTCGAGCCGTTACGCGATAATGTAAACCCAACCCAAAGTCCTCACAGAATTATATTTACGTTGCAGTTACCGACTTGCTCTTTTTTTTCATTGAATACGCGATGCTGGTCTGTCCAATCTGTCTGGCGTGTAACCTGAACCGAAATAAAACAACATGACATTGTTTTTGGATTTGAAAATAAAATCACATATTCTTTCGTTATTTATGCTTATTTGCTTTTCGTAAGCACCCAAATGTGTCACTTAATTTTGCCCCAGGCCTTATTCTTGTTATGATTATATTTTCCTACAGGCGTTGAGGCATCTCCGGATGCTTTTGTCAGCTTCACCTAAACGCTGTGATAACACTGTGATAAACGTTGCTGTGGCGCCATCTTGATTACCAGTTTCGCGTCGAATTCGTAGCACTCACGCGACTTTGTTTTTATTGATCACTCTGGCCCTTTATGGTCTCTCTCTCTCTCTCTCTCTCTCTCTCTCTCTCTCTCTCTCTCTCTCTCTCTCTCTCTCTCTGGAAGTTCCTTATTTCGGCTGTTCAGACGGGGTTGGATGGTGATTGGCTGAGTATGTATGTATGTGCGATCTATCTCCCCTTACAGAGTGCGGCCACGATCGGCCAACTCACCTCGCGCCGTCGTCTGTTGTGATGTCTAATCCGCCTTCTTTCTATGAATAAATGTCGTTTTTAATCCAACACATCCGAAGGGTATTTAGCTGGATGTATTCGAGGTGCATGAAAAACACCTTTAGCTGACCCGTTGTTCAAGATTACGTTACTACTCCTAGCAGAGCAAGGCATTCTTTCATTGTCTCTTCTTCTTCTTCTTCTTCTTCTTCTTCTTCTTCGATAGACACCCAACCGGATTGGAAGAAACTGTTCCACCCATGTCCTGTGTCCCTAATTGCCTCTTTTAGGTCTTCCCTGTTTTATTTCAATGAATTCGGGAACTGGGTAAACAAACTCCAGATGAGTGGGTTGGTTACGCGGTGATCTGGCGGACGCGGGCGGTTGAATAATAAATAAAACAGAGAGTCAAATAAAACCCGCCATTAAAAAATCCCGTCACCCAGTCGGCGCACGTACGCGTTCCGATACTTCTTGTGTTGACGTTTAGGATGTCGTTTTTTCGCCGTTGTGTTGCACTGGATCGTAGGAAACCAGTTATTTACGCCCAACTAAGTACGAATGCCGGCGGTTGACACGGCGGTGTTTCTTTTCCACCCACACACACGAGGCTGGGCGCTTGCCATCACCATGGTGTCACCCACGTATTTCTAGGGAAATCTAGGGTGTTATATCCCGTTTAGCAGTAGGCCCATAGACCGGAAGAAAACATTGAAGAGAGATAAACGCCGGAGGAGTTGAGGTATGAGTCACTCAATCGATTGGATTGGGACACGACATGGTGTTGACAGAGGGGAGTGGGACAAGCGACGTGGTGACTGCAGGACGTTACAGGAATTAACGAAGGGATCTAATTCAATGAGTTTTCTTGGGAAAAAACGGCTCTCGAACAGAAGGCAACCGGTCGCGCCCTGAATAAGTGTGGAGGTTTAATTCACCATCAACCATGCCAATTTTATGAACTCGCTTGCCTTTCCCCCACCCGAGACCTCACGTCTACCTTCTGTCCCCAACAGGGCCCCTTTCACCTGTCTCTGGAGCACTTCATCGAGCACTACAGTCGCTTCGCCGACGGCATCCCAACCCGACTGCGGTATGCCGTGTCGCCTGCCCGTCGAGTCCTCAACATTGAGCGCCTTCTGAACCCCCCTGCGGTGACACCCAACGCCTCTCCTGTGACTCCCGGTGGTCGTGAATTCGTCAAGGTCGCCGGCGGCCGAGTTAATGACGCGTGGGCCCAAGGCGGGGCTCCCTTGGTGATGCAGGGCGGACAGGCTGTGATTGGTGGAAATAATCGTCAGAAGTCGCAGATGGCGGTGAGCCAACTCCCCCTACTCCCCATCTTTCCCGTTTGTTGACAGCCTGGCTTTGGGGTTTAGCGATGGCGTCGCCAGTGTTTTAGTCGCTTAATTCGACTCTGCACACGCGCTCTCCCGGTGGAATCGCGTGTGCAGAGACTTAGCGAGAGATGGGGGGGGGGTCAAAACCTGGCCCGAGAGCGCGAAAGCGTGCGTGTGTTTTAAGTTTCTGTCATCATATAAGAAGGTTGGAGAGATGCTGGGAAGTGGGGTTGTTGCTCCTCTCGTAGACTATCCCGTCTCCTTTCTACGAGAGGATTAAACGGCTGCTTTATTAATGCCACCAACTGTGGCCGCCCATGCGCGGTGATCAGAGGCAGCCATGTCGGAGCAGACTGTTTTTCATTTGTGGCTCCATCTGCGCACTCCCACGAGTTTCGTGTCGGCTTGGATCGTACCTGCCCACGTTTTTAGTTGCACGCTGCTTCGGCAGCGCTAACCTCGGCAAGGTGTCGACGAGAGGGGCCGCGTTGAGAGGTCCAGTGTTCGAAGGCAGCGTTGGAGACGAGACGCGGATTGATCGCGACGCCTGCAGTTATTTTCGCCGGCATGTGACGCAGAACTGCGGACAGGCCTGTCAGCGTTGCCATCTACGCAGCCACATACACAACCAGTGATCAACACCCCAGGTGTCACAGATTTGATGACACCTTAAAATTTGCCTCCCAATACTTTCTCAGCATTGATAAAACCGATGTTGACCCTAGAGTAGGGATCAAGGCGGAGTTTTTTTTCGTGCGATCATTCGTCTTACACACTTCACCGCCTTGTACCACGTACACCCCACCATAATCAGTTGCGTTCAATCCATAATTCACACGAACCCCCCTCTCTCCAACTTCGACATGCGACAAAATGGTTGCTGCGTGGCCGATCAACTGCTGCGTGTCTATCCTCGTTCCAGGTGCCGCACCGGTATCCCCTAACTAGGCTAGGACTGTGACAGCTCTCACATTTAAGAGAGTCGCCAAACATTCTGGCTATTCCCTTTGTTATTTCTGTGACACCATCGTGACCGGCAGAACGAACTTCTTGCTCACAAAAACCGGCAACACCGTCATCGTTCCTCGTCTACTTGGCAAACGGGCTAATTTTCCTCAGAACTCCGCTCTACCAAACAGACAACACCCTAATCTGGAACCGGTGCACACAGACACACTTACCACACATGAACCTCGCCAGTACAGTTAAACAAAGTGCATGTCTGATTTATACGTGCCCACGGAAGTCAGTGTTTTAGGAGTTTTCATGTTTTGTGTTTTTGGGTAATGATTCCGATGCACACGGCTATTAGAGCCTTTCATGAAAACATGTTTCTCGAGGAGTCCGCTTGTCGTGGGCAGGCGTAGTAGATTTTTTTGAAGTGGTGACTTTCACCTCTTCGTGTGGCACGGAGGATAACCCCATCGTGGCGTCTTCTGACTCTGTAGAGGCGCCGTTGGTCAAAAGCACGTCTACCAATCCCCCGTGTGTGTGTGTGTGTGCGTACTTTTGTCTGACGAGAGGTCACGTGTAGAGCCAGTGGTTGCCGGGCTGGTTGTCGCGTCTGCGACTGCCCCCAACGACGTCGTCCTCGGATACAAAAACCAAATAAAAGAGTTTTAGCACTGTAACCCACCAGATGGCAAGGAATAGCGATTAATCTTTATTATCCACACGGGCAACATGCCGTTAGCTGCTGCGGTGGCACGCGCTGTTCCCGTGGTGTTTTGTTAAGGGGGATGGGAAGGGTGGCGATACTGCAAGTTCTCGGAGGCATTCGAGTTCCCTTGAGGGCCAATCGGGGCCCGGTGATCAGAAACCGGGTAATTTTCGAAATAGTATTTGTCACTTAAGTCGTTGGAACTGTTTGCGTACCCGTACAGGCGTTACCCGTGGCGCCAGCATGAGATTGGCCGACCTTGAGCTCATCTTGGTGGCAGTAAGTTGCCAGTCGTGTAATGGGGACAGGATGAGAGCAACGATATTAACGGACATATGAACATCCTTTTAGGAGAAGTCCCATTGGACCAGTTTTTAGCTGTACCGGGAGGGTGGCGAGGGGTATGAGGTTGCCATGGCGTTATCGCCACAAAAGTACCCCAAATTCAACCCGATGAGCGCGTAGGAGCGCGCCAGCCGCGCATTCGACGAGGACGTGATTCGGTGAGCGGCGTGTGTATCGATCAGTGGAATCGTGAGAACCGTTAATCCAACACTAATTTCCCCAAGTGAGCGTGCCTGGAGCTTATAGTACAACGTGTGTGTGCGTGTGTGAATTAAAGACGTGGTGGTTTATCATTCTCTGTGATACAGAGACTTGGAGGCTGTCGGGGGGGGTGGGCCAGGCTGCCGCCCGAGTTCCATGTGGGGCCGCCCCTTGGTTGGAAAAGGCTTTGTATTAAGCAAACGAGGTCCATTAAATGTCTTCGTTCCAAAGGTTGTGGGATTTTCACACCCAGGCCACGCCACAGCACCGTACTCTCCATGATGAGAGCAGATTGAGAAGCAGTATATCGGAGCTGTCCAATCACGAAGACTCCAGGGAATCATGCACAGTCGACGGCGTCTCCGCTTCTACCAGAAATGTCAGCAACACCGTCTCCACCCCACCAGTCACCCGTCCCAGCGTAGGGTAACCTCGGTGATCTCACGAGAACCGGTGTTTCTACTTTGCATGCTCGCTGACTACCTTCCCACTGAGAGTGAATTCAAGGGGCTTCTCACTGTCTCTCTCTCCACATGCCCCGCTCGGTCCCCACCGTAAACGGTTTCCCCTTTTTCTCTCTCTGTGTGTGTGTGCGTACGTGTTTAGAGCAAGCGGAACAGCAGTTCGAGCTCGGGCATGTCGAGCAGCGGAGCAGGCGTCACAGCCACCGGCGGCAACGCCACAGCCTCCCCGGCCGCAGCCTCCGCGGCCCTCGGAAATCCCTCGAGCAACGAGCTCCGACTCATCCCCAGCGACGCCGTCACTCTCCTCTACCGACTGGGAGAAGGCGAATTCGGCGAGGTCTACCGAGGGAAGTTGGACGGAGGGGCGGCCAGCGAAGATGTCGCCGTCAAGGTGGGTCACCAAGGAGGACGCGCCGTCGTTGTTTGGGGCGTTGAATTTGTTGAATTTATTTCTAGGAGACACGAGGACCAGCATTTAAGCATGAAAATGGCCAACATTGGCGCATTCTATTTTTTCGAGCGGCGTTCTCCTGCTAGAGGATAGACCGGCTTCATGGATGAAATGTTCCGGAAGATTCTTGGGAACTTTTGTTTATAGATGACGGCGTCCCAGCACCACCCGCTGCATCACACACCACGAAACCAAACACACAGGGGAGAGGGGGCACCTGGGACTGGATGATAATACAGCAGCCGTTTCAGTCACCCGGCAGTCTCAAAGTCGCCGGATTACAGACTCACGTCGGTACGCCTGACCTGGGAGTCGAGCCCGGGGTCACCAACGAACAGGGCGATGATGGTGTCCCCTGTACCATTGGGTCAATCTTTGAGTAGAATGGGAGATATCGCGGTTTCGATCATTTACAAAAGTCGATCAAGAAATCATGAGGATAATACTAAAAAAATAATGAGTAATAGTCCAAAAGCCCCCGAAGAGTATGTTTGGCCAACGCATAATGACGGGGTTTTCAGACAAAAACCAATATCAGAAAAAAGCAAACACTTGACGTATCTGCAACGACTGTTCATTGGACCATAGAGTACATTCAGCCTTAAATCGGCGATCGAGACATGTCCAAACAATAGCCGGCGGGTTTCTGTCGGGAATCCGAGATATTCAAAATAAAAGCGGTTCTGTTGGCGCGCATTATGAATTGGGGCCTTTCAATAGTCGCCTTTACCCAACTTTATGCGCGTCGAGGCTTTAATTGGGCAAATTAACCGCGTTGTTATTTGTGCTTATTTATCTTGAATCTTCGATGTATGATCGCCACTTCCTTTAATAATTTTGTTTGGTTTTAAGTTGTACGCTAAAGGTTTTGAGCCTCCTCGTCATCTTAATAAAGGGAATACCATTCTTATTACTCAACGTGACGAAATGCGACTCCCCGAGTCTCAATCAAAGGGCACAAAGATTTGAGTATCACTGCTCGTTTTTTATCTAATTCAAGGCCAAACGCATAGCGTGCTTCCTCTGGTGCGTAACGCCTTTTAGCACTTTAACAAAGGGGCGCGCAATTGACGCAGGATTGGCCAAGAGAGAGGGATGCAACGTTGAGAACGGCGACATCTGGGTTTTTTGGCTTGTGAGAGGATAAGCGCGTGGCAGTCGAACTGCCGTGAAGCCTTTAACAGACACTATCGCAGATCGTGACACGTTCTGACCGCGATGGTGTGTCATTTTTGCTGACCCTGATTCAGGAGAAGAATGTGAAAGCGCCTGTGTTGGCGATAATGTTAAAAGGTGGACATCGCGATAAGAGTCCAGCCGTGAATACCTTGTCCGGGATCCCCCACCCGACCATCCGATAACTAGATCGTAACATCTGGCGTCCACTCACCCACCAAGTCTCCCCATCTTCCTCCACCCCTCCGCCCTGACCAGGTTCTGGTGCAGCCGTGTCAGCGATTGGACTTTCTCAAGGAGGCGAGCATAATGATGCGACTCTCGCACGAGAACATCATCACCATCTACGGGGTGTGTGAGAACAAGAGGCTGATGATGATCCTTGAACTGGCGGAGCTTGGCAGCCTCCTGGACTTCCTGCTAGACTACCCGGAGCAATGCCAACTCCCGCAACTCTATAACTGGGCCATGCAGGTGAGTCTGTGTTTTTTCCTCCCTCAGACCAGCTTCCCTGTCCCGGGCTCGTTCCCTGGGACCCAGGACGATCCAGAAACACGTAGGAGTCAGGAATCCGCCATCTAGGCGCTCAAATTTAGATTCCTTGGTAGGAGGTTGGAGCAATATGGAGAGGGTTGGTGGGGCTGCTCCTGGGAATTTTGCATGCAGGATACCCAGTTAGTCGAATGGTTGAAAAGTTACTGGGTGGCTTTGAGCAGCGGCCCTGTCAATGGCGAATCCTCTCCGGAATGTTTGGCCCAGGATCGCCGGCACCTCAATTACCGGTTTTAGTAGACGTGAATGACGCGATTTTGTTGTGCAACATCGCTGCTGCCGACCAAATTATCTGTTTTAACGATGTAGACATCAGTTGGAAATAAAATCTGAGCTACGAAACTTGGAACCTTTACTGAAGGGCGTTTTGCGTTAATATTGCGAAAACCTGTTTTCAAGAGCGGCTCCATTATTCAGGGGTCGTCATTGATGTATCCCTAATACTTGTTCTGCGTTTTTATAAAGTTTCACAACGGAATAGTAACCCTGACGTGTTAATTTTGGAAGGCTTTCCAAGTTAAAAGACCTATTTTTATGGATTTTACCAACTCATTCTCTTCTATTTTTTCTTGCATTGCAGCCGTTTTAATAGGCTATTTTCGAGGTCACGCCCAACGAGCCAACCAGCGATCGACGAATTTAATTGGCCGCGATACAGTTTAGCCTCAATGCTGTTTTACAAGCGCACGCCACTACGCTCGGCTAGTAGGAGGATATTGCCAAAAGAACTTGCTTATCGCGTCTATCCCTACTAGAGGATGAACCGAGTTCATGAATGCCACGATTTGTAGCCGCCCACGAACGGCGATCAGAGGCTGTCAGGTCAGAGCAGATGATGGTGCAGTTTTGTTGTCAACGACGCATCTCGCACATTGTCTGCAATGGCAAGCGTTCCACGTTCGCTTTGACATTGCCAATCCGCCGTCTTATTTCGAGACTCGTCGTAGACGCCCGTGATCGAATAATTTCCATCTCCTTGTGTCTTCGACGGCGCAGCGGATTGTGCATTTATGATGTCGGCCGAGTTAAGATGTGGCTGATCCTGTTGGTTGTAGCACTTGTGTGTGTACGAAATTGGGAACGACACAATCTGAGTTAATCGGCATAGCTGTCCTCTGGGACTCGTGTCACGAGTTTTGATTCCGGAACGAGGTCGTAGCAACACTGGGGATTTTTTCGTTTTCCGAATGACAGCCTCAACTAGCTGAGAGATCATGGATATCAACGGTGCCTATGCATCGTGCGAAACACTAAAACGCCAACCGGAGAGGCCAAGCTCATTTGTTGACCTGTCTCCAACCCCTCCAGATTGCTAGCGGGATGAGCTACCTGGAGTCGGCGGGCTTCGTGCACCGCGACCTCGCCTGTCGCAACGTCCTGCTCGCCTCGCAGTCCTGCGCCAAGATCTCCGACTTCGGGTTGTCGCGTGCCGTCGGTGTCGAGTCGGACTACTACAAGGCGACGCAGCGCGGCAAGTGGCCCGTCAAATGGTACGCGCCCGAGTCCATCTACTACAAGACCTTCAGCACCTCTAGCGACATCTGGTCCTTCGGGGTGTGTCTGTGGGAGATGTTCTCGCTGGGCGAGCACCCCTACTCGGACCAGGACAGCTTCGAGGTGTTGCGCCTGCTGGAGGAGGGCATCCGTCTGCAGAAGCCGCACATGGCCTCTGACGAGGTCTACGGCATCATGCTCGAGTGCTGGGCCTACGCGCCCGACTCCAGACCCAGGTTCTCGCGCCTCCTGGCCGTATTCCGCCATCTGGCGACCAATGTCTACGAGAATGTGACCGCGACGGTAACCACGACCTCCTCGACCACTATCGTCGCGGCCGCCAACGGCAACCCACTGCCGCCGCCGCCTCTACCGTCGGCGTAACGGAAGCTGTAGATGATGACGACGATGACGGCGATGACGATTCCAAGAGGAGTTGAATGCGTGCCTCGTTGAATGCATTATTATTAAGTGGCTTCCTCCTATTCCCTTTTGTTGATTACTCAGACGTGGTCTGTCTTCACCTACCCGCCCCCCACCCGACCTCTTCCTGCCTCGTGTCTGTCTCCAATCAATCCCGACCCTTAGTTTTGATGTGTCTGCGATGCTGTCGAATATTTTTAATGCAGTGTACTCATATTACCGATACAAGTGTCTTTTTAGGTGTGCGAGTTGGGTTACGGGTGGCTGATTTTCTTTTGGACAGTTTCTTCGGGTGTCCACGCATTGAACTTTCTCTGTTGAGGTGGAGGCAGGGGAACTGCAAAGTCCAACTTTAGGTGACGTAGGTGTTGGTTGTGGACCAAACCACGCGAAGTGAGAGGCAATCGATCGGCCAGTAAATCTATCGGGTGGGGTCACATCAGGTTCCAGAAGCTTGCACCCCTCTCCTTATCTAGCAACAGCCAAATCAAATATTGGGGTGGAGTGTGTGGTGCGTCGTTCGTCGGAAGAAGAAGAACCCACGTCCATTTCCGCTCAGGAGGTATCCTGGTTACTTGAACGACGAACTAACTGTCGTTCGCTTCAATTCGCGAAACTTATCGGTAGTCCGCTAGGGGGTCGCTTTATGTGTCGTGGCTCGCCAAGGTCGGCGCATTTTTCACCAAATCCGCACCGCCAGATGCCGAAACGCCTTGCCGTGGGAACACCCGAGAGCTAGCCTAATGCAATTAGCTTTTAGGCCGCCAGCACGAACGCGGGGATAAATTTTATCACCCCAGTAAAACTTTCCTTTTTCATATTTCTGAAGCGCATTATGGATGGGGCCTTTCAATTGCTGCCTTTACCCGTTTGCAAAACTTTACAAACTTCGACCGTTTAATTTGAATTTCTTGAAACTTTATGCAACAATAGGGAGACATTCCTGGGGAGAGAGAGAGGTAACGGGCGTTGTTGGGGGGGGGGGGAAGCCGGTTTGCGGAAAATGGAGGCCAAGGTTGTGAGAGAAGGAAGGAAGGGAGTACTTGGTATCGGCTCTTGTTCAGGAGCAGGGGCTGCGATAAGATGCGATTCCTCCCTGTTAGACGTCGAGTTCTTGCGTTCGGCAACTAAAGCAGCCACGGTCTTCGTCAATTCAAGGAGTTATAGAACTCGCGGACTCGATATAGAATTTATCATTCATAAATTGCAGACCCTTTTACGATACATATATATATCAATAAAGGGATGATGATTTTCCTTGCAAAATGGTTGTTTGAATGACCCTGTACAGGAAGTTCTATCCACGACGAAGAAGACTCTGGGATTATATCCAAAGAGACAAAGACTGATTTAAAATAGTATTCACGAAAAACATATGGACACAAATATAGTGGCATTGGGGCGAGTAGTTGATATTTATAGTGGAGATACACGTTTGTATGCCTAATTATTCACCCCATAACAACTCCAATTGCGTTGGGTTTTAGTAGGAGATAGCAGACGCAACAATCTGGATATCCATTTCAGACGGTATAACTCGTTTCAACAGGAGGTCGAGAAATTAAAGTATGTGCTAGCCCAAACTAATATTTTGAAATATGAACACAACCTTTTTGGGGTTCACGTTATGGATAAGGCGTTTCAATTGCCGCCATTATGTGTTTGCCAAACCCTACGATGGTTTTATTTGTCTTACTTGCAAACGTACCTCGTTCTTATTTCGTGTTAACTTATTTTTCATCTCCATTGTTGTCAAAACGTTATCAGCTCTAAAAATCGCAAATGCATGTCTCATGTCGACATTTCTTGGATGCTGAAAGCTTTTGTCCTTGTTATCGCAATCAAGCGAATACTAACCTTTTTAACTGTAAGCAAGCCGAAGTTAAGATGTCTAAAAAGGTCACAACAAAAGGTACTGGCGGAATTATGGGTGAGATTATCTACCCCTAGATTTGAGTCTAGAAAAAAGTCTGAAATACATCTCCAAATTATATAGATAAACATCGGAACTCTACACTGAGAAGAAATAACTCGCCAAAGCAATTTATTTACTGGCTTACTCGATTGATCCCGGATGTCGTCGACGTAAGCCTCTTTACTCGTATCTAGAAGTAGCAATTTTATCGTTTTGACAGAAAGAACTCCCGGGGGCTCGTCCCAATTTACTTATTAATAATAATGGGCCTCTAATTTTCCAGAATTTTTCATAAATTTATTGGTTAATTCCTCGGTAAAGTAACAATAATTGTATTCGCTTTATTAAGATCACGAGGACCAGAACTTTCAGCATTAAAATTTACAACAAACAAAAATTAAACAATAAGTGGACATTGTACAGAGCAGGTGTGGAGTAAGTTAACAGGACTAAACGAAATAATAACGGGGTGAATTTGCAAGTATCTGGTCACCTACAAAAAGGCAAGATTTCGGGTCCACAAAGACCTATTATTTCTGCTTCATGAGCCTCCTCTGTCCTCCACTCGTAACCTGTATGAATGGCGCTTCTTTGAAGAATATAAAATACATCTTTCCACACCCTCAGACAGCACACTCAAAACCCCACAATGCCCAAGACGACAGAGCTTTCAAAGGACACCAGAAATAAAAGACTAACTCGCTGCAGGCTTGGAAGAAAACAGGTAATCTACAACAGGTAAGTAGCTCAAATCAACTATGGGAGGAATTGCAAGAAAATTGCGAAATATAGGATCACTTATAATCGCACACCGTGGGGTCAAAATGATCACAAGAACGAACTATTATTTTGCGCCACAATTTACCGATAAATAAATATTCGACTATGCGATTTTCCAGCTTTTTTCATATCATTCAAATTGCAGGCCTCTCCGGGCTTTTTAAGGGAGGGAGAGTTCGCCAAATTAGTGGCCGACTAAATTGCCACATGAACCTCCGACCCAGTTCAAGCATACCCTCTATGCCGCAGCACGAGCAACCCGGGGCCTTTTCTCTGAATATATCGCGGCTTTCAGTACCTCCCTCTGGGGAGTCGGCCTCTTCAGCGACTCCTCCAATCGATCCTAGTCCATTGCAACCCCAGAGCTCCCCGGCAACTGAGCCGGACAGGCTCCCGCCTGGGGTTCTAAAAATCCGTCACCGCAACTTTTCTCCGACTGTCATCCAACTCGTCAATTATTCACTAGAGGAATGCTCTTTTCCTTCAGATGGGAGAGATTTCGCTACAACACCTACTCCGAAACTGGTCATTGTTTCCACGGGACACGCGTTTGCCAAACTTTGTATACTTCGAGGGTATAATTTGCCTTTCTTGCGAATTTACCCAGTTATTATTTCGTTTATTCCTGTAAATGTATTATACACCAATCGCCACTTGTGATATCATTTTTGTTTGTTGTAACATTTAATGCTGAAAGTTCAGGCCATCGTGACCTTAATAAAGCGAATACCATTATTATTATTAATTACACCCAGAACGGATGAATAGCGCGATTCCAGGGTTGTCCTGGTTGCATGAACAACAGCACTGCGGCAAAAACACGGCAACGTATATTTTGTTATATAAAAATAACATCTCCCAAGTGCGTCCGGTGTCCACAGGTGTCCCACCTCAGGGGACGGAGAAGGCCTCGAGGGCCTGCTTGGCAACGGAGAAGGCGGCGCAGATGGCGCCAAGCTGCAGTTTTTCTGACGCCCCAAGCGACATTCGATGTTCCACGTCGGAGAGCGCAATCAACAGGTCGACCTTGATGCTGTCCGGCATTTTGACTAAAAACAGACAACAACCACTGACTAAACTAGATGGCAAATAGAGTGATTCGCGGGAACCAAAATCGCCCGATTGTCTGAAACGGATATGGTCTTGTGTGCTTGCTTAAAATAGGGCCGAAGCACCACACTTTGGATGCCAGTCAGCAATGAACTCCGAACACTGCTGATCGTCTACACTACTATCAAGTAATCAGTTGGCCCACATTGCGAGGATCCTACTAGGATTTACGCGAGTGCACGAAAAATTCAATAGACAAAACACCCTTGGATAGAGAAGCAACCATTTCGTGTGCCTGAGAACGGACCGGCTTCGTGGAGGTTTCCGCGACGATTCTTCGGCGGCGGCATTCCCTGGGCAACCCCAAGAGGAGGTGAAAGTGGCCGCTGCTGCATAACCCAACAATGAACCAATCCGGGCCGCCAAGTCTGCTTCAGCCACCAGGTCGCTGGATTCCCGGCGCTGCGTCAGGCTGCTCTCGATAGACCATCGTGCCACCCTGGGGACAAGCAACGACGCGCACCTGGACATTCAGCCACTAGCGCGGCTATCGTCTACCAGGTTGCGTTCCCAGTGTCACGCGTTGAAAGCGAGGAGACCTGCCACGACATCACCGCGTCACAATTGACAGTCGACGACTCCAAGCTCCGCTAAATGCCTCAGATCACGCTTGCAGGCAGGCACGAGTCGAAAAAAAAGAAAAACACGAAAGGGACCCACCTAGCATAACGAGTGGATGGAGTTCCGTTAGGATATCCTGAAGAGCAACGCCTTGGTCTGTCTTCATTTGGAATATGTCTGAATAATATAAACAAACAACTAAGAGTCTTGAGGGTATACCAACTAGACTGACAATAGGTCATTTTTATATTTAAAAATATCTCCTACGTAATCCAGCATTGGCTTATTCTACATGGCATTCAAACGTTGTTACACCACGAAGTGACCATTATTTTGCTTTTAATATAATACGACGAGGGGCGAAGAGTCTCCTCTTCGTATTGGGCTCAACGAATCTCCTGTGAGAGGATGAACCGGCTACATTTATGTCGCGAACCATGGGCGACCGTGGAGCGAAATGCTATGCGCGGCATCTGGATCAAGTTTCTCGGGAGTTTGGTAAAGGTGGCCTGCCAAGCGCCATCCTGGGCCTACTGAGCTCAAAGCGATTGGAACACCGAGTAATAACAATGGTCGTCAGTTGCCCCGGTCGGTCTGAAGTAAACTCCTGGGAATGAATGCCGGAGGCGCCCTACTAACGACAAACGTACTCTTGAAAGTGACGCTGAGAGGCTCATTGAGACACCAATCGAGGACAGTTTTCATGTTCGCGGGGGTTGGATGGCCGGTGCAGGCGTAGACGCTCGCCTCATCGACTATTGGACTCGACATGGAGGCACTCTGAAGTCGTTGGGAAAATAAAAATGTAAGCACGATGAGCGCCTACCCAAACTGGGATAAGGGAAGCAGCGCCCGTCCATCTAAAACCTGCTCGAGAGAACACGTCTGTGTTCCTCTATCGAGCTATAGAGGCAACAAAAACAACAGTTGCAAGACCATAATGCATCGCTGTAGCTACTTGAGCATTCTAGCTTTGTGAGGATGTCTACCAGTGGAGGTGGAGACGGCTTCATGGATTCATGGCGCAACCGACGCAGCTTGGCGTTTGGTCCAGGATGCACGGGTAGCATTTAAATAATCAGGTGCGTCCTGCAAGGTCCTTTCGAGCGTTGCGCCTCACATTAGATCCCCCCCTCCTTCGCCTCCACGAAGTCTGGTGGAATCCTGCTATCCGCGCATGCTGGGCAGAATCAATAAGCGCGTGAATTCACACATGATTTGGCCCGTCTGCCTAGAGGTATGGCAATATATGCACCGACCATGGGTATACATACACACCAGTGTGGGGAGAACTCATAAGAGATTGAATTCTGCACCTGGTCTAGCCCAGCAGCCAGGGGGCTTATCGGGGTGACGCGCAGACAGCGAGAAGTTGCACGATCAGAGGCATTAATCCTGCCAGGTAACTACGGTTGGCCGATGGAAATGACATCATCAGAAAATCCGACCAATCCTCTAGCAGGAGATTGCCGCAAAACACGAGCATCGCTCTCACCGTGGATAGATTCCTCATGCAATATGAAACACACCTTTAACCCACCTGTAGTAAATTGATTGCTTTGCGCATATCGCCTGAAGAGAAGCGATGAATCGCTGTTTTGCCAGTATCGGTGAGTTTAACACTGAAATGAAATAATTTCGTTGGCTTTCTGGGACTATGACATGCCTTTCATACAGTCTGTATAGTTTCGGTACTGCCAATAATTCTACAACGCCGCTGTCGGCTGCAGTGGTTCGCCCACGTTCTACGTCGGTCAATCACGGGCATTTCAAACCCGTGCCTCTCACCTCTACCTTGTCAAGTTTGGCGGGTCAGCTAAAACCCTGAGCAGCTACGCTCGAATCCGAAACAGAACTGAACAAAAATCAGCTCCGACCTGACAGCCTCTGGTCGTCGCGTATGGGCGGCTACGGTTCACGACATCCATGAAGTCGGTTCATCCTCTGGCAGGAGATGGCCGTGACAAAGACAGATTGCAGCTGCCAATGAACGGCCAGGTCAGAGCAGACCAAGGCCCAGTTCAAGTAAAAGCGGCGCACACCATAGACAGACTGCCGGACCACTTAAACGGCAGAATTGACTAACTTCACTGCAGTTGGACAGGTGTTCAGGCACGTTAGGTGTGTCAAGTGTGCGTGAGAAAGTAAAGCGGCTATCTCTTCGATGTACTAGGGCTTTAGGATGCCACGAAAAGAGTAACCCAGAGATCAAAATAATAACAGCTGACCCTTCTGTTTCTGCGATCGACGTGAGTCTCTCTAACATTTGATTCTTGTCCACGGGAGAAAACCGGAAACGGGTGCAGCGTGATTGGATGGCGGGAGTAATTTTAGAAAGGTAATTGCAAATCAAACAGAAACGGGTGTTTTCTGTAAACTTTTCAATAACTACAATAGAATAGGACCAAGTTAGTATGGTATGGCGACTAACCAAGATTAGGCATGTATAGTTTAACGGTTGGCAATTTATCAGAGGGATGAATTTGACATATTGCCTTAACCCTGGCAAAGAAAGGAATATGGTTTGGATTTAGCACTTGTTAAACGTACGGAACATAAAATTTTAACTCATGAAAAAAAACTCACTGCGTCGGAGTGCATTTTGGGCATCCTTTGTCATTGCATCGGCTTCATCGAGAATAACGAGCTTAAACTTTCCGCTAAAAATAAGGAGCTAAGACAAACTCGTTTTAAACTTACGAGAATAGCGTTTTGGTACTGGCGAAAGTCAGTACTTGTTCGCGTACAACTCCAATACCACGGTCATCTGAAGCGTTCAACTTAAACCCAGGGGTAAAATAAAACGACTTTACGTTACCTCGAGGACCATGGAGGAAAATTCCTTGGAATTGAAAAGTTGTTTGGCGACTGCCAGAATAGTGCTTGTCTTACCAGTTCCGGGCGGTCCATAAAACAAGAGATGTGGAAGTTTTCCTTGGTCCAAAAATTTACGAACTAAATTGCAACTAAATTTCCTTGCAAATCGACATACTGGTGCTTGTAATATCTTTATGACTCAAAAGATCGTCTAGGGCCTTTGGTCGATATTTTTCAATCCAAGGAAGGTCAGTTGCCATTTTGTAACTGAAAATCAAATTAATTGAAATATTAACAATTCGTAAGATTATACAATTCGACAGACTAATGAGATGAACATGCTGCTTAAATCGGAGAACCCCAAAAAGTAAATATCCACGTACAGTGGCACTGAAATACACAGTGTATGCTCAAATCGTATAAAGAGCTTCGCAATTATTAATCACTAATGTTGTTTATATAATGACCAAGCCTTTTCAAACGACGGGGCTCGACTTAGTACATAAAATTGATGTAAGGATTTCGTACACAAGAAATATAGAGTTCCAGAGGGTTGTCCTCTATTGGTCAAGGCCGTGCATTACAAATTCCGTAGTTTAAACGTGCAGTGGCAGAAAAGCGATTTAAAAACAAATGTAAAATAAAATATATTTTTTACATGCATTAAGAGTACAAGCAAGTGTCACATATGATATTAATTCAGATTATATTTGCGATTAATTAGCAAATGTTCGATTACATATATTATTTAAATCTACAGATTCAATATCATCTTGGTATCGTATGAAAAAGTGCTTGACCATTTATTCAATTGAATTGCTTGCATATTATCATAATTTATGAATAAATAAATAATATTCCTTAGGCAAGGGTCAACGTCCCGGTTCTTTCCCATCGTGTTCCATTAGGCGCCTCCTGCTGTCACTGCTCCCTTTACACGGCATGGTTATCTTTCGTGGTTTTAAAATAATTCTAACTTGTTCATCAAGAATGAAAAGACGACGTCTCTCCCTCAACACAGCATATATCATACACGGCCACGGCTTCTCTCCGCCACATTCGACAAGACTTAAGCAACATACTTCCTTCTTCAGTTCACCAGTTATAGGGACTCATCTAATTCTTTCGTAAAACCGATGTAGTATTCCCATTCACGCATAGTAATTGTCATATATCTTTGTGTCGCATTACATCGACATTTCCTCCATTCAATGCGGCTTCCTCTCATTATGGCTGCCTGGGACTACCGTTTACCGTTACAACCTGCCGAACGAATGTCTAACATTTCTTTGGTCAGAACCCTCCAATAATAATAATAATAATAATAATTGTAGTGGCTTTATTGAGGTCACGAGGACTAAAACTTTCAGCATTAAAAAAGGCAGGATAACAAATATTAGATGCGAAAATTGTCTTGTAGTTCCTGTTTAACCTGGTCTGGTGAGACTAAAAATCGGGACAAATAGGGAATGACCGAATTGCGATATGCCGCCGTTCTTGTTGGAATTGAACGGTATGGACGGCGCATTGGTCGAAGAGATTTACATTCGGATAAACTGGAATAGAGGGGATGGGAGGGGTCATTTAAAATTCGGGCAGCGATTAATGAGCAGTTATTTAAGTGGCGTTCAACGATGATTTCTTTGATAGAGAGAAGAGGCAGACCGCTAGAAAACGAGATTATTTTAAAAAGTCGATGAAGGGTTAAAAAGTCCGAGCATTTAAGACCGGGGAATGAAATAGCGTCACAAATTCACGAGCGATTAAATAATTAATCATATAGCCGGTGATATTGGAGCGACCACATCACCACATTAACATGCGTTACAACAAATGTAATGGGTTATTAAATAATATGGTGAACTGTGTTGTAGAGCCAAGTTATTTAATAATTCCCACAAGCATAGTTGAGAAAAAATGAAAAAAGCAACCCTTTCGGACCCACCCTACCTATTTACTGTAATCTTCCAATGAGAATATCTTTCCTCCTAACGAGCAGGCGAACTCTTGTCGATTCTAATGACCATCTCTGTCATGAAACGTTATTACTCTAGTTTATTAAATTATTATGCCTTTTATGTAAAATTTAGCTCTCTATACAACGAACTTACGAAAATATATGGTTCGAATTTCAGTAATATCACATTCGTCTACAGCTTTATTACATTAGTCTGTTTTCCTGAATCATATTCTCGTTAAATGAAAAACAACGCCAATCCCTAGATGCATAATAAAGGCAACTTTTAAAAATGTATTCGCGTGCATTTATACTTACAAGTAGTTAATTGTGACGTGTGTTCGCTGAAGAGTCGGATGAGGGTTCTAAATGATCGTAAGGGCGACTGCACTGATATGGTGATCAGTGTTGAGTGTAGTAAGATTGTAGTAAGATCACCGTATTGCAGTACTAAAGCATCTCAATTCTGAAGTACAAGAATTCGTGAGACATCAAAAAACGGATTGTAATAAAGGAATGCAGGATAGGTGATACAATAGCATAAGGGAAAGAGCATCGACCAATAAATGTACGTCATTTATTTAATGCTTATCGATTTTTCAGGTCACGAGTTCCAATAGAAGAGTTTTATTCCCGCGGATTTGTTGGCCAGATATTTATCCTGAGCCGGATCATCAAGTTACAGGTGGTATTCGACTTGGTCATCAGGGAGTTGCTCTGGGTAGTAATGGAAGCGGACGACATGCGCGGAAAACCCCCTTCTTAAGTCACACTAATCGTCCACCCGTGCGAAAGTTCGTTTTTACGGAAGGGTTCCGCCGGACCCTGACGTCAGATTAGGCAACCCTTTATCGTCTGTTCTGTTCAACTACGTGTATGTACGACTATGTACAGCAACAAGCCCTTCGCGTGCTACAACGGCGTCAATCGTTCATCTAGATTTGGAAAACAATATTTTTGTTTTGGAAGATACTTCTATTGACTTGCCACAGGTACAAAGCCGAATCAGCCACCTTAGAGAGGCAGTCGAAATGGAAACGAACACCTCGAAAACGAAATCTTCCGGACGTGCTCCGATATATCTCCTCGATCCTCAATAATAATAATAATTGTAGTCGCTTTATTTAAATTACGAGGACCAAAAATCCCCCTTATTGTACATTGTTCCACAGTGATTTGCCTCGGTCTGAAATGTTCTGACTTTTAAACCCTCCATAGGCCTTTTAAAATAATGTAGTTTTCTAGTGACATGCCTGGGCTGTCCATTCATGAGATTATCGTTCAACGCCACTTCAATAGTTGTTCACTAATCGCTGCTCGTATTTAAAGTTACTCCTCCCACCCCCCTTTTCAAGTTTATCCAAGTGTAAATCACTTAGACCAATGCGTAGGCAATACCGTTCAATACCCACAAGAAAGGCTGCATATCGCAATTCGGTTATTCCTGATTTGTTCAGATTTTCAGTTTCACCAGAGTAGGTTAAGCAGGAATTAAGAGACAGGTTTTGTATATGCAGTTACATTATTTTTCACGCGTTGTCCTCCTGAAATCATTAAAGTGCTTACCATAATTGAAGCGAAACCGCACGGTGCAGACGCATAGAAGCTGGCCACTCTTCTGCAACGCTCAGTCTTTGTGATAAAACTCTGCATTTATTTCATGCCACGACTTTTCTTTCTTTACTGGCGGTCTAGAAACGGTAGACACGAACCGGTATACTCGTCTGCCACTCTCTCAGCGACTTTGGCTGCGCGCGAAGGTCGTCTTCGGCCACGGCGTCGATTTCACAGATAGAAGGTGTGGGGACTTTGATTAAGCGTTCATCGCGTCCCATTTCGTTGGAGATTGCCTGCAGGCGATGGATGCAATTGAGATTTTTTGGAGATCCGAATTCTTATTGCAGGGTTGATTCAATCCTCCATACAATCCTACCACACCGACCAACTCCGGCGTCAGAACGCCTACATAATTGCATAGTTGTGCTTTTAATCACTTTAAACAAAAAGGTTAATCAAATCATTCAACTACAAGCGGATACATTTCTCACAAGTACAGTCAGGAAACAACGGAAACTGCATCCATAAGGATGGGTAGAATGGTGAGGGGGTGGGGTAAATAATTCCATAAATTATGATGGTAATATTCATCTGCGTCACGCAGCTGGATAAGTCCGGTTTCATAAATTAAAAGGATACTTGTTTTTTATTCGACGGCGTACACAACGAATTTCCGAAAATGTTTAATCCGAATTCATGCAATATCCTACTCGTCTCTACACTTATTCAGTCGCGGTATCATTCAGTATTTGTCTTTGCACATTTCTCTTATCATAGCCTTTTGTGACTTTGTAATTGACACCGGTTCGATGGATGACTAAGTGTATGCTGAAAGATCTCCAATCGTGACGCGTGTGTACTGAAGTGTCGGGTGAGTGTAAGTGTAGGTAACTTTTGTAAACAAAACCCTGCGTTTGAATCAAAAACGCAAATTTTATTGCGATATGTGAACTTTCGTGATTCTTCATTGAATATCCCTTCGACATGTAGGTATCAAGGGTATAAACGGGGCGCTGAAAGGCATAATTAACGACAGATTTATGGGCGAGCATATCATTCCCGAAGCAAATCTTATGATCAACTTCATTTTCGGACATATTCTACATATATTGCAGCCACAACGATAGACGCCTTTTTATCACTGTTACATAATACCCCCGACCTTTCTTTTGTCAATCAAACTTCAACCCTGCTACGATGAAAATTACTTGAATCGGACGACACGAACGTTTTTCCCACTGATTCGCCACGCACTTTTTCGCTTCGCCGACTTCGCCACATCATATACAGCCGACCTACCGTCTTCAAAGATGTCTTCCATCATATGCCCCTGCAGGGGTAGTCTTGTAGTGACCATGATCATTTTAACAGAAAACCCCATGTTGTTGTGTTTGCGTGCGCTGAGCTCCGTCGACGATTTGAATAAAAAACGGGATTTTCTTTCGATATGTGACCAGACTTGATTGAATATCCCTTCGAAATTTAGGTCGCAAGGGATATCAAACGGGCGGTGAAAGGCATTATTAACGACAGCTTTATAAATGCGCAGTACTCATACGATAGGAAATTGGGTGTGATAGATCGACATTTTCGAGGGTAAGACTAATTTATTACGCATATGTAATGATACCAACTAACTGCAGTAAATTCGCTTCGTGAAGTTGAAGACGTCCTTGAAAATAAAAATGAGCGAAACAGAGGGATTAAAAAAACCGCTTTTAAATTGCATAGAAATAACTAACACATCCTCTAGGGAATTATCGGAACATATATTTTGCGATAGGCCATGTGAAGTAACTAACATGTCTAATAGCCGTTTATGCCCACACAAGAGTATTATAAGGGCCTAGATGTACACCAAAATCCTAAAACCAAGTCTCGGATTGTTTTTTCTGAAATATACAATAATGGACTTAAATGGATTTGAAATAATGGTTGGGGTAGTTGTTAACCGAAATGCGGCTGCTGTCAATTGAGTCGACGATGACAACGAAGTAGGCGGTTGATCGTGGTGGTGATAAGGAGAAGGGTGAAAGAAAGGTGCCAGCAACACCAGGTATTCCCAGCCGGCCACCTATGCAAGCACAAGCCTGGCCCAATTTCGGCGAACGGACGAGAACCACTGTTATCTTCGTCGTATGACCGCTCCCAGCACCCCCCAACATCAACACCCCACCACGGACACAACAACGACCTGCCGCGGCACAAATATAAACACGAGTTCATGTCATTTTCCAAGGAGGTATGTGGTAAAATAGGACATAAATATGCCGAGTCGGAAAAGAAGACGTGTCTTAGATGGTGGTGAAACAAATTCCCAGAGGTCCGTTTAACACAGTTCGATGTTTCGCGGAGAGCTGACAGCAACGCATTTGTGGTGTCTACCTGACCGGTGATTTTAATAGGTGAGTTGTGCGTGCTTATATTCAAACAGAACAAGGTATGCGATTTATTGCCTCGTTACATGGAAGAATGTTCTGGTCATCGGTAACTTAATTCAGAAATAGTCGTGTGTAGCCGCTAGAGACGTGGAAAAGTTGACCTGACCACGGACACGTGTTTGTTAGTCCCCTTCTTTGGATAGAGGTGCCGCCTTATAGACGCAGCGGTAAGGTCATGCGGTTGTTATAGTTCGCTTCAGATGGTCAATGCTACACAATAGAATACGTAGAAAGCAAACGCTAGACTGCGTCTAACACAAGACCGCACACGAAATCAATCACGTTAGTTGGCACAGGTCGTGAACTAGCACGAATTCGGGACATTGTTTCCACGCTGCATTAACTATACTCCGTCGAAGGCGTTTCGTGCCGTAGCACGTGTTCTGAATTTGTTCAATAGGTACCTCTGTGCCGGATACTAGAAAAAAACGGTTTTGTACAAAATATTGTCGAAGTCATTTTTGAACCTCCATAATTGAAAAATGATTCCACGAAAACGCACACTAAGGCCACGGCATGGCGCGTAAACGCAGACTCGCCATAGCAACTCCTGAACAGGGGTCGATAGCTTGCCAACGCGAGTTGCCTTCCTGACAAGCCAATGAAACAGACGCATACCAATCCTGAGGCTCAAATCAATTCTACTTCGTTAGCTCTGGTCCTCGCGACCTCAATAAAGCCATTACTATTATTATTATTATTATTATTATTATTTTTAAATGCAACATTTGTCCCTTCAATCATTTTGAATGCACATCATCAGTGTTCGCATTTACTGTTTTCTGTAACACAACAATTGCCTTAATGCTTTGAAATATCTCATCGCTGAAACATCGAAGGTTTTGTTTTTCCACACGAAAGATTGGTAATATAAGCCAGCAAACGTCTTCGGTAAATGAGATGAAACATTAACATTTATAAACCGACCAAATACACCACTAAATTGTCACTGAAATATGTTTTCTTACCATTTATGCGGGAGAGAATACTTATCACACCACAGTTCCTGTAACAGCGAATCGTTTGAATTTATCTCCGTGCGATTCATTTAATGCCGTGGTCCGTAAATACTACTCATATTTGGCTCATCGACCTTTCAGAATTTTATTCAAACCTATAAGACAACCGACGTAAAACATATGCTCCCAGGCTTAACCAGAATGTTATGAATGCATGCCTAAGACCAAGCATGAGCATAAAGGTTATCCATAAAGCGGCATTGCTACTTCCGAAAAAAGGTTATTTCAAATCCCACCCATGAGGGGTGAGCACACGTTTAGTGATATTGTCTTATCGATAGTATTAATTTTCCTCTTTCCCCTTACGAATCGAAAAGCGGCCTTAACGGGGCAGTAACAACACCCCACATGAAGGCATTACAATAAAATCCGCCGTGTCACACTTATTTTATTTTATTCATATTTTATAAATCTTATTAGCACATGTCTGCCCATTATAACTATGCTCATTCTCAAGTGACGCTTCCACACTCTACAAGGAGACAGACACTCCGTCATGGAAGGAGCATTCCCCCGCGCTCTCCGAAGGTTATTTTTAAATTGCACAAATATGCGTCGCGTTTAATAATAAAAAATGTATTCAACAACGATTAACTACAGTAAAACTTGTTGAATCAATGGAGAGTTTGAACCCATAAATACCAGTTACAGAGTACACCGATTAAAGCGAACTTGGTGCGTCGTCAAATTTTCTACTCATTTCTGGGTGAATCGATACAATCCAATTCGAATAAAAATACAGGAAGTTAACGGAGTCAGCAACGAAGACGAATTTCGGGTTACCCGATAAAAAACTGAGTATTAAGATGACTGTCAATACACGTCGATTGAAATTAGTTGAAAATTAATTGAAAAAAGTTATATTGCAATATTTTATTTCGAACTAGTAAAATATTTACGAAGTATAGCAAGATTCATGGATCATTTTCGGATTTGGAAGAAGCAATGTATTTACTTAACAAAACGGGCACATTCTTTTAGCGCATCCTTAGTTTCTGAGTCAGCTGGCGATAGCTGTAGTGCCTCTGCTGCAAACTTCTTCGCCTCGTCTTTCTTACCAAGCTTATGGTAGCACTGAGCGATTCGGCATATGTTTAGATGGTACTTCGGGTCAACTATAAAAAATGGCTTTCAAATATTTAGAAATACTTACGCGCATATGCTTCTTCGAAATATTTGAGAGCTTCTTCGTAGGTAGATGTTGGAGGCGTGGCAAAGAATGCGGAAGCAAGAGCTCGTTCGACCCTCCCCAACTTCGCTACTTCATAACACCTAATTGAACCGATCAAGATATAATATCGTTATACCATGTTCCCAAGGCATGAAGTGTTGTGAAATCGTTTTTATTCGCCGCATACGCTTTCTATAATATGATTATAAATGGAAAATAGAATTTACATCAAAATATTCGCGTATAACAAATGCTTGTTGGATTCTCTTTTTTGTTCCGCTTTCCGAGCTTTCAATGTCGAGAAATATTCCATGCCACTAACCCAGTTATTGGTCAAATAAAACATACGGCATTGCTCTCAGCGGCGCTGGGGAATTTTTCCACGGCATATTTAGTCGCTTCCATTCCTTCTGAAATGCAAGCAACCTTCTGTGTCTGGTCGATTTGTCCAGTAGTCAATACTGCAAGCTATCATAACAAAAAAACAAGTTACTCAAACAACGCAGGCATCTCGCTAAACGCCATAATTGATCCAGGCTCATGCCTTCATAGTTATTGTTAGCAGGTCTTAGTGCTTTAATAAGAGAATCATATTTCTCTTCGTCGTAAAGCTTGTCGAGAGCAGCAAACTTGTCAGCGGATGCCATGGCAGTGGAATTTGTAGGTTCAATCGAATGGTTTGAACGTGTCTTCTAGGTTAAAAACGTACTGGTCAATTTATTTAAACAGATATGTAACTTAATAAAGGTTTCCTTATAAGATGCCTTTACGTCAGAAAATATTCGAATTAATTTCGTTGTTATTATTTTTTGGACCGGCCATCCCCATTAGCTTGTTAGATGTGGAATCCCAAATTGCATTGGTCGCTAAAATAGACGGCGGTAATGCAGTGGTTGTTCGCTTAAAACGCTTTGGAATGAGGTCACTTAATAATCTGTTTGTATATGGGCAAGAGTGAACGTTTTGTTACTATCCTTAAGGTTTTAAACAATGGTTATCCTAACCAAATATGTGTGATAAAGCATTAATGCCACAACTGTCCGACTTGCATATCAATAGTCCAATCAAAGTCACTACGTTCCTACCTGTATAAATTTTCGACGATATGCAGCCGAAATGATCTTTATATTTCCCGCAATCTCGGGTTTTCAAGAGAACGCCTTTTATTTCTAATATTCAGGGCGTAATCAATGCGCGCTGGCGGATGGCAAACGTCACTCGTCTTATACTCTCCATCTTCATGAATATGTTACTTCTACTCTTTCGATTATCCCATAAATGCAATTAATTTATCTCGCTTCATAAAATTGTTCTTGTTCTTTATGCTTCGGGGGTTCAAAACTTTCAGATGGATAGGCATCTCGTAGTTGGGGAGCTGACAGCATATTTGAGAGGCGTTGGATTTGTGTGATGCCAACATAAATTTTCTTTAGCATCTTTTAATTCGAGGCGACTAGTCTTATGCAAAGGGGATGAGACTGGGGAGATAGGACGGGGCTGAATGGGCGGCTGCAACCTCGGAATTCTGCGCGCAGCTTAGTTTCAATTTTTGCGATTTAACGCTGCCTTTTGTCATGCTGCGACTATTCTTTCTTTACTGGCGGTCTAGAAACGGCGGACACGTGCATGTGTACGCGTCTGCCACACTTTAAGCGACTTTGGCTGGGCCCGAAGGTCGTCTTTGGACAGAGCGACGATTTCACAGATGTAAGGGTGGCTTTTATTAAGCGTTTATCGCATCTCATTTAGCTGCAGAGTGACTGCAGGCGATGGATGTTAGCTTGATTGTTTTAGAGATCCGAATTCGTATCGCAGAATTTATTAATTTTAAGTGGTAAGGAGATTCGGTGGTAGCCGACCAACTCCGGCGTCAGAAAGCCTACATAATTGCAGAGTTGTTCTTTTAATCACTTTAAACTAAAAGGTTAATCAAATCATTCCACTACAAGCGGATACATTTCTCGCAAGTACAGTCAGGAAACAACGGAAACTGCATACATACGGATACGCAGAATGGTGGGGAGGGAGCGGGTGCGTAAATAATTCCCTGAATTATTATTCTCATATCCATCTCCGTCACGAAGGTTGATGAATCCGGTTTCTTAAATTAAAAGGCCACTTGTATTTTTTATCTGACGGCGTACACAACGAATTTGCGAAAATGTTAATCCTAATTCAAGTAATATCCTACTCGTCTGTTTACTTATTAAGTCACGGTATCATTTATTATTCGTATTTTTTTGATATTTTTCTTATTATAGCCTTTTTTGACTTTTTAATTGTCAGGGCATAATGAACGATCTGGACGTGTGTGCACCGAAGTGTTTGATGTCATAGATGTACATTTTCGAGGGTAAGACTAATGCATTACGCATATGTAATTATACCAACTAACTGCAGTACATTCGCTTCGTGAAGTTGAAGACGTGTTGTAATTAGAAGACTTCGTGGCCAAAGACGAAGGTCGGGAATGAATAATATTGTTTATTATTCAAAAAATAGTGAGGGCCCGACATGGGCCGTAAACGCTGACAAGGCGCGATGCTTAGCGCCCGCTGCAGGCGAGTCCTGTCTGGACACACGTCGGGCGTGTCGTGGTAAAAAGTGGCGGCCGGCCAAGGGTCGTCGATGTTGTCTTAATTTATCAACGTTAAGGTCATAGCATGCAGTATGGTGTGCTTAGCCAATTGGGTGCCAGTATAATGGATGTCATGCGTGGGAAATAAATAAAACACAATTTAAGGTCACTACATGGCTCCCTCCTTAGACTCTTCGTCGATAAGGGAAGAAATACAATAAAGAGTACTTGGTGGCGGATTCAACTAGGTAGGAGAGACTGCTGTCAGGCCTCACGGAAGACGGTTAATCGATTGGGATATTATTTAGCGAAATTGACTAAGGAAAATGTTGCCAAGGTACATGGGACACGTTCAGGAAACGTTCGTGTCGTTCGATGCGAGGTCATTAAATCGTAGCAGGGTTGACGTTCGGATTGACGAAACTCGGGCGAAATTGCACATAAGTGTAAACAGGTTTTCTATCGTTGTCCGAGGTGATTTATTTAGGCGGATTCCTCACAGAAGATGAAGAAAATCATGTCGCCTGGTTTTCGTGTCTATCGATGCGAGTCGTATGAATCGTAGCATGGTTGGCATTAGGATTGACATAAAGCGGTCGAAGAAGTAAGTAGCGTACATACAAGTTCATTTGAAATATTATCATGTTTCGGTCGAATGTCGGTGATAAAAATAGATTTTAGTAAGAACTTCGTCTTTGTTGCGCCTGTAATTCTTCACAGCACGAGATGAGTAAAACGGGACGAAAATGTTCGAAAAATGCTCGCCAATGTTGTAGGCTTTCGTGTCGATTGGGTGCCAGTATAATGGATGTCATGCGTGGGACATAAATCAAACACAATTTAAGGTCACTACAGACATCCTTGAAAATAAAAATGAGCGAAACAGAGGGAATAAAAAAGCCAGTATCTAAATTGCATAGAAATAACTAACACATCCTTTAGGGAATTATTGGAACATATATTGTGCGATAGTCCATGTGAAGTAACTAACAAGTCTAATAGCAGTTTATGCCCACGTAAGAGTATTATAAGAGCCTAGATGTACACCAAAATCCTAAAACACAAGTCTTGGATTCTTTTTTCTGAAATCTACAATGATGGGCGGTTTCCATAGTGATTGTGTAAAACGGATACAATCCGTTGTTAGGGTATTTCAAACCACTCACTTGGCAGAGGCAATATTAGATTTAAAAAAACGGTTTGGGTAGTTGTTAACCGAAATGCCATGGCAACTCCTGAACAGGGGCCGATAGTTTGCCAACGCGAGTTGCCTTCCTGACAAGCCAATGAAACAGACGCATACAAATTCTGAGGCTCAAATTAAATCTACGTCGCTAGCTCCGGTCCTCGTGACCTCAACAATGCCATTACTATTATTATTATTATTATTATTATTATTATTTTTAAATGCAACATTTGTCCCTTCAATCATTTTGAATGCATATCGGCAGTGTTCGCATTTACTGTTTTCTGTAATCACAACAATTGCCTTAATGCTTTGAAATATCTCATCACTGAAACATCGAAGGTTTTGTTTTTCCACACGAAAGATTGGTAATATAAGCTATTAAACGTCTTCGGTAAATGAGATGAAAAATTACCATTTATAAACCGACCAAATGCACCACTAAATTGTCACTGAAATATGTTTTCTTACCATTTATGCGGGAGAGAATACTTATCACACCACAGTTCCTGTAACAGCGAATCGTTTGAATTTATCTCCGTGCGATTCATTTAATGCCGTGGTCCGTAAATACTACTCATATTTGGCTCATCGACCTTTCAGAATTTTATTCAAACCTATAAGACAACCGACGTAAAACATATGCTCCCAGGCTTAACCAGAATGTTATGAATGCATGCCTAAGACCAAGCATGAGCATAAAGGTTATCCATAAAGCGGCATTGCTACTTCCGAAAAAAGGTTATTTCAAATCCCACCCATGAGGGGTGAGCACACGTTTAGTGATATTGTCTTATCGATAGTATTAATTTTCCTCTTTCCCCTTACGAATCGAAAAGCGGCCTTAACGGGGCAGTAACAACACCCCACATGAAGGCATTACAATAAAATCCGCCGTGTCACACTTATTTTATTCATATTTTATAAATCTTATTCGCACATGTCTGCCCATTATAACTATGCTCATTCCCAAGTGACGCTTCCACACTCTACAAGGAGACAGACACTCCGTCATGGAAGGAGCATTCCCCCGCGCTCTCCGAAGGTTATTTTTAAATTGCACAAATATGCGTCGCGTTTAATAATAAAAAATGTATTCAACAACGATTTACTACAGTAAAACTTGTTGAATCAATGGAGAGTTTGAACCCATAAATACCAGTTACAGAGTACACCGATTAAAGCGAACTTGGGGCGTCGTCAAATTTTCTACCCATTTCTAGGTCAATCGATACAATCCAATTCGAATAAAAGTACAGGAAGATAACTGAGTCAGTAACGAAGACGAATTTCGGGTCTACCCGATAACAAACTGCGTATTAAGATGACTGTCAATACACGTCGATTAAAATTAAAGAAGTTATATTGCAATATTTTATTTCGAACTAGTAAAATATTAACGAAATATCGCCAGGGTAATGGCTTATTTACGAATTGCCAAGAAGACATTTTCTTACTTCACAAAACGTTCACATTCTTTTAGCGCATCCTTAGTTTCTGAGTCAGCTGGCGGAAGCTGTAGTGCCTCTGCTGCAAACTTCTTCGCCTCGTCTTTCTTACCAAGCTTATGGTAGCACTGAGCGATTCGGCATATGTTTAGATGGTACTTCGGGTCAACTATAAAAAATGACTTTCAAATATTTAGAAATACTTACGCGCATATGCTTCTTCGAAATATTTGAGAGCTTCTTCGTAGGTAGATGTTGGAGGCTTGGCAAAGAATGCTGAAGCAAAAGCTCGTTCGACCTTCCCCAACGTCGCTACTTCATAACACCTAATTGAACCGATCAAGATATAATATCGTTATACCATGTTCCCAAGGCATGAAGTGTTGTGAAATCGTTTTTATTCGCTGCATACGCTTTCTATAATATGATTATAAATGGAAAATAGAATTTACATCAAAATATTCGCGTATAACAAATGCTTGTTGGATTCTCTTTTTTGTTCCGCTTTCCGAGCTGTCTATGTTGAGAAATATTCCATGCCACTAACCCAGTTATTGGTCAAATAAAACATACGGCATTGCTCTCAGCTGCGCTGGGGAATTTTTCCACGGCATATTTAGTCGCTTCAAGTCCTTCTGAAATCCAAAGCAAGCTTCTGTGTCTGGTCGATTTGTCCAGTAGTCAATACTGCAAGCTATCATAACAAAAAATTAAGTTACTCAAACAACGCAGGCATCTCGCCAAACGCCATAATTGATCCAGGCTCATGCCTTCATAGTTATTGTTAGCAAGTCTTAGTGCTTCAATAAGAGAATCATATTTCTCTTCGTCGTAAAGCTTGTCGAGAGCAGCAAACTTGTCAGCGGATGCCATGGCAGTGGAATTTGTAGGTTCAATCGAATGGTTTGAGCGTGTCTTCTAGGTCAACGACGTATTGTTCAATTTATTTAAACAGATATGAAACTTAATCAAAGTTAATTTATTCGATGCATTTTGGTCAAAAAATGTTCGAATAAATTTCGTTGTTATTATCTTTGGACCATTTTTCACTATTAGCCCGTTGGATGTAGAATCCCTGATGATATCTGTAGAAGGAAACTATCTTATTAAATTACAATTAACGATCACACGAATTCTAGTCGTTTTTTTCTTATGGTCGTTTTAATCGCAATAAAGAGATTTGTTTCAATAAAAACGGTCTGAATCGCGGACTTTTGGGGATCGTCGATCACGCTATCGTGAGCTGTGCTATCCGTTTTTATTCTTCTTTATATTGAGGAAAATGGTGAAGCAAGTGAAGCAGACGACCCGAAATATCCTGCCAGAAATGGCCGTATAAACGGTATCTTCGAGAACTTCGACAACTGAACGTCGACCGGGTTCTTCTTCGCGTGACAAGACGAAAGAAGATAGACCGAAGTCAATGGAGGAGCAAGTCCGCCACCTGACAATAGCCGTCGAGAAGCTTCAAGCAGGGCAAGTCCGCCTACTGAGAATAGCCGTCACGAAGCTTCAAGCGGAGAATCAAAAGCTGAAGCAGAAGAAAACTGACTTGTCGTTAACCCCTGTTTATTCACCACGACCGTATCCTGTAAACCCCGTTACTGCCTGTCCATCCATGGTGAATGAAATCCCTTTAAGCAACGCAGCGTCTTCCTATTTCTACAATATCATTTCCGAATTACATTGGTCGCTGAAATAGGCAGCGGCAATGCAGCGTTTATTTACTTAAACCGCTTTGGAATGAGGTCACTTAATAATCTGTTTGTATATGGGCAAGAATGAACGTTTGGTTACTATCTTTAAGGTTTTAAACAATGGTTATCCTAACCAAATATGTGTGATAAAGCATTAATGCCACAACTGTCCGACTTGCATATCAATAGTCCAATCAAAGTCACTACGTTCCTACCTGTATAAATTTTCGACGATATGCAGCCGTAATGATCTTTATATTTCCCGTAATCTCGAGTTTTCAAAAGAACGCCTTTTATTTCTAATATTCAGGGCGTAATCAATGCGCGCTGGCGGATGGCAAACGTCACTCGTCTTATACTCTCCATCTTCATGAACATGTTACTTCTACTCTTTCGATTATCCCATAAATGCAATTAATTTATCTCGCTTCATAAAATTGTTCTTGTTCTTTATGCTTCGGGGGTTCAAAACTTTCAGATGGATAGGCATCTCGTAGTTGGGGAGCTGACAGCATATTTGAGAGGCGTTGGATTTGTGTGATGCCAACATAAATTTTCTTTAGCATCTTTTAATTCGAGGCGACTAGTCTTATGCAAAGGGGATGAGACTGGGGAGATAGGACGGGGCTGAATGGGCGGCTGCAACCTCGGAATTCTGCGCGCAGCTTAGTTTCAATTTTTGCGATTTAACGCTGCCTTTTGTCATGCTGCGACTATTCTTTCTTTACTGGCGGTCTAGAAACGGCGGACACGTGCATGTGTACGCGTCTGCCACACTTTAAGCGACTTTGGCTGGGCCCGAAGGTCGTCTTTGGACAGAGCGACGATTTCACAGATGTAAGGGTGGCTTTCATTAAGCGTTTATCGCATCTCAATATTTGTCCCTTCAATCATTTTAAATGCCTATTGGCAGTGTCCGCATTTACTGTTTTCTTTAATCTTACAATTTCTAATAGTATTGTATGGAGGGTTGAATTAACCCTGGATACATAATCGACGAATTGTCTGTAATATCTGTCTAACCCAAATAGCCAACCGAGACCTTTAACGAAAAAGACACATGCAGCAAGGAGAAATCGTATTCCTTAGTGTGACGTACAATATACGTAAGTAAAGTAAAACACAATTAATAATTAAAGTTAAAAATAACTACATCCACCTGGGTGCAGCAGTTTCGATGGCATGTTGTTGTTGACCGGCGATTTAAAACCGAAACGCTCCTATCGCCGAGGAAGAGCTTGCGAGCTTCGGTCTGGAACAGATGGATTCGTATTAGCCGGATCAGCTGGTTCAGACGGATGGGAATCAATAACAGTCACGTTTTATCCGAACGGGAAAGTACCGGATAAGGACCATCATATGGTGGTTCAAGGAGACGGCGGGCTCGATCACAACGGAGAAATACGTGGGTGCTTTTTTGCAGTTGTGGGTTGACCAGGGAGCCTGAATTCTGGGATCTGGTTTTTTTTTAGGCCGAACGCTCTAAGCAAAACTGCGTAGCCTCTGGAGAACATCGGAGACAAACAGGGATGGCTCAGCTGCTCTTGGGTATACAAACTCACCCGGT